>OY294069.1:139012369-139612369 GCA_958510875.1 Endomychus coccineus | reverse complement strand
CTATTTTGCACTAATTCAGTCCCTTTTAAGTTATAATATATTATCATGGGGAGGAATAACTAACCATTATCTGAAAAGCATTGAAATAGCGCAAAAATGGCTTCTAAAGGTAATATATAATAAGCCCTACAGATTTAGTACAGAATCTCTGTATAAAGTCTCCATGATAAAAGACCCCAGGCAGCTATATTTTCAAGTCTTAACGTCATACTTTTTTCAAAATAGAAATAAGACAACTGTTAAACACTTATATGAAACCAGAGGTAAAACTAATCTATATGTAGTACCAAAAATGAATAAGACTTTTGGACAAAGAAGCCATTTATTTCTTGCTCCTACAGCTTTTAACAACTTACCACCTGAAATAAAAGGAATAACTTCATTTAATATATTCAAAAAAAAAGTTAAGTACTTTCTTACTAAAACAACTAGGCTTAAGATTCATTCAATAATTGATATAAAAAATTCTTATATCTACACTTAAATATAAATAATTACAAAAATAACTATACAAGTATTGTTTCTTATGCGATCATATTGTGAAATTACTATTTACACCTAATTATTACGGGTATTGTTAACTAACGATGTGACAGATTTTATATATTAAATTATCACATATTTAAATTGTCATGATTGTGTTAGTGAAGGTTTTACGGGAATTCTAAAAGTCTAGTTCATTATCACCCTAATTTTATATTATATTGTAATTACATAATGTAATATACTGCTGAGTTTTTCTCAATTATTATTAAATAATCTAGTCTAATATCTTATGCTTACGGCTTATATATATTACATTGCATTTTAAATAAGAAACACTAATGATACTACAAGAAGTTAAATATATGTATATTACAACATTTTTAAAAAACATAGTGACCTTGAAGTATTGAGAGATATTATGTTTAAATAAATCTACAATTCAACAATAACATTGTAGAAATCTAATATTAAATAATAAGATACATTCATATTCTATACAATAGGTGTCTATATTTTTTAAATATGTATAGTATATTTATTTCTAAATTCAAATAATACTCTGCACTCTAAACCCATAAACAAGGTTTATCCTTCATGGGGCTTCCCAAGTTTATTATATTTTTTTCATCATAGTATTTATAATCGTTATTACAATTGGTCTATTTTATCTAAAATTTGTATACCCACTGTACTATCTGTAATTAATGAATAAACTTATTATTATTATATTATTATTATTATATTTTTCAAATGTGATTCAGCCCATATGGTTTTTAACTTGATTGATAGTGCAAATCACATCGTTCTCATCGAGGAATGTATATGACAAATTCTCAATGTAATGCTTTGTTGCATCAAATGAAATCATTAAGGTAAAGGAACTGGTAGCTTACACTGGGCCAGTGGTTGACAGTCTGATTCTCAAATTCACTAGATAAAATATTAATTTGTTGAGAGTCAATTATCCACACTTCAGTACAGCACCATTTCCTTTCGAGTGCCGCAAGTAAGATTTCCCTTTAATCACAATTTTAAGATGGCACCAAGTATCCGTTAGTTTTTTATGGGTAGGACCAAATTAAGTCAACATTTAGGTCATACTTTTTTAAACATTTCCTAATTTGTTTTGAGGTCTCTGGAATGTATGGTAATGTTATAACATTATGTTTATTACTATTTACATGATTTATATGTGATGTACTATTATAGATTTTGTTTATCCTTTTTGTAATGATGGGGTTAAAAAATGGCTAACATACAATAAATCAGAAATTTTGGTTCAGCAAGACCTTTTCAATCGTTGTCATAAAAATTTAAACACGTATATTTAACGTTGTACCTACTTGACGCAAAGGGAGTTTTCAGATGTCTGCTTCGTTCTTGAGTAATGACGCGTTCAACTATAGCAACATTACTTTGTAGTAAGTTTCTAATCTTTATACATATAACTGTACGTGTGTATGTCACTGAACTCCTCCTAAACGGCTGGACCGATTTGAATGATTTTTTTTGTATGCGAGTGGTGCCCTGGATGGTTTAGATTCACAAATCGGCCCGGCAGAAGATCAATTGACGGACAATGAAAATTTAAGAAACCAGGCTGCAATCACACGTGCTAATGAAAGTCAAGAGCAACGCGAACGCCTTCGAGCTAATGCATTAAGACAAAGACTGGCTAAAACTGACTAAAATTAAACAAACATTATTGATTATAACGAATGCAGGACAACGTCAGTCGGGTCCGCTAGTACTTCATATATTTTACACATTAATGTATTACAATTTCAATTTTTCATGTTTCGTTCGTTGTTGCGGCAATTAGTTTGAGTAATCCCGCGCTTTAGTTGATGTGAATATAGTTTTCAAACGTCTTCTGATGATGGTCGTGAGACCGAAACTTACGTAAAGACGAAAATATATTTGACACATGTGTTAATGGGGCCTATTTCCCAAAAATTTACATATAATCCACACCTGGGTCAATAATCATTATTATTTTAAAGTGTAAATTTGTGTTTTATTTACATTTTATCACTCGACATTTGAATCAGTAGTGTTTATTAGGAGTTGAAAATTGCAAATTTTTGTCATAGTAATAATCACCATGGGGTCGCAGAATCTGTTTTTTTTTCATAACAGTAACAATGCTTTTAATTTGCTTACACAAAAAATTCCAGTCATGAATGTAACCTCTTCGGGATCTGATAAATTCACGCAGTTTCCAGGCCAGTGTCGCTAGTCTATATTACATGACGTTAGTTACTTGCCTCCCAATTGGTCTCACGTAAATAAGACTTTCCTGAATAATAATAGTTGTTTCATCAGTAACAAACAACCCATGAAGATGTTTGTCTAGATATAGTATTCTATTACCAAAGATTACAAAGCTTCCATTCAATAAAGATTTCAGAATTTCAGATTGCTCAACCGAAAGATGCATATCGTAAGGAACAACTTTTATGTAGTTTAGCTGAAGATACATCCCCAGTTAACACCTTTTCATGGGGAAATTTGATTACATTAAGAGATAATGTGACAGATGAACAATTGTATGAGCGAGCACATGCATTCAGGGAACGCCATTATTCAGCACATCGAATGACAGTTGCAATACAGGTGCAATTCTATAATTAATATTATATTCATACTCATTACGCGATTTTTTTTTCTGTAGGCTCGACTACCAATAGAAGAATTGGAAAGGTACGTTTTGGAGTGTTTTTCAACCGTTCCCAGTAATAAGTTGCCACCAGATGATTTTCATCAATTTGCAGGCAATGTTTTTGATACTCCACGATTTACTAGGATATATTACATCAAACCTACTAAAGACGTTTGTCAGGTGCTTCTGGATAAATTAGCAATTATGAATTGTTTTTAATCTATGAATTTCCATCAGGTAGATTTGACATGGTGCCTCCCTTCATTATTGGATAAATATAAAAGTAAACCTCACCAGTATGTGTCTTGGCTTCTCGGAGATGAAGGAAAGGGAAGTTTATTATCCATATTGAGGAAAAAGTGAGTGAAAATGATGTTATCATCAAATATGTTTTGAGTCGATGTGAACTGAAAGGGGTTTGTTAACTTGCAACAAAGGATATGGATACAATGATAAATGCCACTAACTAATCGTTATAGACAGCTGTTTTGCTCTTCTCATAAAGCTCATCCGTAGAACGAGAAAGTTTGCAATGATCGATCTAGGCAGAGAGACCTTATCATTATCTGGCAAAAGCCAACGTGAGATAAATGAATATATTCATATATTCATTTGTATTTAATTTCTTACTAGTCCAGTCAATAACCTGGGAACTTACTAAAAAAAAGCAAGAGGTCGTATCAAACAAATTTTTTTTGCATAATATTCTGTGGCCGATTTGAATCATTCGTAAGGGTTGTGCTGAGTGGACACGGCCTCCCACTCACCCCTAAACGCTAAATTAACCCTATTTCACCCTCTTTTTTAAAATAACTTTAAATTCATAAAAAAAATGGGTTTTTTGGGTCGCTGAACATGAATCCGAAGCCAAAATTGCTAATTTTTCACGCGATTATCTTCTTATACATAAAAGATGCTGGCAGTCGCGTATTTCGATCTAACGTAGACCAAAACTAGGAAAATTTGCAGAAAACCTGGAAAGAAAATCTTTCCACGTCATTGAAATTGTCGTGTGATAAGTCGCTATAGGGGTTTTTATGGTCGCTGATGATGATCATGAATTTGATAATCAAAACATTGAAAAATATCATTTTCTGGAAAAATGAAGAATTTTTTTATGAAATCTTATTTTTTTAAATGTAATTTTTTGAGTGTCGTGTTGATTAGTATTTGTGTTTTCGATGTGCATGTTAAATTACAAAAATTGAAAGTAATGTAAAACAAAACAATTTTTTTAAAATTCCGGAAAATCGAAGAAAATTACAAACTTCAATATTGTAGCTTTAAATAAAAAGTTACAAACTTGTATAAATTAAAACAAAGATGTTTGTATTTTTTTAATGTTCCTTCATTTTCCACATAATCCTAATGTTATTTTCAAACGTTTTTTATGTCAAATTCGTAATTATTGCGTGGAAAGATTTTCTTTTCAGGTATCTACAGTTTTCCGAAAATTTTCCTAGTTTTGGTGTACTTTGGATCGAATAACGCGACTGCCAACATCTTTTATGTATAAAACGATAATCGCGTGAACAATGAGCAATTTTGTATGAAAATTACGAAATTTCCGTGATTTTCAGCCCATTGAATGAGTTTACCGGAAAAATGACCTCGGATTTCTGTTCAGCGACCCAAAAAACCCATTTTAAAAAATAAATTCAAAGCTATCTGAAAAAAGAGGGTGAAAATAGGGTTAATTTAGCGTATAGGGGTGAATGGAAGGCCTTAGCTCAACCCCTACGAATGGTTCAAATCGGCCACAGAACTTTATGCAAAAAGAATTTTTTTGATACGACCTCTTGCTTTTTTTTTTTAAAGTTGGCCAAAATCCCCAGCTTATAGACTGGACTATACATAAGATATAGTAGTTTATGGTAGAGATATCTTTAAAAATATTTGGGAGTTTCAATTACATAATATTTTATTAAAATCAAAAGTGACACATACTTATTGAGAATGTTTGTTTAGGTGAATGAAAATAATCTTACTCAATATTAATTATGATTTGAAATGTTATTTGATATAATATCATCTTTATTACCCTTCATGGTAAGGTTTCATTAGTTTAGATCGATCAGTAACCATTCTTAATTTTTTTCGTTTTATTATTTATTACAATGAACAAATTGTCAATTCCCAGATAATTGGCACCTCTTCTTCTATAATTTATATATTTCTAGGATCGTATAATTCGATTTCCCATAATATTAATTGACATATTTGATACATACTAAAAAATAAATATTACTATTTTTAGAATGATGTTGTGACTTCTTATTATTTTAAGGGTTTGGGCATTGGGAATTTTTACAGGAAATGGAGAATCTGGAATAGAACACAATTCGCTGTATGCTTTGTTCTCAGTTAGTCTTGTATTGACAACGGAAGGTCTGGCACATCTTACTGAGGTACTGTAATAGATAAAGTGAGCTTATAAATAATAATTTTTTTCTACTAAGTATATAAAGAAGATTGATTTCATTTTAAATTCAAATTATTCAAGTACAGAAACAAATGAAGTGAGCTTATTAGTTTTTATTTTATATGTGCTAGGTAGATTATAATTTAAATTCGACTTTTTATATTTTCATACTCTTCTTTGCTTGATACTAGGTTTTTTTTTTAAAAACAAAAACAAAAATGCAAATAACCTTCTAAACCTAGTAAATCCAAAAATATATAAAAATTCAATAAACTAACCTGTAAAACATTTAACTAACCTACGATAATCTTGCCGCTTGGAGTATTGGAAGCAAAAATATATACTGCCTGAAGTAGAATCGCTCATGTAGGTTCAACATTGAATTCGGTATATCAACTGCCAATTCGCTCGCCGCTAGGGTCACTACCATATTGTCTCATTAATTGATAAGTATCATGAATTTCTTTTTCATCTCCAGGTCATATCAATGGTTTATTCTTACATTCATATGTTACAAAGGATAGGACCCCAAGAACATTTATTCAGGGAGCTACAATTAATTGAAGAGGTATCATTCAGATTTTCTGTAGAGGAGAGCTCAGTGGACTTAGTTGAAGAACTGTCAGAGGCGATGCAATTTTTTCCCCCTGAGGATTATCTAGCCGGATCTGAGCTCTATTACGAATATGATCCAGAGGTGAATATCTTGCATCATTAAATATTTCATAGAGTATTGTATTGTAGATTATGTGGCGAAGATACTCTTGCTTACAACAAGTACCTTAAATATACTTTCAATGAACATTTTAAGGGGATCTCAATGGTTTTAAATCACCTAGTGCCTGAAAAAATGAATATTTCCATCACGAGTAAAACTATTCCTAAAGAAATTGTGTATGATAAAACAGAACAATGGTTTGGAACTCAATTCACCGACCAAGGTAAGTAATTATACAATAATAATCAGATCCAACCTGCATTATAATATTAGTGTGATGTACTGAGCGCAAAAAAAGTTACTCCTGTAATTGTAATTTATTAACAAATATTTATTTATACAAGAATACTAGTTTCTTAAAATTTATTATGAAGGGTAATTTATTGATCATAAGTTGTGATAGAATTTCTGTAAATCCTATTACATGAGTATTCTTCCAAGATTTTTCAAGATTTTTTCCTGATGCAAATCTTCAAAATTGTTCTTAAATAAACGTTAGAGAAATAATCTCACTTTACATAAAGTAGCCATCATCAGAGTAGTCCAGTAGTTTTAGGGGTTTTCCATAGAAATTTTCTATTTCTGCAAACTAACTATACCAAAGTGTAGATTTCGACATCCGAAAACATGTACTACCATACCGGAAGTCGCCAGGGAGTGGGAAAATTGTTAAATAGATATATATGAATTTTCCTGGTTTTTTTGTGAAAAATTCAATCTAGCTCCGAAACCGTGAACTTTAACGGAAAAAGTTTCAAATAAAAGTTGTTCAGCATCAAGATGCACTATTCAAGTATCAAAATTTTCCAATTATTATATTGAATCAAATTCAATATATGTAGTATAAAACCGGGATATCAAAAATTATCTTGGTCAAGGGTGGTTGTGGAATCTAAAACGTGTGTCTTACTTTACGTTTGAAATAATTATGTCACTGTCACACTGACATCATCAATAACCTACAAATTTCATACCTATTTATTTCAGTTGTATAACAATAATTAACTACAAATTATGAAATATCGGTTTTAGTAACAAGAAAAACTAAATTACAGTAATTGTTGACGAACGTCATTGACAACTTCTTCTGTACGAACTCTTGGTCTATCAGCACTTTTTTTATGAGTCACACAACCAGTTTCGCGAAACACTTCAACACAATTTGTAAGGCACGCATAAAAATTGTCCGGTAATATTGCCACGTTTGGGAAGTGCTCTCGAAAATTGTCCAAACACAAACGTTGACTGTATTGCCAATTTCCATTAACTAGCGCACCCGTTCGAAAATAGACTTCAATCATGAAAATTTTGTGCTGTGTGGTAAGAGGCATGATTCAAAAACTGGATTAGAAAATTTCAGCACAATGACTTAACAGATTCTGACACAACAAAACATATTCAAAAATTTAAAGTAAGACACACGTTTTACATTCCACAACCACCCTTGACCAAGATAATTTTTAATTTGTAGTTCATTATTGTTTTACAACTGAAATAAATAGGTATGAAATTTGTAGGTTATTGATGATTCAGTGTGACAGTGACATAATTATTTCAAACGTAAAGTAAGACACACGTTTTAGATTCCACAACCACCCTTGACCAAGATAATTTTTGATATCCCGGTATAATTACCAACGTATAAAGTGGTAATCGACGAATATTTTCCGAAAATATGCCCTATTTTCACATATTTTCATATATTTTCATGCAATTATATATGATTTACTATTTTTTTTGTAATTTGTCTATATTTCAAATTCTATTTATTTTAGCGAAAAAATTTCTGAATAAAAGTTGTTCGGCATACAATTTTCCAAATTATAATCTTATGAGAGATTCTAATTTTCCATATCATACATTGCATTTAAATGAAAAAAAAATAAAAAATTTCATACTTCAAATAAAAATAACAGTTAATCATTGATAATTGTAAATAAAAAAATTTATAACGAACGGAAAATCTCGGAAAATCTTTTTTTTTAATATAAAATAGCATGCAATGTATCAATTTATATATATTTATTATATCATTGGTTACTCCTTATCACTTTATACGTTGGTAATTATATTACACTATATTGAATTTGATTCAATATAATAAATGGAAAATTTTGATACTTGAATAGTGCATTCTCATGCAAAATTTGTGTGTTTACTGCATGAGAGAAAAATAAGGGTTTCTTGCTC
Organism: Endomychus coccineus; assembly: GCA_958510875.1. NCBI lineage: Eukaryota > Metazoa > Arthropoda > Insecta > Coleoptera > Endomychidae > Endomychus > Endomychus coccineus. Next base: position 139,603,891 of record OY294069.1, on the reverse strand, counting down.
ACTCTTTGAGTGTAAAATCACTTTCTAAACACCTTCTTTTTAAATCATTCAATAAGGTGGGTATGGTGCCACTAATTTTGGCTACTAATTACTAATCCTACTTCAACAACGACCCTGTTACTGGCAGTTATACATGCACTCCGTGTTTCACATTCAGTCTTTTTCCCTAATCTGTATAAATACTGCTAGAACTGTTTGGAGCCAGTTATCTGGAATTGACGATGTTTTTGCTAATCACATAAGAATGGAGAGTAATTATTGAGCAAATTTTCTTAAAATAATGACATTTTTCAAATGTTCTTGGCACCAGTCTTATAAAGATTCAATTTTAAAATCTTTAATTTTTGTTCTTGTTGGCTCTGAATTATTAACCCAATGGTAACCTTTAGGTCATCGCTTAGAAGACGATTATCACTTTCAGTTTCATTTTATATAGGATTACATCTTGGAAATCTGCACCGCAAATATAATACATCATAGCTAATGCGCAAACTTAACCTATAACTCATTTAACATAATATTATAAAAATATTATTCTGAAAAAGGTAATTTACGTATGCTTCGCAAGTGAAAATATTTTTACATTTCATTTTTCATTATGCACATTATGCACATTATGCACTTGAAAACGAAAGTACGTAAAATTTTTATTTTTATATATGTATCTTATCACTACTTTATATCTTCCGTGGTATCTAAAATTACCCACCTTTACTTACAACAATAATTTGCGCAGTTGTACTTTTCTGAACTGTACAACTCGGTTGACTTCTTGTGAATTGACTCCCATAATGTGGCCTCACAACCTCTCCATTCTCTGTCGTAGATTCAAATACGTATTTTAAATTGCTCTTTATTTCTATGTACATAAGAATTATAATATAATTCCGTAAAATATAGGTACATTGATTCGTACGTAAATCTAAGTAGATATTTATTTAAAAGCTTTAATTACTGTTACCTTAGAGCTGAATAGATGCTCTTATTTTGACATAAAAGTTGTTAAGCTTTACATTATAATTAATATTAAAATCAATTTTTGGAAAATAATGAAGCAAACCTACCTCATCACATTCCCAGTTCCAAATAGATTCACATTCACATTCGCATGAGAAGTTCTAAAATATTTTGTCATAACAGAGGAATTAAATAAAATTCATGAAGGGAAAAATGAGCTTATTCTAACCCTTATTTCCCAGTGCGATAAAGGTCAATATACTGACATTCTTATGACAGTGAGTGTTGGGGGTAAGATCACATCCCTATTGTACTCAATTGAAGTTCCTTATTATATGTTTACCTCTTAAATGTAATCTTGCATTTTCCATAAATTATCCTGAATCTTGAATAAACGTATTATTAGTATATTATATTAGATTCTTCACTCTGTAAGGACACTTGTGTTAACATAAAAATTGCTTTACTTTATAATTCATATTTAAAATCAATTTTTGAAAAATAATGAAGCAAACCACATCACATTCCCAATTGTTCCAAGTATATCTCATTCACATTAGAAGTTCTCAAATATTTTGTCATAACGTAGAAATTAAATAAAACTTAGGAAGGGAAAATGAGCTTAAAGGTCAATATAATGAAATTCTTATGGCAGTGAGTGTTGGGGGGTATGACCCAAAGAGTTCTATATATGGAGTAGACAACTAAGCCTTTCACTGGTATGTTAACGGACATTATGTCCTTCTCGCACATGTACTGCGCTCTCACTCTCACGATATGCGCGCGTTATACTTTTTCTTGTATTCTTATAATCTTTGTGATAGAAGGGGAAACCGTGCGAGTGAGAGCGCACTAACATGTGCGAGAAGGACAGAATGTCCAACTAGTTACCAGCGCTTTCCTATGCTTAACACACTACTTGTCTACTCTATATATAGAACTCTTTGGTATGACCACATCGATATTGTACTCAATTGAAGTTCACGATATGTGAAGTACCAACCTCTTCAAAGATATTATATCTTTGATGGCCTGCTCCTTATTCTATTTTCTCTTAAATGTAATCTTGTATTTTGCATAAATTATGCTGAATCTTGAATAGACATATTAGTATATTATATTAGATTCTTCACTCGTGTGATTTTGTAAGGGAAGGTCCATAATTTTCCAAAGTATTATTTATTGAAATTTTGCTTCCATTCACATTTTCTATCAGTATTTCGACAATTAATTAATACCCATAAGATACTATATGTACTACTTAGACAGATACCTTTTATACATATCAACACCTAGGTACTAGCAGGCATTTATGTGCAAACTCAAAATAATTATCAATTATTACAATTAAATATAATTATGATATTAAGATAAAGTAAAGATACTTCAGTTACTACAATAATTATAATAGAGTGCTGTAGAGATTAGCAAACAACACAAAGTAGCAGAAATCAATTAAGGTAGGATAACCCTAAGTGATGTTTTTTGTGATAAGGATCTTGCATTTTTTGGGAAATAATGCATAATTGATTATGTTTCTTATTCCTGGGGGCAAAATATTATATATTTTTGGAGCAAGACTTCTTTCAAACCTTTGATTAAAATCTTTGCGATAGAACGGTACTGATAGATGTTTATTTGTAACTTGTCTGGTATTGTAGGTTGTAGGTGTGAGAAAAAAAGTTTTCATTTCTAATTCTTATTGAAAATTCCACTGCTATGAATGCCATATTGAATTAAGCCACGTCCCATGTCAGCTTCCCATAAAAACATAATTATCAACGTACCAGATGTATTCGCTAGTCCATTTCGAATAAAATCCCATTGATGCATTTTTTCATGAAATATTGACCATGGATCTTGTTTCCACACTTTACGTTATATATCTGAAACAGTACTTGCATGTTTGTTCTCTTACAACTTCGCCTCTGGTATTAGAGTTGATCGTCATAAAATAATAGGTCTCAGTCGTTAATACAAATTGATTGATTCTTTAACTAATATTGTAGAAATACCGAAAGCAAGTCTAGACTTATGGTCCAGAGCAGAACCTCTTCCTGAAATGGCATTACCAAAACCAAATCAGTTCCTAACTACAGACTTTGATCTTATAACAGAAACTAAAACTATTCCTGAATATCCTCAAAAAATTCTAGACACCAATTTAGTAGAAATGTGGTATAAATTGGATCAAAAATTCAGACTGCCTACTGCTCATTATAACTTTTACTTAATAAGTCCACTTTCGGTCGAGTCTGCAGTTGGGTAAGAATTGAATACATTTACTCAACGGCCATGTGCTATCTTTGAATTTTTTTTTCAGTCAATGTAAGATGGAAATGATGATCACCTTACTAGGGATCCAGATGACGGAAGATGTATATCCTGCACAAGTAGCTGAATTATATTACGCAATAAACACCAATGATAGAGGGATTACAATAAAAGTTGCAGGATATAATCAAAAATTACCAGTGAGTAAATACAGTAAGAGTTAAATGTTGAACAGGGTATACTGAGAGAATTTTCTCCTTCGAACAGTTATGGATTGATATCGACGATACATATCTTTTTACTTTTTCCTGGTCTTTAGGTTGTTCCTTTCTGTAAACTGAAAGTAGCCCTAATGATTGCTTTATGATCACTGCAAACTAGCAGCAAGTGTATCATCACATATAATACGGCCCAGCTTTGTTCGGAAATTCTATTCGGGAGTTCCTCGTTCCCAACATTAGATTTTTTTTGCTCCATACAATCTTCTAACTGGCTACATTGAGAGATGAAATCAGTCACCTGAACAAAGGTAACCTTGCATAGTGAATACAAACACATTCGATAGGCAAAATTTTGATTCTCCAGATTGAACCGTGACAACACGTCTTTCTGTTCCGGGCATATGTTCCGCTCTCTCATGAACTCTTCATTGGAACGAGCTAGGCGATGAAGTCACTGATCAACTAACTCCGATAGATATAAATACCTCGAAGAGAAATATTTGGAGAACCAAGATGTTCCAACGCTATCCACCGCAAAAGTGCCCACTAGGAGCGATATTCTCAAAGCCACGCATTGATAAAACAGGTCTTGCGACGGGAAAACAGTTGGAAATACAACCGCCAGGTGACGTCCCCGAAACAATTCATAGTGAATACAAACACATTTCGTGTTGTAATCATTCCATAGACAGGTAATCTGTTGTCAAGGCAAATTTTTTGCTCACACTTCAGGAAAATCACCTCACTATAATATCTGATGATAGGGCTGTCATGGATCGCACTATAATACTGATTGGTAGGGCAGACACTGTAGTCCTAACGTCTCATCAGTTAGCAGGTTCGGTGCTGCGTTATGATAGAAGGCTCATATGGAAGGTGACATAGGGGCAGACGGTTGGAATCACTACAGTGGTTACGAAATTTGATGTGTCGGTTTAATATTCACTACATGGTACTAACACTAATAACTTATGAGTATCACAGATAGCTGACTTACTTATGACTATAATTACCGACTATATGACTCTTATCTACGACTTCGACTTAGGACTTGAATGTCTATTCTCAAGGGATAGTTCGGCGGAGGTTGGCCTACGTGCCGGCATTGACATTTATGTTATGCATGCAGGGTCACAACCTTGTTGACAGGTTATTTATAATGATATATAATTAATAACAGATATATGTTGTATATTTATGAACAATAAACATACACATGACATAAGAAAATAGGATATTGTAAGTTATCTAATTTAGGATGAATCTCTTCGGGATATCACACACAATGACACGTGATAATAACTAATACAACAGTATTAAAATAATTGAACTGCTAAGATGATTTCTTACATAAGTAAAGGCCTAATTTGAGATAATCTAGATCGCTGAATGAATTGTGGATTGTTGTCATCTGATCCACATATTCTTCAAATGGGTAATTTTTGCTAATAAATGTGTTTAATATTCGGTACTGGACCGAAGAGAAACCGCAGGTGAGGGGCACACATGCTCTGAGTCAACAACAAAAAATTGCGTTTGGGGTAAAGGAAGTGGTGACCAATAGCGTTAATATTTTTTAGTATAATGGGTCGAAATATCTCAATTCTTCTCAGTTTTCCTAGGTGGATTTGACGAAGAGGGTGCGATTGGGTCGCCGCCGCCAAGATAGATAGATAGTATTTATTTGTTTCATTTATACTGTACAAGACGGTGGAGAACACGTCATATAAAATAAAATTTTTAGGGAGATACATAGAAGTGACGTAGTACATGAAAAATTTTACAATAGTTGAAATGTTTAAAATTAATAAAACGTAATAAATGACATAAGACAAGTTTTCTACAGTTTAAAATACAATATCGTTAGCTTGAAGATATTCGCCCAATGTGTAATAGGCTTTTTTGACTAAGAATGTTTATTATATATCTTAATAACTGAGTACTGGATATTTTCTGGAGACTAGTGTAATTTATTTTGTCACAATAGATTTTGTCTGAAACGCGTAAAGTATGAATGTTGACTCTCATTATCCCTGAACAATGTTCACAAATAAACAATATTGCTTCGTATATATATTTACCATAGAATTTAAGAATAGTTTCTTTGAAAATAGGTTTGCAACTTTCTGTATATCTTGTATTAAAAATTAATCTCAGTGGCCTTTTTGAAAAACAAAAATTCTATTATCATCGATGAAATTTTCCCAGAGTATTATTCCATATCGTATTCTAGACTGGATGTGACCATGGTATGCCACCAATGCTGCTTCCAAATTAACTTGATTTCTTATTATTTTTAGCAGATAACACATCCAGTCTAGTCTACCATCTATTTGCATTCTATTCAATTTCAGATTATTTATAGTACACCAATCCTCGAATTTGTCTATCTTATCATTTGAGCTAATTTGAGGTAACATGATGATAAATTCCTCTAAACATGCTGGTAGGTCGTTTGCGTATACATTGTATGAAAAGTGGACCTAAGACTGAGCCTTGCGGAACTCCTTTTGTCACTGTACACGTTGACAATTTGATTTGTTGGCCGTTAATATCATATTATATTACGCCCTCACTAAAACTGTCATCTGAAAATATTCGTGATGAAAGGAATAAATGTATTTATATTCCTACAGTTTATTTGTATTTCCGAATCCGATTAGGATTCCGCCAAGTAAAAATAGTGGTAATGTTTACTTTGAAAAATAATACTGTTGATATGTGTTTCATGTCAATGACTACCTCATTTAGATGTCTCAAACCAAAGATGTTAATTTCAAGCCAACTTTTTTAATATTTCGACTACACGAGAAGAAACCATGAAGATCGAAGAACGTCGTGTGAGCCAGCTGTGGAATGTTGGGAGAATTGGAATTTTTCTTGAAAGTTTGGAGATTATAGGCATAAGGAAAGATCTCACTAGGCAAAGAGTTCCCCAACTTCAACGTTTTAAAGAAAAATGAAGTCTGGTAGGAAGAAGTTCGGCAGGTCTCGAGCTTGTCAATGAAGGGGTGACCAGCTTGAGCTAATTCTACTCCACCTACCTGGAATCTCTCGTGGTGGAATAACAGACGAGATTTCTGGTGATCATCGACCATGGAAATATCTATATAAAGGGGAGAATCGTCCACATTTCTACGATGTTCTAGAAAGTGTGACATCATCATTCTGAGGAATAACTCTTCTGAATAGAATCTAAGAGCCAGTGTATGTTTGAGTGATGAGCTCCAAACATGTGAACAGTACTCCAGGACAGGCCGAATCTGCGCTTTGTAGATTATGAGGAGCCGATGGGATGTAGAGTATCTCTTGCCACGGAATAGAAAACCAAGTTTTTGTGAAGCAGTTTTCGCAACGGACCTCACATAATCATCCCATGAGAGGGTGCTTTTGGTGGTGATACCGAGCATGGACATGGAGGCCTTCTTAGGATTATTACAACCTTTCAAACAAGACATTCCGTTAAGATGAAGAAAATAATTAAGGGTAGTTTGCTGCCCTAAGCGGAGTTAAAAATTCAGAACCGATCGGGAATATGGCTATATATAATTTGAAAATTTTTTGATTCAAAATTGCGTTTCCTTGATACTATTTCCGTTTCCATTCGGAGCATATTTTATATATCTCTACCATGCAATTTGGAGGCTACATAGATGGTAGGATGAGGGAGGTAAACGTATGTGTATTGCATGAGAACCTGCCCATGGTGCAAGTTATTCATTGATACATCCTAGTAATAAATAAGCCGATCCCAAATTGAAATTGATAGATTACGAATTACGTATTTCATTTATTGTAATTATCTGAAATATCTAATTAAGCAACCATTTTTCAGATATTGGTGAACCTAATCAGTACTCACTTGAAGTCCATCAAATCCCTAATTACTGAGGAACTGTTTGAGGCTGTTAGAGAGAAATTAGCTAATGGTTATTACAATAAAATGATTAAACCAACAACGCTTTCAAAGCAAGTAAATAGTAATTCTAAAAGAATATTGATTTATTTAAGTAATTTTAATTTTCAGGGATGTCAGATTAAGCTTGCTCTTAAACAACTACTTCACACCAACGGAAAAATTTGCAGTTGTCTCTTTCATTACGTTTGACGATATGAACACGTTTTGTGACAACTTTTTGAAAACTCTTTATATCAAAGTGTTGGTACAAGGAAACGTTGAACAAAGCGTAGCTACTCAAGTTGTCACTCAATTTGTCAACTGCTTGAGTTATTCTCCCTTGAGAAAAGGTGATTACCCTCAGGTAAAAACTCTTAGTTTATGTTTTAATATGGAATCAATATAAAAAAACTTATTGTAAAAATCAAACTATTTTCCAGTTTAATGTATTAGAAGTACCAAGAGGAGAACATTGCTGTCGAGTACAGGCATTCAATGTTAACGATTCGAACTCGATAATAACAAACTACTACCAATCAGGACCCTTCTCTCTAACATGTAGTGGTATTATTGAGTTGATCATGGTGAGTAAACATGTCTATACAAGTTGATCCGCATAAGAACCGACTTTGATCAGGGGCGTGTAGAGGAAACAAAAATATAGTGATTTAAGGAGGTTCGGTTGAGATAATTTTTATGGTAAAAGTTTTTGAAATTCTTACAGACCGTTGAGAATACAATATAAATACGTCTAATTTTTTGGAGGGTTTCACTACACCATTTTGTTTTAAATATATGTTTTTTTATGGAATAACATTACAATAATATTCTGTGCAAGTTTGAGCGAGTCCCACTAATTATTTCTATGAAAAAATAGCTTAGAATTTTCAATTTATAAAAATAAAGTCGACGACAACTATACGATTATTATTTTTACGTGTGTTCATGTATACAACTCCAGCCGGCAATATTTATATCGTTGCCAGAACTCTGCTCTCGCCCTCCGCTTGCTCTTCTTATATTTCCCCAGGCTAACACTACCGATCCTTAACGCAACTTTCCTCTATACCAAGTTGCACTCCTGATTAGCTATAGGCTTTGAAAGTCGGGTTTAAAAATTCGAAATAATCGATATCCTGTTATTTTTCAAAATACTCTATATGACTTTCAAGGAAAACTTGAATAACTAAAGAAATGTCTAAAAATGTTACTTAGGAAATCACCAATATGTCAATAGTTGGCTATGGATTTATACCGGGATATCAAAAATTATCTTGGTGAAGGGTGGTTGTGGAATCTAAAACGTGTGTCTTACTTTACGTTTGAAATAATTATGTCACTGTCACACTGACATCATCAATAACCTACAAATTTCATACCTATTTATTTCAGTTGTAAAACAATAATGAACTACAAATTAAAAATTATCTTGGTCAAGGGTGGTTGTGGAATGTAAAACGTGTGTCTTACTTTAAATTTTTGAATATGTTTTGTTGTGTCAGAATCTGTTAAGTCATTGTGCTGAAATTTTTGTATCCAGTTTTGAATCATGCCTCTTACCACACAGCACAAAATTTTCATGATTGAAGCCTATTGTCGAACGGGTGCGCTAGTTAATGTGCATCGAACAAAACGGACGACATTTCCAACAATTACTGTAATTTAGTTTTTCTTGTTACTAAAACCGTTATTTCATAATTTGTAGTTCATTATTGTTTTACAACTGAAATAAATAGGTATGAAATTTGTAGGTTATTGATGATGTCAGTGTGACAGTGACATAATTATTTCAAACGTAAAGTAAGACACACGTTTTAGATTCCACAACCACCCTTGACCAAGATAATTTTTGATATCCCGGTACTTCAAATATCAATAAGAATAATTAAATGGAAAAAAATATATAACAATGTTGAAGCATGCAATATGAAAAAGTATGAATGTGGTATTAATAATTTAAAGAAATCGTTGAAAGTGATCAACATTTTTATAGCGCAATCAGAAAACAATATTACTGAAATAAGATACAGGTGAACTCTTTAATAACGAATGGTACGGGAGAAGATGGTATCTACGTTAAAAGGGCGTTCGTTATACCTAGTCAGACTATTTATTAAAAAAACAATGTTTCTCAAGGAAATGTTTATTGAAAAATATCAACATAAAAAATATAATAATAACATTAAAATAAAACGGGTAATTATAAAAAAACGCAAGTATGTATTTATATAGTATCTACACTATTTGTTTTCTAAAGAAAAATTTCTAAAAAAGCTTGATTTTCAGTGACTCTGTAAACCTTATATGCATCTAAAATGTTGGGTCCTGCATTACAATGATACAAAAAGTGCGATATTACATTTAGTGAATACAGAGTCTTTAATAAATTTGGCAACTCATACTTCCTATTTGTACTTCCTTCGTCATGTTCACTATCGTATCCATAACTTCAACAAAACAGGTAGGCTCAGAAGTTTCTACCATAAAATCTACATCACTAGGAATGTTGGTGGTTACTAAAATATCATCATTTAAAACAAATTAATTAATGTTTATTTTATTTTCCGCTATCTAGGTAAACATTGGTCGGCCGTCTTCATCTGAATTTTCATCATTATTATTGTGTTCACAATTTTTTTCATTCCTCAAATTCGTAAATATTAGCTGAACTGTAATTTCAAAATAACATTAAACCACATAATTACATATGTCTTGTAATGAACAAATGTACTCTTACTACTTAGGCGCTACTCTTCCGTAGTTATCAATATGACTATCATATCATATTCTTATTATTTTGTAATATTATTATCATCAAGACGGAGGAGCGATAGCGCACGAAGTCTTTCCTAATTTTAGTTGATGCACTAAATTTACAAATTCAATGTACGTACAGCCGTTTTAGAGTTATTGAGCGGAGCGGTACGTTGAAATACTCGAAGCTATCTACTTTGTTTCGCGCAAGGTGAGGTTCGCTAACTATCTGGCCGATTATAGAGAGAAATAGTACCTATGAACTCTTATGATTCGTACACGTATAGGAGCGCCCTCTACAATTTACGGGTGGTCAGATGTTCGAACTTTGTCAGCTTTGTATGCCGAACCGCTTTCTTCTTTTTTTTATGCCGACGGATTCATTTTCATGGATTTATAGCTTACTATAATAGTCTATCCACTCCCAAGATAGAGCGCACGTAGGCAAATGCATGCGACGTTCGCATAAACTGAATACTCATATCGTCTCAATACTGTTTGAAATGCTGACCAGCTTGGAACAAGCTTAATGTTTGAAAAATTAACAAATTTAATGGAAAGAAAATATTTTCAATACGATTCAAATGGCACGTTCTTGGTTTCTACATAGCGGAATGGAGCTCGCCCAACTAAGACTGCGGCGCGGGCTCCTTGACAGTCAGGAATACACCTAGACTGCGTCGCGCGCTCCTTTACAGTCAGGTGTACACCTAGACTGCGCCGCGCGCTCCTTGACAGTCAGGAATACACCTAGACTGCGTCGCGCGCTCTCTATCGACTTATGCGAAAGAATAAGCCGATCCTTTAGTGTCATTTGAAGTATTATTATTGTTATAAATTATGCATATTTTCAGATGATAATTGAAGAGCCATTGTTTGACATTTTGAGAACAAAGGAGCAACTGGGTTATCACATTTACTGCACATTGCGTGACACTTTTGGAATACTAGGCTACACAATAACAGTAAACACACAGGCAACCAAATTTACAACGGATCATGTAGATCAACGTATAGAAAAATTCATTAAAACTATGCACAAGAACCTGAAGAAAATGGGCGAGAAAAGTTTCAATCAAACCAAAAGGGACCTGATCAAAATGAAAAAATGTTCAGATGTTGTTCTTCAAGAAGAAGTAGATAGGAACTGGGCAGAAATATCTTGTGACGACTATATGTTCGATAGATTGGACAGGGAAATAGAAACGATTGAAAGTATTAAATTGGGGGATGTTCGAAGATGGTGGGAAACGCATAACAAGTTTGGTGGTCGAACTGAATTCAGGAAGCTTAGTATACAGGTACGTTCATTAAAATACTGAAAACACTATATATTACAAGTTGAACTTTGCTTGGTTCCCAGGTATGTAAACAAATTTCTATAATTAGTATTTAGGCCGATTTTCACAAAACTTAGGAAAAACGTTACGTGGATTGATAGAGCTTAGCGGTTTTTTGCATTCTCTTAAGGAATGTATTTGTAAACTTTGTTACTTATGCTTGACCAGGGGATTTGATGCACAAATTTTTTAAGTGCATTTTAGTGCACTTTTTAATGAACTTCCTGAATATTGCTTGTAAGTGCTTGAAAACTTGTAGTTAGAGGGTTTCAAGGTCCCTGATTGTGAATCTGACATCAATATGATTTAAAAAATTATCTATCTTGCATTAATATGCATTTGAAAATGCATTTTATTACGCACTTTTTTCTTCATTTCTTTAATATAGTCTGAAATCAGTTCAAAATAGCTGCTCGGGGGTTTTCGAGGTCGCTGATTACGAATCCGATGTCAAAGTTATAAGAAAATTGATAGATTGCATAATTAAATGCAATTTAACCTCGTCGTTATACCGGACCTCGAGTTACATCGGGATTCGGATATGTAAAGATGAAGCATTTCATAAGCAAACATAAAGATTTTTATATTTTTACGACAATTTGTACATGATGCATGTTACTCATTTTTATCTGGATTAAAAACATCATTTGAATCTGACAGCTCAGCAATTTCATCATCTGAATCATTATCTTCTTGTCTGGAATCGGGTGATTCAACATTTGTGCAGTTGATCTCATTGCATTTTTTGCATGCCATTGTGCAGGTAATTCCACTTTTTCCACAACCACATAATTTTTCGCAATTAGTCACGCACCCACAAGATATAATATTTATTAGTTCTTCTGGTGCTGCTGGTTGTGTCATCGGAATCGGCTCAAAATATTGATTGACCCATTTCCATCCCCACTTGGAGGGTGCTAAGTGATTGATGACATTATCAACATCTACCTCGTCCATACTGACCTCCTCAATTATGTCTGGATTTGTTTGATAATATTGGAAACCATACAACCAATTTTGTACTTGTAGGTAGACACGTTTCAAATGTTGTGTAAAAGCGTCTAATGTTGGTATAAGAGTACAGAGACGTACTGTTTTTTTTTGAGGTCACACTGGCAAACGACCTACGTCTCAAGATGTATGAGAGCTCTAATATTGGTACCTGGTATTATGCAGGTATGTTGGGGCTTGTGTAAGCTTAATGCTGCACCATATAAATCCAACTGGCATCCGTGTTCCCATAAATCTTCAATTTCAAGATATTTTTTTTTTGAACTTTTCTGCATGCTCTTGGAGATCTGTATATTTTTCAAAGTTTTTGAAAAATACTTGTTTCCCTTTATTGAAGAAAGCGGATGTAGTATCGCACCCGGTAAATGCGTGCAATGGTAAAATATCTGAAATGACTAATGAATGAAATGAAGATACGGATGTTCTTGTCCTATTGATCGCACTTGCGCCATCAAATCGCAAAATTTATTTTTATGAACCCCCTTCCGGTTTGAAAACTGATGAAACTTATTCAAGTGATAGTTTTGACGAGTATAAGCTATGTAAGCCGCATATTTTATTATTGTACTCATTTACCGGGAGCGATGCTACGTCCGCTTTCTTCAATAAAGGAAAACAAGTATTTTTCAAAAACGTCGAAAAATATCCAGATCTCCAAGAGCATGCAGAAAAGTTCAAAGAAAAATATCTTGAAATTGGAGATTTATTGGAACACGGATGCCAGTTGTTGCTGGTTTTATATGGTGCAACATCAAACTTTCGCAAGCCAAACATACCTGCAGAATACCAGGTACCAATATTAGAGCTCTCATACATCTTGAGACGTAGGTCGTTTGCCAGTGTGACCTCAAAAAAGAAAGCAGTACGTCTCTGTACTCTTGTACCAACATTAGACGCCTTTACACAACATTTAAAACGTGTCTACCTACAAGTACAAAATTGGATGTATGGTTTCCAATATTGTCAAACAAATCCAGACATAATTGAGGAGGACAGTATAGACGAGGTAGATGTTGATAATGTCATCAATCACTTAGCACCCTCCAAGTGGGGATGGAAATGGGTCAATCAATATTTTGAGCCGATTCCGATGACAACCAGCAACACCGGAAGAACTAATAAATATTATATCTTGTGTGTGCGTGACTAATTGCAAAAAATTATGTGGTTGTAGAAAAAGTGGATTTACCTGCACAATGGCATGCAAAAAATGCAACTGCACAAATGTTGAATTACCCGATACCAGACAAGAAGATGATGAAATTGCTGAGCTGTCAGATTCAAATGATGTTTTTAATCCAGATAAAAATGAGTAACATGCATCATGTACAAATTGTCGTAAAAATATAAAAATCTTTATGTTTGCTTATGAAATGCTTCATCTTTACATATCCGAATCCCGGTGTAACTCGAGGTCCGGTATAACGACGAGGTTAAATGGCATTTAATTATGCAGTCTATCAATTTTCTTATAACTTTGACATCGGATTCGTAATCAGCGACCTCGAAAACCCCCGAGTAGCTATTTTCAACTGATTTCAGACAATATTTAAGAAATTAAGAAAAAAGTGCATAATAAAATGCATTTTCAAATGCATATTAATGCAAGATAGATATTTTTTTTAATCATATTGATGTCAGATTCACAATCAGGGACCTCGAAACCCTCTAACTACAAGTTTTCAAGCACTTACAAGCAATATTCAGGAAGTTCATTAAAAAGTGCACTAAAATGCACTTAAAAATTTTTTGCATCAAATCCCCCGGTCAAGCATAAGTAACAAAGTTTACAAATACATTCCTTAAGAGAATGCAAAAAACCGCTAAGCTCTATCAATCCACGTAACGTGTTTCCTAAATACACCGTACTAAATAATATCCCGCCATAAAGGCGTTAGGATCGCGTCTGTTCAACGACTGATCACCGCGCCGTGCCGCTTGCTGTTTTTACTGTAGTCCTTGCGGAGGACTGTGGCACCGCAGTTACGAAGATAAATTCGGAGTTTGAAACCCATGCCCTCGTGTCCAGTAGACATTAGCTAGTGAATCGATGTTTCTTCTGCTTCTATGCAGAATTTATGCGATCCATTAGGCCCATTTTTCTCATATGGCCGTTGAGTTTGCAGTGCCTCGTCATGAATGCTGTTACGATTCTTAGGTTATTTCTACTTCCTTATTACATTTCCAAGACGTTATTTGCCTAAATTTATCTTGAAGGATATTGGACTGTCTTGCAGTGACTTTTTTTCCTTCTACTCTGATGGTTTCTTGTATAGTGTGTGTTCCTGAACCGCAGAATAATTCCGGTCTTATCACCGGCGTTTCAGGGTGCAAGGGAGTCCACCCGTTCATTTCGCTCAATTCTTTTATGTTCTGGGACGGGTTACTAACCATGGATATATCAACATATTGCTCTGTTCCTAATAGGGTGAACATTCCTCTGTTTTCTCTCCTGGTTTTGCAAGTTCTGTGTCAACATAAACACTTGTCCATATCGCCCCTTGGTGCCCCGTGAGTAATGGGTGTTCCATCTTCAAAGATTCTTCTTTGCTTATAGTAAAGAAATTCTTTTTCGCGCTGTCCTTTTGTATTGCTATGTGGGGAGTTCTAGTATATTCTCCAGGCTAGCCCTAGAACAAGGCCTCAGCACCCCAGCTATGAAATACATGCGAGCCTTTGAGGAGTCTTACTAATACACTTTGTTTGATAATATGATTGGTTCTCTCACTCCAGGCTATCTCCCCATAGGTGAGGATGGCCAAAGTATATTGTTTATTTTAGAGTTTGTATTTTCAGGTTGTTGGATTTGATACAGGGATCTCTGAGGAAAAATCTGTGCTTAAAATTAAAGTCGACAAACCATGTGCCTCAATAAAAGGTATGTTTGAGCTATAACTTAATATGAGATATTTTATGGTTACAGCTGAATATTTTGTTATGTTGTTAGGTCATTCCGATTTGATTTAATCAATTTTTTTGAGAATTTCACCGACAATTTTCGACCAATGAAATACTTTTATTTTGACTTGTTGCCATGCCAACGAAAAAATTTTAGCGGATATTTTTTCTTTTAGGGTAGGGAAGCAAAATTGTAGTGGATATTTTTTGACGTTTATCAAATGAGTTTGAAAGTGATACAATACGTAACAAAACAACAAAATTATGACATTCCTTCGTAATGTCTCATATTTTCATGACAAAATGTCAAATAATATCACATTGAAATTATTTTAAACTCATTTTTCTTCGGTGTGAAATTCTCTTACCGAATATCCTGAGTGCACAAATTAATTTCCTGAAATTTTTTCGAGATGGCGTATATTTTGAAAATTATCCCGAATCGAAGACAAGGGATAATAATTTTGCACATGAGATATTATAAGTGAATATTTACCATCAATTTCTAAAATATTTTCATGGTCTCGAAAATAAGGTGTTGGTAACGCTTAACAAGGTAGTCCAGTGCAATTAGTCATTATTAAGGGAAAATGACGGAATCCAGTTATAATGAATGGATTTTAATGAATTATTTTTTCTAATGGCATAAAATAAATAGTTTATTCATTAAAAATTATCGCAATTTTGAAAATCCATAAATATCCAAAACAAATCGAAAATTTTAGAGATATCAACAAAAAATGCAATTATCGAAATTTTTTAAGTAATTATTAAAAAAAAATAATGATTGTTTTAGCTTCGAGGTTATAATTATTTATTATATATATTATATTATAAAGAATATGTAAAAAAAACTTTCATTTTCTTCTCTATGTGCATACTATGCGTTTGATAGGATTTCATGGTGTTATTTCCTGAAACAAATTATCATATTTGCTCCAAATTCACTTGAAATAACAATATCGTCAACTATACAGGGTGTCTCAGATTTTAATCGGGAAAATTTAATAGACGATAGAAAATTTGATTTTGAGAAAAAAATTCCTAATAACATATATGCACAGACGCTTAGTTTTTAAGATGCAGGGTGTTGAAATTTATAAAAAAATTTCGTTTTTTGCGAATATCTCCGGAAACGTTTATCGTACAGAAAACAGCTTTTGCAAGCATTCTTTACTCATAGTAAGCTATGTTCTGTGTGATAACATTTTTTTTTTAGTCATAATTGGTGAAGATTTGAAGGGGTAGTTGGTGTTTTTCTCCCCAACTTCTACGCCACTGGAAAAAGTACGCTTTTTAGACAACCATTTGAACCGCCAATGTTTTCTACACAAAAAAGGTACTGGTCATAAGCTCTAAAGTTGACCGTTTTTGAGAAAAATCAACTTTTATGTTGAAAAACATTTTTTTTATCAATTTCAACACCCTGTATCTCATAAACTAAGCGTATGTGCATATATGTTATTAGGAATTTGTTTCTCAAAATCAAATTTTCTATCGTCTATTAAATTTTCCCGATTAAAATCTGAGACACCCTGTGTACTGATATATTTTCTTCATTGCTGCATCCACTAATAATACTCGTGGAATAATCTTTTTCTTCTTCAGATACCTTAGTAGATAAATGTCTCAACGAAAGGTAGCAATCACCATGATATCGTGCTTCCAATGATACCAAACCCATTACATCGGATATTCTCTTGTGAATTTCTTGGTTATAGTCATCTTTCCTTTCTTTTATAATTTCCAAAATTGTTGACTTTGTCTCTGTATTGTCAATCAAATGAATTTTTCTTCTCAGATTTTTCTTTTATTTTTTTTCTTTTTCATCATTCGCTTCCTTTACACAAATGAAACAAATTGTTTTCCAATCAAAGCTACATGATGATAAACTTCTCAATCTGCTTTTTTTGGAGGCGAGAAATTCACTTGTTTTTCTTGCTACAATATATATTTTATCAATGTATTTCTGCCGACATGATGTATGAGCAAATACAACTATTGTAATAATCCATTGTTTCTCTCTTCAGAAGCTTGTCGCAAAGTTTCCAATCCTCGCTTAATTTCAACGAACCAAAATCATTACTGCTCTGAGACCCAAGTTTTTCGCAAAGAAAACAAAAATTTTCTTCAACATTGCTGAATTAATATTCTTAACAGTGACTTTCCATAATTAATTATTATCTGCACCAAGAAATATTTAAAAAATGAAATTTGTTTCATCACAATATAATATCGATAATTTTGACAAATATGTTAAAATACAATTAGAATAACCTTCCACTTAGACACAGGTAAGGTAGTAAACTGTATTCGGAGTAGAGAAACACCTGTCCCTCGAACTGTAGCATTATCTCTGCTTTCCCACTCTATTCCCTTTTCTATACCTGCAATACCTACTTTTCAAGGACGTTTGTTGTCCCTCTTTACACTTTATATAGAAATTAAATAATACTCGAGAGAAAAATATATAGCTGTAAAAAAATATACTATACTAAAAGTAACGCCATTTTCATCAAACTACCCTTAAAAAAATAGAAGATTTCAAGAGATAAACTTTTTACTTTTAAGCATAACAAACTCAAAAAATCAGGGACCATTCAAATCCATCTATTTAACTGGATTTCGAGGAATAAACCTAATTGCACTGGAAGAGTCAAAGTTTTACTTATCCGTATATATCCGGTATAAATTTACTCTTTAATTACAAGATGCAGTTGGAAAGTATTAGAGCTAAAATAAATGTTTCATTGATCTTTTTCAACTAAATTTTAGCCAAACAGCGTTGCGTTACAATTAGATTTTTTTGGAAGATTAGCTCTGTTTCTGTATAATCATTATTGAGAAAGTTATTTAATATAATTTATTCTTAAAAGTTTGCTGTCACAAGTTTCGTAAGTCATCCTTAAATTCTCAGAAATATGTCACTCAACACTAACTTCTCCAATTATTCTGAATGTATGTTGGTTTTGCAGCTTTGATCAGAAGACTCATGGAAAAAACTTTATTAATTCCATAACTGTATTTTCTAATTCTTTATTTGCAAATCGAAGATTATAATTTTGTCACTTGATTTTCAGCTATTTTACTGCACATAATCTAATTTTAATTATCATTACCTACTTCCGAAAGTTCACAAATAATTTACACGTTGGGGCTAGAATCAATAGTAAGAATACAATAGTGAGAATAATCTGATTCATTCTAAAAAAGAATGTTTCAATTCTTCAGTTCGACTATTTCATTTAGCAAAAGTCAGCTATGAAATATCGCATAAATTTATCCTGAAACAGTTGAAAGTGATGAATGATTTAAAAAATGGAAAGGGAAGCTGATATATTTCAATTGTTTCAGAATTGATAGCATCAGAGAATAAACCAGCTTTATTACTGTTAAAATCCATTGACACCAGGGAAGGAAATGAAGATTATTTCATATGTGATATAAAGAAATTCAAAAAAAATGGAAAATATTATCCTCCATCTCCAAATCAACGTTCATAAATACACCTACCATTAATAACGAGTGATGAGTTATTGCACAATTGAAAACTTAAATCGTACAGTTCTTGGTTTGCATTGTTGAATAAATGATTTAAATATTGATATTTCATTGATTTTGCTATTGATATTTCATTGAATTGAAAGATGCCAATTTTTGAAGAAACAATCCAAAAATGTAACGGCATCCATGTTGCCGATTCTTTCCATTATATTGACTGACGACGTCCAGATGTTATGATCCTAAAAACACCCTTGATGACCTAATTAATATTACCTTGCAAGGAACGGAAAATTACTTCTTAAATAAAGTACAAGTTTAGATGTTTACGGACGAGGCGAGGAACGAGCCAAATCTGGAATTTTTAAACGAGCACCTGCTTTAATAGTATTTTACGGCCATGTGTCGTGAACTATTTTATTTCATACTGTTTCACTAAAATAGAATTTTGTATTTTGACGGGATCTGCATACTAGTGTGTTAAAATTATGAAATTTTGTGAGAGTTCTTGTAAGACGACAGGAGTCTATCAGCAATTCCCGGCCTGGTGATGTGATGTTCCTCATTCCTGCCGCAAATTAATGAGGTAAGTTGAATTTTCCGAACAGTATGGAATAAAATATATTAGACACGTAGCCATATGTGCGGATCGCCGCAACGTAACATCGAACCACAGAGTAGGACTTAGTCTATGACCGAACATGCTACGGCACGTTGCGATATGACATAACGTAAGTGAACGGGGTTACATTTACAGAACTGCGACTCTTACCCTCGGTATGAAGAATCGATTCGAGAAAATTTCAGGAATGGCTGGTACTCAAGGGCACGTGCCCATCCAACCACCAAGATAAACACAGAAAGAAATTCGCTTGTAATTCAGAGCATTATCTTATTCCGCGCGACAGGCGCATGCAATTCTAATGCTCAAAACTATGTTCCGGGGAACGTTCTGAAGTCTACCTATTTCAAGTGTGATTCAGCTGACTACGGTTATCTTCGCCATACGGGCTTATGTCGTCGGTTTGGGACCCAAAACAACATATCTTCAGTAAACGTCTTGCCTTCATAGTGTACAGTGTGTGAATTCAATTCGAAGACGAAGTTAATTGTGTGCAAAATCTTTTAAAAAAACCTCTATCATTTCCAGTAACAAATAAACTATTTTGTTTTATATGCTTAATTTTCAAGAAAGAGGTTAGTGCGTGGAATAAACAAAGGTTGAATGAATGATTTAAAACACGCAGAGGGCAAAGAAACACGAAAATTCCGTTTCTCACATAAATGCATATATGGATTTTTGTGTTCTAGGCAAAGTGGACATACATGAACAGTTAAACAGTGCTTATTTGAGACATAAAATTAAGTACAACGAAGGTGGACAAAAATCGTCATATTTTGCGCCGGTTAATTATGTGTATACAATTTTGCGGAGCCTTTGAATTGGCGTTACGAGGCTATGATGAGACATTGATCTCGGAAAATCCAGGTGTTTATGTAGGCTTAATCAACTTTGCAGCTGAATTAGACGCAATACGTATGAAAGATTCGGGTTCACAAGTGCTTAAAGGCGTCTCAAAAACTATTCAGAACGAATTGCTAGATACAATGTTGTAAATTTACAAGCAGGAAATATTAAAAGATATCAAATCTGCAAATTTCATTGCTTTGGAGGCCGCTGAAACTACAGGCACCTCTAATAATCAGCAAATGGTTGTTATTATTCGCTATTGTTCTTTTTTCAAGCCGGGCGGACATAATGCTGATGTATTAGCAAAACCATTGCTGAATGAATTGCAAACTATTATGAATTCTCCTTCTGGGTCTGATAACAATAAACCACGGTCGTATACACAGGTCTGGAAACTATGGTTGAGCTGAGTCGCTTACGCGTCCCCACGGTCGTAGTCCCTCGCTCAGCCACCAGCTAGCGCTTGGATCGCGAGGAATGTGCTTTCAAAAATATTGAACTCAATTTATTCTCTTCATTAAAAATCTGTTACTCACAGGATTCAATCAATGTGCCAATGGAACCTGATAATTGTGACGAACCTGGTAATTCTAATGATGAAATCAAAACTACTGATATTTTTTATGACATAATCAACCAACATTAGGCTGGGGACTGAGCGAATTCAAGAGCAGCATGTTGAGAACTCGAAAGCCAACTATCTTGGCAAATGCAACTTCCAGTAGGGGAAGACCTTTAGTTTCTCGGGAATTGACATCCTCGACACTCTTACGTGACGCCCACGGTCGTACATACGACCGTGGTGACGCCTTTTATGTGCCTACGTGACGACTTTTGGTACTTCGCGCACTTAGACGCGTAAGCGACTCACTGCTCAGATAGGAAACAGCCTCGAGTTTCCAGACCTGTCTATACGACCGTGCAATAAACTAATCGCTCAAAGTTACGATGGGGCGTCCGTGATGAGTGGTTCACTGTTACCCGCATCAATTTAATTTAATTATTGAACGAGCGGCACAATTCAATAAAAAGTGAAAATTTTCACTAATTTTCAAGCTTTTTTCTCGATCGCCAAAACGAATGGTAATTCTTGATGAAATAGTCAAACGTAGATTACTACGGGTTATTCCTATACGCTGGATTTTCAAAAGTCGAACTGTGAACACATTATTTGAACACCTGGATTCTTTCAAAGAATGTTTAAACAAAAGTATTGACGAAGATGGGATGGATTCAGTTTCTATAAGTGAAGCAAGTGGTTTATTGAAACATTTGAATTGCCCGGAATTTCTCTACTGGTTGAAAATGTTTCATTTTATCATGCCACATGTTGAAATATTATTTAATCAGACTCAAATGCTCAGTGCTCAACTGCAAAAGGCAATTGAACCATTACAAAAGCAAATTATTCGAATTAGAAATTCTACTGACTATGACAATCAAGAACGCAATAATGAAGAACATGCTAGGAAAAGACAAAAAAACGACAGCTGGAGATAACAGAGCTGTTATTGCAAAGAAAGTATGTCACAATATTTTAAGCCAAATTAGCGATTTTTCTTGTGCCTACCCTCTTCATAACTCCGCCGCCACTGGAAGATGTTATGTTTCGTAAACTTGTTCCAAGACGAACAACGGCGAAAGGAACTCGAATGATTTTATCTGTAACAAAAAATATTGACTGAAAAAAAAGGGTGGGACTCTGTAGCGATGGAGCGCGGGAAATGTCAGGTTGCCATAAGCCCCAATGGATTGTTCCAGAAAATCCGAAACGGACTGCCAAATTGTTTCTGAGTGCACTGTAGCATTCACAGACATACACCAGCTGTAAAATGTGTGCCCTTGATTTTAAACTTTAATCTAACTCTTCAAGAGTGTGAAGTTTGTAAATTATATAAAATCTCGTTCATTGAATAGTGAGATCTTAACTAGGTTGCGCAAATAATTAGCAACTGATTATAAATCTTTGTTAGATTGTGAATTGCGATGGTTATCAAAAACAAAGAAGCAATTTGATTGATTAGCAAAGATACACACCTATGCGAGATATTTGGTTTCATGAACAAATTTTCAAGGCATAGATAAAACCTCTTATTTTCGAAGTTTATGAAAAAGTGGAAGCAACCATTCGAAATATGACTATGTGAACAAAACATACGTGTTCTAAAAGGACATTCAAGTTATTTCTAACATTACATGAATTTTAAGCAAATCATCCTGAAATCAATGTAAGTACAGCTGAACACACTTCCTGTATCGCAAAATCATGCCAACAAATTGTGGATTAGAGATCCATTCACAGTCCGCATAGAAAATGGAGAAATATTTCAGTTAAATGAGTAAGAAATAGATGCTTTTTTACGAACTTTCATGTGGTAATGTTTTGAAAGAAAAATCTCAGAACCTATGCCTAATCCATTTTTGGTTAAGTTGTCAAGAATATTCAAATTTATGTGAGAAAGCAGTTTGATTTTTAGTAGCTTTTGTTACAACTTAGAAGTGTGAAACTGGATCCTCTACTTGTTTTTTCAAAAAATAATAGATACAGATCAGATGTTGAATGGGATTTGAAGATAGAATTAACTACCTTTCCTTCTGATTTAGTTTCATTATGTTATAACAAACATCATCCTTCATATTAAACATGCAATAAAATATCTCTTTTTTCGCAATCTAAATTTTTTTCATTTTCTTTAATAAGTAAACAGCTTTTTCTTTATTTATCCTCCGATTGATAAATGCGTTACATAACACGTCAATAATGATTCATCTTTAAGTAAGTAAGTAAGTAAGTAGTACCATATAATCGGGTCATGGTGCATTTCGTGTTATACTCCACTTAGATGTAACTTTTATTTAAAGGTAACTAAAAAAGTATGGCTTTCTTTCAGAAATTAACTACGGAGCATTAAGAGGTTCATTCGCTCCAGAAGGAAATGCATTTTTGATCTGAAACTGTCTAGAAAATGACGTTCACCAAAAATTAAAAAGAAATTAAAGATAATGTAGACCAGCCCGTGTTTGAATATGAACTCTTATGGATATCTTCACTCAATCCTTTTTAAATAAAAAAGAACAGGGAAATGTATGTTTTGTTTGAGCTTTCAAACAACACGATATATTCAATAACTCACAAACCTATTTTTATTAGAACTTTCCAGGTAAAGTTAAGTGTTATTATTAAAATAAATACTTAAAGTTTCGGATTTGTCAATGAGAAGAGGACGCATCATAACTTAAATTTGATGACATAATAATATAGTCAAAATCGGTCCAGAAAACACTGTAGAACGAACTGTAATTAATTGATCACGTGACTTCCCTCACTTTTGTTAGCAAAATTGCTTTCGGACACTCCTGCGGGTCTAATGTATATATTTTTTCATTATTCTTCGACTACTTCGAGGAAAACCGATAATGTTCGAAGTACACTGTGAGCCAGCGTTGAAATATTGGCAGAGGAGTGGTGTGCAGAAGGATAGCAGGTAAAACATGGGATAGTTCACACAAGATACTACTCTGGATATACACATGGTGAGTCCTATACTCACCTATGGGACATGGAAAAATATTTTGGGTAACTAGTAACAACTCTCTGGAGATGAAGTACCCAAAATTCATGGCACCAAGGGTCATGATGGGTTAGGTTTAAAAATACATCCAAACCCACATTGCAACCAAAGAAGAGTAGAGGCATAGGAAAAAGCAATCTGTTGGTATACCTATTGATTCACACATTGTTAATCAATGGTATACCTATGGATTTAGAGAATCAAAAGTTGCGGGTGCCAGGATCTTAACTACGAAACCAAACTAAATAACTTAGGAGTGCAGAACAGAATCACCCTTCACTGGGTCCCACGATATAACGGAATTGAGGGGAATTAACAGGCGAACGTCATTGCACGCAAGCTGAAACGCCGCTAATAGGAACGGAACATTCTGCGTATAACACACTAATTATACAGGAAATTTTCAGAACAGAAGAAAAAGAACTTCACTTGACCTTGAAGTTATCTTCCAGAGTACATGCAGTCCAAGATCCTCCTAGATGAATTTAGGAAAAAGGATGTGTTAGAATACACAAGAAAAAGAAGTTATAACCTAAGAATCGTCACAGAATTCATGATGGACACTGCTAATTCAATGGCCAAATGAGAAAAATTGCCGTAGTTATTGATGGAACGTGTAGACAGCAGAGAAGCTGGGGAAACACCGATAAAATTGCTCTCTAACTGCGGAGCGACACTCCCCAGAAACCAGCAGCGGAAAATCCTAATCTTTCTGAAGGAACTGAAGCCCAACGGCGCAGCCTATTGTCCCTTATGAATGAAGTAGGAACAACAGATCAAGAGTGCGATAGAACTTGAGGTAAAGAATAACAAAACCACAAAGTATGAACGTGTAAATGAGACAAATTTCGAAAATTGTGACCGGCGCACTAGCACTATTAGCCAAACGAAATTGGAGAAGTTCACTTTGATGTATATTAGGATTATCAGGCATTCATCCAGTCAATTGAAACAATGATGAAAATCCCTATTATCCCAATAATTATTACTTTTATTAATTTAAAAAATGGAAGAAATACTAGAAAATAGAAGAACAGTTTCTTCATCGATGGGACATTATGTGGCACATACTATAGAATGTTGCGGACTTATGACTCCTTACGGCATTTAATATTTTTGGAAGGTTCATCATGCCATTTTCACAAATAATCGGTTATTACAGCACGAACAGGTGACTCAGTAATTAACTTCTGAGACATTTGTATTTGGTACATTTTTGTTAGTAAAATGAAGTTATATTTATGTTACCATAATCCAAGTCCTCACAACTGATGCTACCTCAAATGTTCCACCAGTTTTTCATACTATACTTCGTTGAGATATGCGCACCCTTTGGCATTTCCCTTTGATAACTTCAAAATAATAACATATTCAAAAACCTAGTAGCCAACATGAAAATACTATTTAAATTTTGGAACCAAATTTGACACCAACTGGAAACAATTCCTTTTTAATTAGAAATGCACAATGTCATAGGTACTTGACATAACTATCTATTTTTATTTTGTAATATTTTATAAGTAAATTAAAATGTGAATTTGATAAGATCATTTCATTTATATTGAATTAAAGCACATGGCTCAGAAAGGGTCTAATATTAAAGTTGAATTGGACGTACAAGCCGTAAGTTGCAATATAACTATTTGATAGATGATGCTTCGAACATTGTGTAATGAAACTATCTGAAGTTTTGGCGAATGTAATATATCCTTTTGGATTCTCTTAACAATGAATAACTGTATAACCATCCCACTCATATTTAACAAGATTCATTTATGCGCATGTAGGTACTAAACTTGTCAGTGTGAGACACTCAAAACATGCAGGGGAGACCATATATACATGAATTATATATATTGGGGAGATCTGGGTAAAAAGAACATACTGGGCAGAAAGAACCACCCATCTGGTGTGCTATGCATGCGAAGTTGGTAGCAGTGCCTTTACGTTAGTCGCAGCGAATTTCTGCATGTAAGTGGTAGTGAGGGACGTACTCTCACTCATTCCAGAATGTCTAAAGCTCGCCTCAGAAGACCACGTGATATCCGTCGTCTACTCACAACGAATAGCCGCCGCGAAACCATTTTCGCCAGATAATGTTAATATAATAAAGTTTATTGAAGATATGTTTTGAATAGGGTTCACTGACAACGTGAGGCCTGTGGTGTGAAAAATCCACTCACGGGAACTTTGAATATCTACTTCCTTTGGCACAGTACATACGGGTAAAACATAACCTCATTTTTTTCACGGTTACGTGCATTTATGTAAAAGCATTTTGAGCGTAGTGAAATTATGTTCCACTATTGAAGTCGCCAAATCCGCCGATAGAGGAAGTCGATCCAGTTGAGAAATCGGTACCGTACCTTATCTGTAACGACACTTTCGGAAATTCCGCACCTGCTGAAAAATGGATTGGATGCAATATTTGTTGTCGTCTTTGCGCTGATTTCTGTACCGGCGTTTTTATATATGATAAATTGCAAAGAATCCATTCTTTCTTCAAGACAATAGAAAAGAATTAATACATTTTTATCCCATCTAAATATAACTATAATTTATATTTCTGACACATGTAAGTATTATTTATTATTTATTCTTTCGCCCACTATTCATGAATCCAAAAAAATTTCAGACCAATAAATGCTTATTATACCTCCCTCACCTTATATTGCCAGAAATTGATACCCCAAACTTGGTTCGTGTTTTATATTAACCGCAGACATATGGCATTTTCTTTATACAGATTGGGTCAAATAGCCCGATGTATTGCCAGTTAGTAAGTGATATTAAGAATTGACGCAGATGAGAATGATATGTATCCCAACCTGAAACAAAAGGGGCGTGTCAGTACCCCTTAACTAAGGACACATACCAGTATTATGAAAGATGAGCATAACTGATATTTCTAAATAGAAATACCATTATCTTGATACCATGTGACTTTATTGCTATTTCTATCTCAAATCTCAAAATAACTTTCAAATAAGAGGTAGAAAATATCAGCTGCTATTTGATAATAGATTAGTCACGGAGTTGCTTTTATGAAAACAGATCGCTGAATATCAATCCATCTCTAATTCTTACAAACTAACAATTCGGTCCCCTTTCCCCATCGCACAACAGAAGTTCTTCTGTTCATCTTATTAACATACGATGCGTCTGGCTCTCTCATACTCTCACATTAATCCTATACACCGCTCGATCTGACTCAATCTGTATAATCCAATAATACTGAAATATGTAAGTCTATTGTTATTCCTACATCAAAGACATTGGATCCAAGTCGGCTCATAGTTTTATTATAAAATAGAAGTAGAAAAAATGGAAGCTTCTTCTAAGTGAAACAACTTGTTGATTCATACCAATCATAATATGTCCGTTCTATCTACCTTCCTGCGATTTTTAAGGGGTGGCAACAAGGTCATAACTTCAAAGTATTTTTATTTATCGGAACGAGAAGAGATCTAGCTTTTTCAACAATAAAACTCCGGACTACGTACAATATCAAATGTGTGAAAAATCTCAAATCGTGGTAAATGTCACTTTAAGAAACAATGGAAATCGTCCGACACATTCATTCACATAAATTAACGACAGTTTGGTCTACGCATGTTTTTCTCCGAGTTTCTTTGGAGAAACGTATATTTTAAATTTGAAGACCCAATGCAATGTGCCGAAAATTTTTCTGAGATCATTATGCTGAGAATGGGAACTCCAAATCACCATCATCTAGAGAACCATGGTTCAATAAAATCTGTTCTAGGGCCAACTGTTTGGTCTTCGCATGTTTTTCTCCGAGTTTCTTGCAGACGAATGTTTTACATTTGAAGACCCAACGCAATTTGCCGAAAATATTTCTGAGATCATTATGCTGAGAATAGAAACTCCTCACCCACAAATCACCATCTAATGAACCATGGCTCAATAAAATCTGTTCTAGGGTCGTCCTTCAAAACAAACAGCATTGGCGCGGGAACCCATGGCGTGTGGCTAAATTCAACATGTAATCAGCAAATTCTCTCGAAATTGACCGATACGTTAAGGGCTGAAAAATTATATTCCTTTTCTACTTCAGGTCACATGCCCCGGAACATGGTTGAGTTCAGAGGGAGAAGTTTCGCTTCAACTGTATATGTTAGATTCTTGTGTAGAAACATCAAGTTATCGACCAGCTTTCCCTATGCAATGTCGTGAACAATTTAGTTTCACTAAAACTCTGCCAGATAAGCACGCCCGTGATGATTTACCTAAGCTCTTAGGTACGTATTCATATTGATTCAATTTGAACAACTCGTTGAAAATACTTATGAGGTACGACTATGAAATGTAATATGATATAATTTAGATTATGCTATCACTCTTTTTCCACTTGAATTGTAATATATCTAAAGTACTATTCAGCTGCGGAGTAGTTAATATCAAAGACATAATACGTAAACAGAATTTAAAGCCAATATTTCGAGAGGTTTTCAAAGGTCAAATTTGACGGGTAAATTACAACCAGTAATAAAGATGCTATTATGCTGTTCCATAGAATAAATATACCGGGATATCAAAAATTGTCTTGGTCAGGGGTGGTTGTGGAATCTAAAACGTATGTCTTACTTTACGTTTGAAATAATTATGTCACTGTCACACTGACATCATCAATAACCTAAAAATTCCATACCTATTTATTTCAGTTGTAAAACAATAATGAACTACAAATTATGAAATTTAGTAAAAAGAAAAACTAAATTACAGTAATTGTTGGAAATGTCCCCCGTTTTGTTCGATGCACAAGTTGACGCGCATCCTCATGCTGTGAAAACCTTTTTGCTATTTGTTAGTGAGTATGACATTTGTAGGTTATTGATGATGTCAGTGTGACAGTGACATAAATATTTCAAACGTAAAGTAAGACACACGTTTTAGATTCAACAACCACCGTTGACCAAGATAATTTTTGATATCCCGGTTCTACAGATTCATCTTGGTATAAAATAAACAACAACTATTCCAGGTTGTCATTAATCCTAATTAGTTAACAAATAACTTATAAATATGTGTTCCTAGAGGTTTATTGAAGTACTTGTAATATTGGATAATTTTTAATCGTTAAAACTATCAAATTTGAATAATTGATCTCGTATGTTTGTACATTTCTATATCTTCAAATGTCCTTAAGTAGGGTTCATCGCGGTATGTTAAAAGTGAAAGTCCAGATTTTGTGATTGTACTAACGGTTTGTAAGACATAATGGTTTGTTACGGCGGATTCATCAATGTTATTACGAACGTGATGAAAATTCCTGGTAGGAACATTCCCGATTTATCAAACATATATTATATATTATATAAAATCCAGTGATGACTGATAAATGTTATGTTGGCTTAACTAAGAGTAATATGTTTCTTCCAGGTTCAAAGAGCATTTTTATCACGTTTAACAAATTGATCATGCAATCATAAAATCGGTACGTTCTCTCTTGAAATACAGCGACGAACCTTACACAACGAAAGCTATAGAAATAAACTATGAGCAGAGATCATTTATCGAATGTTAATTTATCTCCGATTAAAAACAATCTATTATTACAAATACTTCATGAAACCTCAGGTGATCTCTAGGAAGACGTACTTATAAGTAATTATTTGTTCTATTTGGGATTAATGACTACCTGGAATACTTGATGTTTATTTTTGACATGCAATAATTTTTATTCAACCAACCAAAGACCAAAGGTACATTGTTTAGAATGCGTCAGGGTATTAAATAATGTAACATATATACATATATGAAATTTAAAATCAATGAGAGAGAGAGATTGAGATTTATTGAAAAATAATTACAAATCTAATATGTAGTAACATCAAAGATTAATTCTAACTAAAAGCAATTAAAACAATTAAACAATCATATTTATCTAAACAATGATATGTTTGTGTATAAATATGATTGTTTTGTACAAGATATATGTTACATGTTAACTTAATTTTAACTTTTAATTAATGAAAAATGTAGGTGCATTAACATCGATATATAAATTAGCTAAAATATGTGTAATCTCTTTATGTTTAAGTAAATATGTACATTGCTTTCGAATTTGTTGTATCTATGAATTCCTTAGATATTTGTAAAAGTTTTTACTATCAATTTGTAATAAATATTTAGTTACATTTTTATTAAATTGTATTTTATTATTTATTTTCCTAATTTCATGGGGAATTAAGTTGTAAAATCTCTGAATAAGAACACAACAGTAGTAAATAACTTCAAAAGTAACAAATTGTTCAAAAATACACTATTAACAAATTTTGAACATATCAAGGCAGTAAGTTTCTAATCATATTAAGAGTAAAGTTAAAAACATATTTTTTTAAATTTTAAAGACCAAATGCATGTTGAATACGTAGAACAATACATTCTTGTGGAGAATAAAAACATTGTTCTGGCAATAACTGCATTAGTCTACGTTTTAAAATCTTCAGTGAATCAATTGATTTAATATAAGCTGTGAGTAGGTTATAAACTTTGACGAAATAATAAATAAAACTACTTTGTTTTACTATCACTGATATTTAATATAGTCGTTACTATAGTTTCAACACTAAACGTGTCATCTTCAGACGAAAAATGAATTTAACAAATATCAAATCTATTATATATAGGTTAAAGAAGGATTTCAAACAAATTTTATGGCTATAGGAAATAGTTCTAGGAAAAACCAAAGAGGGGTAAGGTGATTAGGTAATTCCGTGAGGACATTAGTGGTGCGGGTATATTTACTAACAGACTTTAAATACTAAAATCAGGTTATTAATACATTGAAGAGATTACTGTAATATAAATCTAGTTGATCGTTTAGGATCTTATTATCATACATCTTCATTCCTTTGAAAATTTCCATTTACTCTAATATATTTAGTTTTGAAGTTTTATCTTGACTATGTAAAATTTGGACATTATTCAAATTAGGAAAGGTATGGCCTGTTTCTTTAATGTATTAATAACCTGATTTTAGTATTTAAAGTCTGTTAGTAAATATACCCGCACCACTAATGTCCTCACGGAATCACCTAATCACCTTACCCCTATTTGGTTTTTCCTAGAACTATACTAGACTATATTAAATATCAGTGATAGTAAAACAAAGTAGTTTTATTTATTATTTCGTTAAAATGATAAACTATCACAAAGTAACGGCTTCCACAATTGAATTTTTCATTTTTTTTATAAACTTTGCTTAGTGGTGCGTGTATATTTACTAACGGACTTTAAATACTAAAATCAGGTTATTAATACATTGAAGAGATCTCTTCAATGTCTCTTCAAATATACCCGCACCACCAAGGTCCTCACGGAATTACCTAATCACCTTACCCCTCTCTGGTTTTTCCTAGAACTATTTCCTGTAGCCATAAAATTTGTTTGTAATCCTTTAACCTATATATAGTAGATATAATATTTGTTAAATTCATTTTTAGTCTAAACGTGTCATGTTTAGTGTTGAAACTATAGTAACGACTATATTAAATATCAGTGATAGTAAATCAAAGTAGTTTTATTAATTATTTCGTTAAAATGATAAGCTATCATAAAGTAACGGCTTCCACAATTGAATTTTTATATTAAACGTGTTAGTAATTATAAATTTAATCATATTTTCAGGTAAAGAGTGGATGTATATGGAATTGATTCAGTGGAAAAGTTTTAATTCGGGAAATGTGTTGGCTTATTTTCAAACACCGTTGAAAGAAATTTTATACCCTAAAGATCAGATTGGGAGTAACGCTAATGGCGAAGTTGATTTGTTTATGAAACCTACTTCTTTATTTCCCGTAGGTAAATTTATTTTGACACCTTCCTATGTAATGTGATTACAAGATACTCAAAGACAAAAAATAAATTCATTTAGATCCTCATTTTCCAGTTTATCTGTTACATATATGATATATCAGGAGGTTCCATAACATAATATGCAATAGGTTTGAAATTCTGATTTTACTCTACTGAACGCAAAGCATTGTTTGAGCAAAAGCTCAAAGTAATTAGTAATTTTAATTTTAGGGAGCTTTAGCGCCGAAAGTAGAAGTGTGTGCTAGAACTATTCTCGAGCAAACAAGTGGTTCTTGTGGTGATGAGGAAGTAACTGCAGGTAATACTATCGCCTACCCAAATGTTGTTGAGTGCCCGGGCCCTACAGCACCTGTCTGTCCTGGTAAACAACCCACAAAGTAAGCAAATGTGTGTATACAAGGACAAATACATGGCGACATTTTAGCATTTTCTTATGTAATATAATATGATATGTTTTGGAAATGTTTGAACAAGTCAAAATTAGGTTTTGTTGTTGATAGATAAAAATTTGACTTTTACATCTCGATATAAAAAATTTGGAAATATTCAGAAAAACTATACCTGCTAAACTGAATTTGTAAATTAATTAGGCACCAAATGAGGTAAAAGCCAACACTCCATGAGAAAAAGAAATCTATCGTAACTCATAAATAAAGTACTGCATGCATCTAATCACATAAGGTAAATTTTATGTGCGGAAAATTATTGAAACTGACCTCAATTCTAATTCAACAAATCTATATGTAATAGAAAAGAAAGATTCCAATGGCGGAAAAGTTAGATGAGACGTTTAATTTCTTATCGAAAAATAATTTGGATTGTTTGTAGAGGGAAGAAAAAAAAATGTGCCAAAGCATGCAAGTATCGTGGGACGTGTGATAGACCACCCTTCCGTTATCATCGAGTTTCTGACCATTTCTTAGCACGACAACGAGTAATGGATGTGGAAACAAAATACGAAGAGTAAGTGTCAATTTCTGTGACGTAAAAAATATGAAGCTTTGCATATGCCTTTTAATCTAAAATAACAATATATTTCGTGCTAGTTATGTTGCTGATTTATTTTATGCGGACCGTAAATTTTATAATTTCTTGCGAAATATTGGTTTCTCATGTTTCTTACATTAAAATGTTGGTGGGATCTCTAAGGATTCCTAAAATACGTAAATGAAACAGAATGTCGTAGATACAACTTGAATTTTTCCCTTTTCATTTTCCAAACGGTTGTTTGGGGTATATTTCTGGTTTGAATTATCAATTTTGTTTTTCGTTTCCCACTTGAGGGCATTATTGATGCTTTCGTTGGCAATTATCATAACTGTGACGTCATCGTTTATGGTACCATGGTCGTGTGTGACACATCACCCGTCATAATAAAAGTAGTAGAACATAAAGAATTGATAGTATTTATAATAAAATTGTTAACGATGAACTTAAATTAATAATTAAAAAAATTAAAACTAATTTTTTGTACAACTGTCAAAAAAGCTTGACATTTCTGCATCTCTATTGATGCGTAAATGTTTACTTTTTTTCACTGCCAAAATAAACATGAAATATTACTTTTTGAAGGATTTATTTTTGACAGAGTCAATTATTAATTGATTATTTATCATAAAACAATTTCATTTATTGGAATAATAATTGATAGTGAAGTTTGAACAATTACTTCCAACATAAATTCCCGAATCAGCTGATCAGAAACGTTAGATATTTCTTGAAGAGTTGATTCCACAATTTTTTCAGATATTTTAATTTGTTTGGAAGAAGATGGACAATTCAATATTTTGTTAGAAATCTCAATTTTGTTATTCAAACTATCTTCTGTATATGCTTCTGCTACGGAGGCAGATTTCCAGCCACCATGACGTTTTATGGATGTAATGTTGCCCCCTGCATTGGTCAGAAGAGTTACAGAGCTTCTCCTGAAACAGTGACCTGTGTAGCTCTTATATATGTCTTTTCCAAGCCATTTTGAAATCAAGCTGGGAATTTCTCCTATTTTATTTATCCCCACATGTTGGTTAATACATTTTCCTCTCGAATATTTCAAAAATAATCTGTTACTTTTTGTATGAGGCGGCCGTAGTGCTCTATACTTGCGGTATATCTCAATATAATCAGAATTTGAAACAATAAACGTTCTTGCGCAATAGGTCTTCGTATCAGGTATTTTAAAAATCAATATAGATCCAGCATCTTCAATGGCATCAATAGTTATACAGGCTGTCCCAGGTTTTAGTAGCAGAACTTCGACAGTCGATAGAAAATTTGATTTTGAGAAAAAAAGTTCCTATTAACATATATGCACACAATGCACAGACGCTTAGTTTTTGAGATAAAGGGTGTTGAAATTGAAAAAAAAATTTCGTTTTTTGCGAATATCTCCGGAACCGTTTATCGTACAGAAAACAGCTTTTGTGAGCATTTTCTAAACATAGTAAGCTATGTTCTGTTAGGTGAAAAATTTTTTTTTAGTCATAATTGTGAAGCTTTTGAAGGGGTAGTGGGTGTTTTTCTCCCCAACTTCTACGTCACGGAAAAAAGTAAGGTTTTGAGACAACCATTTGAACCGCCAATGTTTTCTACACAAAAAAGATATTTTTGGTCATAAGCTCTAAAATTGACCGTTTTCGAGAAAAATCAACTTTTATGTTGAAAAACATGGTCAATCTTTTGGTTTTGTTACTTGTTCTAACGTTTGAATAAATTTTGTTTAATTAGTAAGAATTGACCATGTTTTTCAACATAAAAGTTGATTTTTCTCGAAAACGGTCAACGTTAGAGCTTATGACCAGGAGTACCTTTTTTGTGTAGAAAACATTGGTGGTTCAAATGGTTGTCTCAAAACCGTACTTTTCCCAGTGACGTAGAAGTTGAGGAGAGAAACACCCACTACCCCTTCAAAATCGAAACCAATTGAGAGTAAAAAAAATTTTGTATCGCACAGAACATAGCTTACTATGAGTAGAAAATGCTTACAAAAGCTGTCTTTTGTACGATAAACGGTTCCGGAGATATTCGCGCAAAAAAACAATTTTTTTTTTCAATTTCAACACCCTTATCTCAAAAACTAAGCGTCTGTGCATATATGTTAATAGGAACTTTTTTTCTCAAAATCAAATTTTCTTTCGACTGTTGAAGTTCTGCTACTAAAACCTGGGACACCTGTATGTAATAATTCTTCACGGCTACAAGCACCGCTGATACCCAAAATTAGGATAACTTACAAATAAAAAATATTGAAATTACTACTAATATTACAAAATTATGATTATATCTGTACCTTATAAAGTAAATTTGTTTCGTTATCAGCATCTTGAATAAATGTATTGATATTATCCCTTGATAAAACTTTAGATTTCTTTCCCCGGTATCCGACGCTTTTCTTCTTAATGAAAACTTCCTTATATCAATATTTTCCTTAACATTCAATGTACTTTTCAACATTGAGTAAACACTCCATAACGTAGGAGGTTTTATAATTTTTGATTTTTCCTCAAAATAGCATATGAGAACATTTTCAGAAACCTTTTTTACATGTTTCTTGTCGCACCATTCACGAAATTGGTCATATGTTTTCTCATATACTAACTTGGATTTGGCCGGTAACATATTAGATACTATTGCATTTGCTTTCTCAGATATAACTGATGGGGTATCACTACCACTATCATAATCAACATCCATCTTCTTGAAAATAACTTGAAATTGAAGCAACTACGAGCAAACACAGTCAAACACATTGAATAATATTTTCAAGACAACAGTCGTTTAAAAGCGATAACTTGTACAAAAAATGTTGTTTGTGTTTCGTGTATAAAATTCATGTTTTCATGACACATTCGAGAGAATTTTTGGCCTCGATCTGCGGTCTCGGCCAAAAATTAACTATCTCATGTGCCATTATAAAAACACTCATTTTACGCACTTAATACCAAAATAACTATTTTCATATTTATTTGATATTTTTTAAAAGTGTTACCAATTATACCCCTTTAGAATTAACGGTGGGACATTCGAATAATAAAGAAATATATGATCTTGAAGATAAACAGAATATGTAGAGTCTCATAAGGCTGAACTTAAGCTGACTTACGAAAAAGTTAAAGAAGAAATTGAAAAAAAAATGAAAATACACCAAAACGAAATAACGATACAGTTAAACAAAATTTCAATGAAGCCACACAAGTGTATTCCAAATTAAATGAACGTAACAGGCTCCTGCTCACAAAAACTTTGTATTATGGATTATTAGAAACAAAGGAGAAATTATAAAAACATTTCTTATTTAACAATCAGTAAGAAAATAATAATTATGTTTGTAGAAACAAAATAGTTACCTAAATAATTATAAATTTGTTATTAATATTTAATAAATCAGAATGAGATCTTTGTCTTGAATCTCCATGCTCAATTGTTCAATGTCAGGTATGCAATTTGTTACTTTTAGCTTCATGCAAGCTTCCGAGAGTTCTGTTGGACGACTTCAGGGTGATGTTGAAACAGCTTTGATGTGTGAGAAAAATTGTTCACATGTTAAATTGATCCAAAACCATTCAAGAATGACAATTAAATCTTCCGATTTGTACTACGAGTATTCCCCGGGCTTCAGGCGACTGGATGTTTATTCC
Organism: Endomychus coccineus; assembly: GCA_958510875.1. Classification (NCBI taxonomy): domain Eukaryota; kingdom Metazoa; phylum Arthropoda; class Insecta; order Coleoptera; family Endomychidae; genus Endomychus; species Endomychus coccineus. The sequence continues at coordinate 139,567,518 of OY294069.1, read as the reverse complement.
ATCTAGGACAAAATGGTGTAAAGTTCAACAATTCAATTCAACAGAACAATACCAAGCTGACGATAATTTGTGACTTTGCGTAAAAATTTTACTAGCATAAAAAATTTTCATTTGAAACCTTAACTGAGAGGTGCCCAAGTGATTCAATTGTTCATATTGTTCATTCTTTTACAAATCATTATTTGTAGGGCGCATTTGCCCGAGGCCTTGATGTGGGAGCTCTTCTGCAGCAGTGCATTTGTTTGGGGCTCAATTGTCGGGCAACCGTTTCACTTTTATAAATCAATTACGATTATTTTTAGACCTGGAAAACTCATCGGTGCATCGAGCAAGTATTGTACTACATGTTGCAGACCACTCGCCAACCAAAATGAGGATGAAGGTCCACCACCAAAAAAACGTGGAAAATCGAAAAAATCTGGGTAAGTAACAAATTATTCATGTAGGATGTCATCAAGCGCTTCCATCAGAAATTTATGGGCTGCATAAAATACTAGCTTACCCGACGTAGCTGGTTCATCGTTCGACCGGTATGTAGAAACCAACGACGTAACGTATGAGCCGAAAGGAGGAAATACTTCGTTAGCTACGCTCACTCCGTCTTTTGTGCAACATAGGCGGCCGCCTATTCAACTTCTGTTGAATAAAGGAAATATCGACGTCATCTCTTTTCAGTGCGAGTAGCAAGCCTACAGTGTACTGCTTTCACAGACCCTCCAGTTTATTTGTCTCTACAATCGGCCAGTTACTTAGTGCACCGAACAGTGTGCGAAACCAAGCGAATTGCGTCGAGTATTTCCGCTCTCCTCAATAACTCGAAAACGACTCAAGGTACGACATTGAATTTTTATGGTAGTATATTTCGAGAATCATACCTAGTTCGTATCAAAATTTCAATTTCAATTAAAGTCGATTTCTTTAATCATTTGGCTGCTACACGTTCGCTACGCTCATTCCGTCTTAATAAAAAAGTACAATAATTGTTACGCAATGAAAATAAACTATAAAATAATTCACATAAACTGATGATTGTCCGTGAATGTGAATGGTAAACTTCTATACCTGCACCTATATCCCAGTTGCTCAGCTTCATTACGTTTTAAGCTACCTTTAATTAGAATTTAATTAGTAGGTGGAGGTATACGATATTGAATTTGGAAGCCCTACATACGAGGGCAAGGTGAAGAGTCCCTGAAAAATAAAACAGATGGCGCCACAATCGAAAATCCCATGTGACATTTGTGATGTCCCATTTTTATCTGCAACGCTATATGTCATTCAGTTCTGTTGTGACATCTAAAGCAAGCAATCTTGAAGATTTTTGTAAACATGGAAAAAAGTGAATTTCGCGTCTTGATTAAACATTATTTCTTGCAATAAAGATTCTTGACCCAGGTATGAATTATATATAAATTCTCGGGAAATAGGCACAAAAATAAGATAATCCCTATTGAATTGAAAAATAAATTAATTTGCCATAATGGGCTAGCGCACCTTATATCTACGGGCTTTCCGAAATTACATAAAAGTGATATACCTCTAAAACCCATTGTAAGTAATATTGGTGTTCCTTGTTATGGAATGCCTAGAGGAATCTGTTATAAATTCATTAGATTTTCTATTTTCCAAACGGTATGTAGATGATTGCCTTATGTGTGTTCCCGTTGATAAAATTCAGTACGTGATTAATAAATTTAACAATTTCCACTATAAACTTCAATTTACTTGTGAATTTGAAGTGAACAAAAACATAAATTTCCTAGATATGAACATTAGGCATGATGCAGATGGAAAAATAAATACTTCATGGTTTACTAAAGAAGTTTGGTCTCAACGTTATCTTCATTTCAATTCCGTTGCACCAACATGTTATAAAAAAAGTGTTATACACAGCTGTTAAATTGTCCCACGCATAGGACCGTCCCAAAAATTTTGAAATTGTTCGTAATACACTGGAAATGAATGGCTACCCAAAAACTTTTTTCAATCCTATCATTAAAGAAAGAATAAACAAAATCTATAATGGATCTTCATATATAAATAACATAAAAGGTAATACAGACAATTTTATAACATTACCTTACATTCCGGAGACCTCAGAGAAAATTAAGAAATGTTTGAAAAAGTACGATATAAATGTCGCGCATAACCTAACTGTGTTGGAAAATATTTCTCAAATCTAAAACCTTTAAAACCTAAAGATAAACAAACCCACACAGTATACAAATTAAATTGTTTAGATTGCGATGGGACTTATACTGGAATCTCAAAACAATATTTACAAAAAAGAATGTATGGCCATAAGCATAGGGCAAGAAACAAAAACTTAGAAAATTCCACCTCCCTTGCTAAACACTGCTTTGATTATAACCATCAATTCGATTACAATAATGTTAATATTCTAACTAAGGAAACCAATTATTATAAAAGATCTATTTTGGAGATGATTCACATAAACGTGACTCCAAATCTGTAAATCATAGGACAGATACTCAAAATCGAAGTCATATTTATACAAACTTAATTAAATAATATTTCTTGCAAATTCCTACATGCCTCTTTATGATGTTAAAAGTATATATTTTAGGTAGAATGTCAAGTATACCTCCAGTCACTGGCAAACCTTTTTCTATTAGCTCGTAAATCTGACATCTGGTTTGAAAGTGAATACTTAAATTTATTGGTCTCGTCTCTAGTCGATCACTTACTGTGTTGACATGAGCACGCATTTATTAAAAGTTCTGCTTAGCAGTGGATTTTTGATAATTATACTATAGCATTGAGGTTTACAATTTCGTGTTTCTGTTCGTTTCGGCGACGTGGGCATTTTAATTGAGATTGGTGCGATTAGGACGCTTTGTGCAATACAATTCGTTTTAAGTAATCAAGTTTTATACATAATAAGTCTTCTGATGATGGTCGTGAGACCGAAACGTACCTAAATACCAGAAAATGAAGCATAAGTGTTATTGTGACCTATTTCCCGAGAATTTATATATAATTATTTCTTGCGTGCAAAAAATATTACGTAAACCAAAGCATCACTTGTTAAACATTATGTAGACTCTTCACCATCGATTGGAACGATTCGCAAGTGGTTTAGTGATTTTCGTTGTGGTAATAAGACCACAAAGGACGCTGATGCTGGTCTTCCAATTGAGGTTACAACGCCAGAAATCGTCGATAAAATCCATGGTATGATATTGGACGATCGGCGAGTTGAAGTGCACGAGATTGCTGAGACTATGGGCATCTCAACTGAACGCGTACGGAAACATTTTGCATAAATTTTTGAATTTGAGAAAGCTGTCTGCCAGGTGGGTGCCGCATTTGCTCTGTTGACATCAAACACGACCGTGTGACAACTTCAAAGGAGTGTTTGGCAATGTTCAAGCGCGATAAGAAGGACTTTTTGCGTCATTTGGTAACCGTGGACGAAACACGGATCCATTACAACACACCATAGACCAAAGAACAGTCGAAACAGTGGACTTGTCCAGGCGAATCGGAGTCGAAAAAGGCCAAACTGGGTTTATCGGCCAAAGTGGATTTATGGGCCAACAAAAGTCATGGCGACAGTTTTTTGGGATGCACACGGTATCGTTCTAATCGATTACCTTGAACAGGGCAAAACGATAACCGGCGTCGACGTCGATTTGAAGCGAAAACGGCCGCATTTGGCAAAGATAAATGTTCTCTTCCACTAGAACAACGCACCGGGGCACAGGTCCGCAGTCGCAATGGCAAAATTGAATGAATTGCGCTACGAATTAGTTCGTCATCCACCATATTCTCCAGATTTTGCCCCTGCGATTTATCTATTTCCAAACTTGAAGAAATGGCTAGGCGGAAAGAGATTTGGCTTCAACGATGAGGTCATCGCTGAAACGAACGCCTATTTTGAAGGATTGCTGAAATCGTATTATTTGGAAGGGAGCGAAAAATTTGAAAAACGTTGTACGTGTATTGGACTACAAGAAGATTATGTTGAGGAATAAAATAAGTTTTGACCAAGTTAATCATTTTTTGTTTCATTTTTCAGGGACTTTTCACCTTGCCTTCGTACAAAATATGAATGATTGTGGTTTCGACCTTTGCGTGTGTGCATTCATTCAAATTGAATGATAAAATTTGATCACAAATTTAAACGTTTACTAAAATTTTTAATGCATATACATCTTTGTATTGAACCCACTACTAATTATTTTCAACTTCTAGATCTAAAAATTCAAAATGTGTGAAAACATGCAACTTTCGTGACGCATGTGATAAACCACCATTCCGCTACAAGAAAGTTGAAGACAAATTCCTAGCTAGGGAGCGGGTATTCGATTTTCCAGCATCAAAAATCACCGAGTAAGTCTTAATCTGATAGAACCATGCCAAGCTTATGCCTAGGGTCGATTAGGTTATTTAGGGGGAAGACAACACGATAGAAATGTACAACTGCAGTCATTCTATCTACACTTTTCCCTCCCAGATCCACAATTAATTGTTGATATTAGATGTCATTTATATATTTTATATTCAGTGCCACTTAAATTCAAGTGAAAACGTTTCAGTGCGGTTTCTACTCGCCTTCGGGTACCCGCACCTAACTCCTTATCATCACAGAAGTCATTATGCAATCAACATTACATTGAATAGTCTTAATTCAATTTTTCCCCTCCACCCGAGTTAGCACCCGGTACTTCACTTGAACGGAATAATTGTAAAATAATGTCAGACCATACTACATATAATATCCTTTCAAATATCCGCCAGTTACAGGCCCTACATCCGTACAATACAGCATGCAGGAACTGTAATTATCTCATTAGCAATACCTTTTTATTTCCGAGCAAGACAGTGTATAACCAGATATTGCGATTCTCTATAAAACTCTCACTTTCAGTGGCCACTTCGGGCAGTACAGCGCGCGCCCACTGCTAGTGGTTTATCAACAACATTCACCTATTTTCGGGCAAGACAATGTAAACATGAATGTTGTGATACTCAATCGCACAACTCATTAATTTTCTGACACAATTACTTAATATATATTTATATTACTTAATATATATTTATATTACCTAAGTTAACTATTATTGGTACGCGGGGCAGACAAAGTTGGGATATTTAATGAAGCCGAAACCAACCAAGAGTGGGCTGAATATAAAGCCACATTTACGATCAGAAAACTAAAAAGGTAATCGTGGAAGAAGTTCTGTGAAGAGGTGAAGGATACCTCCATATGTTCTAGAACGCACAAAGTGCTGGCTAAGGAGGGTACTGTAAGTCAGGTAGGTTTCCTAAAAAAGGACAATGACTCCACACAACAACTTTTGAGGAAAGCATACACATGCTCATAGAGGCACATTTTCCGGCCCCAACTATTATAAATTCCGCAAGGCAAGTCAAAAAGGCCAAATGTCTTGGACTGGAGGCTAGCTGCGAAGATAATAAGACCAAATAGAATAAGGTGGGCTATAAATAAATTGCAGCCTTACAAATCTCTGGGAGAGAATGGATATATCCCATCCAAGAAGGTCGGGAAATTCTAATTCCATTTCTATGTAGAATATTTAAGGCTTGTAAGCTATTCAACACATACCTACTGAGTGGCAAAAAGGGCGAGTCATTTATATACCCAAGGTGGGTAGACTAAGTGACACGACGCCGAAGTCATACCGACCAATCAGTCTAGTGTACTTCCTGCTTACAACACTGGAAAGACTAATAGACAGATTCATGAGATAAGAGGTTTTATCAACAAATCCCCTCAATGGACGCCAGTATGCCTGGTAAATCAACAGATTTGGCACTGGATAATCTCAACAGGCTACTAACAAAACCCCTCGAGGATAAAGAGATAGTCATGGCGACGTTTGTCGACATCGAGGGTGCCTTCTTCAATGCATCAACAAAGTCATTTACCAAGGCTCTAGAACGAAAGGGGATTCCATCCCTCTTGTGCCAGTGTATGAACGCCAGTCTGGAAAAAAGGATAATCATATCATCAATCGACGAAACCATAGTCACATATAGAGCTGGTAGGGGATGCTCGCAAGGAAGAATGTTATCACCTCTCCTTTGGGCTATCCTGGTGGATGGGCTATTGATAAGGCTAGCATTTACTGCTTAGGGTACGCCGACGAACTTGCGAGTATCGCAATAGGAAATTTCTCAAGAACAATATCGGAACTCCCACAAACGGCTCTTAACATAATACTCAAGTGGTACCGTAAATCCTCTTAAAACCACTATAGTTGTCTTTACCAGAAAGAAAGTATTGAGATGATTTAGATAGATGTTGTTAAATGGAGAAAATAAAAGAAATAATTCAATTTAACAAAAAAGGGTTTTATTCACCAATTGAATAATTAATAACACAATTAAATAGTTACTAATAAAATTTGACGTTGAGATGAGCAATGAATAATGACAAGAGTGAAATTTGACTTATGAAGAAATTGAATTTAGATAAACTATTAATTGAATTACAAAAATTTGTGAGGATCAGCAAAACAGATAACTCAAGATTTACCATATCACCTTGAACAACTTGCTTCCTCAACCCGTATCTCTGGCTACAAAGAATATACTTCCTCGACCACGAGGAGCACAAAACCCAACTTGGAAAAGATATTACGAAATTGGTCTAATATCTGATTAAAGTATAATTAATTCGAAGAGAATGGAATTAAATTATTACGTTAAGTTAAAAGCAAGATAATGAAAATGAGATGAATGATTGTGGTGGTACTGTCAACAGTAATGTCCATTAACAGAGAATTTCCAAAACTATTTAGTCAATCGGCAACTCTACATCATACCAAAAGTAATCATGACAATATTTAAAAGCCTATAAAGTTGTCGTTGACTAGATTACAACATACCTGTTTCAACGTTCCCACGCACAATGCCTAAAAATCATCAATCCCGACAGAACGACACCTTCCGTGTAGAATGATAACATATCGGGATAACTGTACAGTTGCTGCTATTTTAATATAGATGTCGGGGCGTGACTCATTCGGACTTATTTATTCAAATTAATTATCAATTCAAACAATACTGAAATTAAACCCTGCAACGGGGTTCAGACCGTTACAATGAGCTTCGTCACAATTTCATATTGCTGAAATAAACTTATTGCTTCATCATTTATAATTCTAAAATTCTGCTTTCCACCAGAGAAGCATCTCCTTTTGACAGGACATTAGACTTTATGAAGAAGAACCAGGCTGGAACAGTACCGGAAAATCCATGTCCAAATGACAGTAAATATATTTGTTTATTTTCTCAACTAAAATCAAATCATCTTTTCATCATTTTCTTCTTTTAGATAAAATTGACTGTGGATGCAATGGAGCCGGTAGTTCTCATGCAGCAGAATTTTGTACCGTGTGTACAAAATATAGTGGAATCTTCAAGGATCCTAAGCCGCAGAATAAGCAGGTACGTTCTATTTGATTTCAAGTAGACAAAGGAATATCATTTTTTTTGTCTTTTTTTGCGTAGAGGAGGGGAAATCTTGCATAGACGCCTCTCAGGTGCCCGTGTCCCCGGGTGTGCCGGATTCCTACTGACTAAAACCCCTCCTCCGTGAGGTTGGTTCTCCATCCTAAGGGGAGCCCCATTGCACTATGGTCATTATAGTCCTATTGTGCCCTCACATGTTGCTCCTCATCAGTCCGGTGTATTCTATGAATTTCAGTAGCCTGATATAGGGGATACTTCTGATTTCCTCGGGTATAGTTTTATCGTCTCCGAGGTATGTCCGACGACCAACCGCGTATGCCGTGCACTGACACAGCACATGCATAGGTGTCTCATCTTCCAGGCCGCAACCCCTGCAAGTGGGATGATCTACCAGACCCATCGTTTAGAGGTGTTTGATGCATGGGGCGTGTTCGGTCAGGAATGCAACAAGATTTCGTATTTCTTGTCGGCTGAACGTCAGCAGATTTTTCACTCGTTGCTGCTGGAGATCTCCCATCAGTCGCTTGGAGTGCGATATACGGGGCAGTTCCCTCCAGTAGGCACGGTGCTCTATCGCGAGCCATTTTTGTATTACAGATTCCGCTGTGGCATGAGAAATTCCACAGGTTGGCTCTGGTCCAATCAATGGTTTTTCCGCCCCCGCTTTAGCGAGTGTGACGGCAGTTTCTGTCCCTTCTCGTTTGGTTTCCTCAGACCCCCACACGAGTGTTACTCTATTGAGGTTCATTACTAGTGCCGTTAGTTCTTTAACGCAATCAAGTACACATTGTGAGGTGATTGTGTATCACTTCAGTGCCTTAAGCATTGTCAGGTTGCTCACTATGATTGTGATTTGTCTTATCTCTCTCCCCCATAATTTGAGCACATGTTGTAATTGCAACTATTTTTGCTTGGAATTCTGTCGCAAAAGTCCCTAGGTTCAAATAAATTATTTACCCTTTGTCCGTTTTCTCGACTATTCCAGCACCCGTACTTTTTTCCGTCTTGGTGTCTTCGGTAAGTCATATGGAATTCCCTGGTATCATATGAGGACTCCCCAAGCGTTCTCCCGCCCATTCAAGGTTTGAATCATGAAAGGCACGGAAGTGCTGTGAACCTTGATCCTGTCGGATCTCATCCCCAATGGCCCAGGTGATCCAAGCAATCTCCGAGGATGCTTCGGTCTTTTTGGTCAGCCTTTCCTTGGCCGATAAGATCGAAGCGATACGCTCATCTTATGGCCAAGGAATATCATACAATATGACGGCAACCCGTGTAGGTGGGAGCACTCTATAAAGCCCAATCCAAATTATTCTCGAAGTTGCATCAAATCTGTTTACTGAAACTTTCAATCTTCAATCTTTATCGAGTCTTCGTGCAAATGTTACATTAACCAAATTTGGTTGAAATTCTTTCATTACACCTTAAGTTATCCACTGCTTGAATTGTATTTTATTAAACATTACTTTTAATTTCCTATGAACCCTTCGAATATTATATTCATCTTTCCACATTGCACGCCTCATTAGTCGAGGAAATAAAGCATTGAACCTGCGAAAGTTGGCGCAGTTGGATGGATTGAGATGCGGTTTTTTGCATTCGATTCAGAAAGTGATTTAGAAACTTTGTCCGGTATTTTTGTTTTGCGGAAAAAAATTGTTGCATTTCTACAGCTATGCATGAAAACTGTGAGGGTCACAGTCGTGATCGGCAACTTCGAAAACCCCCGAGAGCTAGAATTTATTACATTTAATTTAAAAAAAAAACAAAAAAATTCCTAGAAGATGACGTGGATACACAGGGCTCGAGTGTCCCGGAAATACCCCCAGGTAATTTGCAGAACATTGTGAGTGTCACAGTCGTGATCGGCGACTTTAAAAACCCCCGAGAGTTAGAATTTGTTACCTTTTATGAAGAAAAATTAGCAAATTCCTAGAAGATGACGTCGTTACCCGGACGCAGGGTACACCAGGTATTGCAGAAGAGTTTTTTCATGTTGTTATCATCACTAGCAACCTTCATATCACCTTTCGAACCGTTGACAAACATTAAAAATAATTTTTTCAATAATTTCGTCGATATCCAGGACGTCAGGACGCTAGTATACCCCCGGGGAGGTCCAAGGGGACATCAGGGAATTTTTTTAATATCATATTCGTGTTCAGCGACCCCAAAAACCGCCGAAAAACCAATTCGAGTCCGTTTTTTTTATTCACCTCAAAAAGTGCACTTAGAAAAATGCATTTTTTGACTGTAGAAATGCAACAAATTTTTTCCGCAAAATAAAAATACCGGACAAAGTTTCTAAATCACTTTCTGAATCGAATGCAGAAAACCGCATCTCAATCCATCCAACTGCGCCAACTTTCCCAGATTTGGCCTATTTTAGTGCTTTATTTCCTCGACTACATTGGTTCTGAAATGTTATATGACCTATTTCGTCTTCAGATGATACTCGGATAAAATAATTAGTTGAAATCACGTAATTACTTCTAGAGTTATTCACTCGTCGAAGTTTAAGTTTGTCAGCTTCTATTTTTCTATCAAGTCAAGTAGCATTAATATAACAGTGTATCTGTACCTTTTCGAAACTTTTATACTCCCTCATAAATTCTAAATTATTATATGCGCATATAATAATTTAGAATTTATGACCCCGGGGAGGTCCAAGGGGACATCAGGGAATTATATTCGTGTTCAGCGACCCCAAAAACCGCCGAAAAACCAATTCGAGTCCGTTTTTTTATTCACCTCAAAAAGTGCACTTAGAAAAATGCATTTTTTGGCTGTAGAAATGCAACAAATTTTTTTCGCAAAATAAAAATACCGGACAAAGTTTCTAAATCACTTTCTGAATCGAATGCAAAAAACCGTATCTCAATCCATCCAACTGCGCCAACTTTCCCAGGTTCAATGCTTTATTTCCTCGACTAATGAGGCGTGCAATCTGGAAAGATGAATATAATATTCGAAGGGTTCATAGGAAATTAAAAGTAATGTTTAATAAAATACAATTCAAGCAGTGAATAACTTAAGGTGTAATGAAAGAATTTCGACCAAATTTGGTTAATGTAACATTTGCACGAAGTCTCGATAAAGATTGAAGATTGAAAGTTTCAGTAAACAGATTTGATGCAACTTCGAGAATAATTTGGATTGGGCTTTATAGACTGCCCCCACCTACACGGGTTGCCGTCATATTGTATGATATTCGTTGGCCATAAGATGAGCGTATCGCTTCGATCTTATCGGCCAAGGAAAGGCTGACCAAAAAGACCGAAGCATCCTCGGAGATTGCTTGGATCACCTGGGCCATTGGGGATGAGATCCGACAGGATCAAGGTTCACAGCACTTCCGTGCCTTTCATGATTCAAACCTTGAATGGGCGGGAGAACGCTTGGGGAGTCCTCATATGATACCAGGGAATTCCATATGACTTACCGAAGACACCAAGACGGAAAAAAGTACGGGTGCTGGAATAGTCGAGAAAACGGACCAAGGGTAAATAATTTATTTGAACCTAGGGACTTTTGCGACAGAATTCCAAGCAAAAATAGTTGCAATTACAACATGTGCTCAAATTATGGGGGAGAGAGATAAGACAAATCACAATCATAGTGAGCAACCTGACAGTGCTTAAGGCACTGAAGTGATACACAATCACCTCACAATGTGTACTTGATTGCGTTAAAGAACTAACGGCACTAGTAATGAACCTCAATAGAGTAACACTCGTGTGGGGGTCTGAGGAAACCAAACGAGAAGGGACAGAAACTGCCGTCACACTCGCTAAAGCGGGGGCGGAAAAACCATTGATTGGACCAGAGCCAACCTGTGGAATTTCTCATGCCACAGCGGAATCTGTAATACAAAAATGGCTCGCGATAGAGCACCGTGCCTACTGGAGGGAACTGCCCCGTATATCGCACTCCAAGCGACTGATGGGAGATCTCCAGCAGCAACGAGTGAAAAATCTGCTGACGTTCAGCAGACAAGAAATACGAAATCTTGTTGCATTCCTGACCGAACACGCCCCATGCATCAAACACCTCTAAACGATGGGTCTGGTAGATCAGCCCACTTGCAGGGGTTGCGGCCTGGAAGATGAGACACCTATGCATGTGCTGTGTCAGTGCACGGCATACGCGGTTGATCGTCGGACATACCTCGGAGACGATAAAACTATACCCGAGGAAATCAGAAGTATCCCCTATATCAGGCTACTGAAATTCATAGAATACACCGGACTGATGAGGAGCAACATGTGAGGGCACAATAGGACTATAATGACCATAGTGCAATGGGGCTCCCCTTAGGATGGAGAACCAACCTCACGGAGGAGGGGTTTTAGTCGGTAGGAATCCGGCACACCCGGGGACACGGGCACTTGAGAGGCGTCTATGCAAGATTTCTCCTCCTCTACGCAAAAAAAGACAAAAAAAGAGTTATTCACTCGTCGAAGTTTAAGCTTGTCAGCTTCTATTTTTCTATCAAGTCAAGTAGCATTAATATAACAGTGTATCTGTACCTTTTCGAAACTTTTATACTCCCTCATAAATTCTAATTTGACTTGTTCTTACATCTATAAACTGGTTGTATTGCAAATTTATGGAATTTATTAATTACTGAGGAATGATAAGTGAAACTTTGTATTTGAAGGTAATGACTCTAATTTGGTTGGTTGGCTACGTTCCAATTTCCTTTTTGGTTTAGAAATTAAATTATTGATCAACCATTGGTGGTAACCATTGTCCAATGCAAGCTCAAGTTTCTCAACTTCCTTATTATAATTTTACTGGCTCAAAGGGACGTTTAATAATCTATGAAGTAGACTATTAAACGGAGCTATTTTATATCTAAATGGTGTAGCTGAATCCATCGGGATATACCTATTTGTTTGAGTGGGTTTTCTGTATATGTCGAAATCCAAGTGATTATCATTTTTTATAATGTTAATATCAAGCAAAGGAAACTGATTATCTGTTTCTATTTCGACAGCGAATCTCAGTGAGTCAAATTGGCTATTAAGCGTGTTCAAAAAGCCATGTAAATCAAAATCTGTAAATAAAATTCACTTATCATTCTTCAGTAATTAATAAATTCCATAGATTGTTTTTTAAATTTGCAATACAGCCAGTTTATAGATGTAAGAACAAGCAAATACACCGTTTAGGCAACACCTTTGATAAAGTTTCCGATTTCGACAAATCCGGGATTTACGAAATCAATTATGAGTTGTGTTCAAAATGCTATGCGGGTCAAACTAGAAGGAACATTTTAACTTGGTATAAGGAACATTTTGCCCGTATAAAGAAAAATAAATGCATATCTGAAAGAATCGATAGAATTTTTGTCGTATATAATATATATATACGTATTGTTGTATAAATAAAAATGAAAACTTTATTTGGCGAGAAGAATCTTGATTAAATTTTTTACATCTATTTCTGACTCAACCTGTATAAACTAAAATAGCGAATTATGAATTTACACGAAACGTTGAAAATATTGAACCTTTGAGAAACGTTCTATTTTTCAGAAATGTTATCCTTCTCCTTCCTCGATGGTACCAGATAGTGTTATTTTGCCAGTAGTATGCCAAAGCAAGGATAAACCATGTAGATGTACACCTTCCAATCTAATCAAACATCCTTGTGTGATTCCTGAGGTAACAAGTACAGCCAAAAAGTTACATGAGAGGATATCAAGATCCCTACAAGGAATTACGTTTAAAGGAGATTATGAAGCTGAAGCGTAAGTCATAACAAAACTGTCCATAATTTGTAATAGATTTGAAACATCCAAACTTTCTGAGATTTGGACAAAAGCAATTTTAAATTAACTTAAATTGACTGTTGAAGTTTTGAATCGATTCAATGTATACTTTGGGAGATATGATTTTTTTGAATTTTCAACCCTTCAGGAAAGAGTGTGTTATGATGTATTATACGATTTTCCTGAAAAACAATAGGGTTCGCCACCGAACAGCAAACTATTTTTGGTCAAAATTTGAATATGTTACGAGTATCTTATTAAACAATAAATTGCCTCTGGCTCGCATACACAGTCACAAGGATCTTATACATAGCTCCATTTAATTCAATGTGTATATAGTATAGTACAGTACTGCGCAAGAATGTGTTTGCTGTTTATTTGGGGGGTGGGCGTCGCCCTTTAATACAGTTTTGGTCGTTGGAACTATTAGTAACGGCCCTGTATATACATTAGACTATTACACGTGTATATGACTGGGCTAGCTAGTTGTTCCCAATCAAGCAAAGAAGAAGAAGAACATTCCGTCGTAAAGAAAACTCATCTAGGAACCATATTATATTGAGTTGAAATTTTTAATGTTAACATCGTCACTATCGTAGTATCATACCAATGACATCATGTCAATTAGTAGGCCTAGGCATGTACTACATCATATGATTATATTCTTCCATGTACAAGTATATAGCGGGTGAGTCAGTCAAAACGAAACACGACCGATATCTCATATACAGTTCGTATAAAAAAAATAACTCGGACCCGTCGATTTTTATTATCCGGGGGAAAAGTTTGCCCATATCATCAACCTTGTAACTTTCACCCCCTTGCGGGGGTAAGCTTTAACTTCAAAATCTTAAATGGGAATAGGGCTCGAGTGGTACCCTATTTTAAAGGTAATGGAATTCTCTGTTCAACGCATCTTAGTTTTACAAATCTTATGCAGCTGTTTTTGAGAAAATAAGGGAAGAACAACGAAGAAAAAAATTATTGCTCAGTGATAAAATGAGATCCGTTGATTTTTATAGCGAGAAAAAAGTTTTTTTCGCTTATTTTCAACTCTGTCTCTCCAACTTCCCGCAGAGGTAAGCTTCAACCCTTAAATTAAAATGGGATTAAAAGTCAAATGATACCACAATTCAAAGGTCATCAAAATGTCTTTCGCGGCCTAACAATTTTTAAGAATTGACACCCATACATTTGATTTCTCAGGATGTTGAGTGTGAACCTCATGGAATAGATGTGGATTTTCGTGAGACCAATATCGACAATTGTGACGATTCACTTTTCGAAAAAAGGAACACTCATCGGAGAAACAAATGTTGAACACTAAATTCGGATTATTTATTATTCGTTCAGTCATAATCTTGCAAAATTCCAAAACGTCATCTTCGTTTAATTGTTGTACAAGATGAAGTTTGTGGGGGTGAAATTTATGTGTCTTTAATTCTGCGAATACTCATACGAGATATGCCACACACTACAGGTAGTTGCCTCTGGTGTTTAATGTAAGGTCTATATTGACGTGGCCCAAAACAGCAACTTCCACTGCTTTGTTTCCCACTATCTTTCGATTTGGAGCAATTGGTTTTGCGTTTGTCACTGATCCTGTCTCCCTAAATTTTGCTACCATCTGGATTCATTTCATTGAATTCCTGTGCTGCAATATAAGCTTATAAGCACATCTACCATTTTCATAATACAGTTCAATCGGCGATTCTGCAGTAGAATAAACCATATTAGATCAAAATAAAGTTCAGTCCTGACAAAACCCTGCGAGATACTAAAATGAGTTAAATGTAAATACTCGGAACTTCTAAGGAACTGCAAAATTTATAAATTCTTTACTTAACAGAATTCCACAGCAAATAAAATGAAGTACTTTTTTCTTGGAACGATAAAATTAGAATTTACATTACCTTTTGTCAGTGGTGAATGGATTGAGGAATGTAGAAAACATTTCCTTATTAAAATAAAAAATAAAGAGAAATTAAAGTTAATAAATTATGTTGAATTTGGTGAAAAGAGAATTTAATGATCATTAAAATATGGTATCACACGAATTTTAGTTCCATTTTAATTTAAGGGTTGAAGCTCACCCCTGCGGGGTGTTGAAGTGACAGAGTTGAAATTTATGCAGAGACTTCTACTACGAGATAAAAATCAAGGGGTTTTAATATTTTTTCATCGAGCAATAATTATTGAGAAATCGTTTTGTTTTCATTGTTGTTCCCTTATTTTCTCAAAAATGGCTACATCAAATTTGGTGTTTCGTTTTGATTGGCCCACCCGGTATAACAAATAGAAAATAAATTGTTACTCAATTGTGTGATTATTTTAAACAATTTTAAATATTCGAAGTGTTTTATTTCTGACATCCATCCGTATTTTATGAAACCATAAGACCAATCGTATTTTTCCGGTCATTCATATATATCACACCAATATATTTAACCTGCAAAAGTGTCCGAAATTCTTATTTTAAGATTCAAGTGACGTCATCGATATTACATCACTGTCTATGTTATGTCATTACTTTGTGGCATATTTTATAGTTCATGTTACAGCAAGTTTCAGTATAAACAAGGTTATATTTCGAAAGTCAGTCTGAAAGCCAAAAAAGGCCAAGGATCACTATCTCAGTGACTCTAGGCGCTTACTGCACGGTTTTTCAGGCGGAAGTCTACGCAATACTGACTTGTGCCATGGAAAACCTGCGAAGAAACTATGTAAATAGGCGCATCTATATTTGCACAGACAGCCGGTCGGCTCTGGGAGCTCTCGAATCAGCCAAACTCACATCAAGGCTTGTCAAAGAATGCAGGGATACACTGGCTGAAGTAGCTAGGAGGAATAAAGTTCAACTCATCTGGATCCCTGGACAGAGCGGAGTTGTAGGAAACGAAATGGCCGACTCTCTGGTCAGGCGAGGGTCGTCTAGCTCCCCTATCGGGCCGGAGCCAATGGTCGCTTTATCAAACTGCGTTTGGCCCGCTCTTCTGGGCCAACTGAATAAAGAGATGTCTAAACTGTGGCGAGAATCACCACGCATGAGACAGGCCAAGCTCTTTATCAAAGAGCCTGCGCCTAGGCTCTCAAAGAAACTTCTTTCTCTGAACAGAAGAGACATCAGAGAGATGACTGGAATCCTAACCGGTCACTGTCGCCATAACAAACATCTCCACACTATGGGCATCACAGATGACCCAATATGTAGGAAATGCAGAGAGGCGGAAGAAACTGCCTCTCACATCTTGTTGGAATGCCCAGCATTAGCATCCCTCAGGCACCGACACTTCGAAGAATCAAAACTGCTCCCAGAAGAACTTATGGAAGCCAGCACTGGCAATAGTCTGGGTTTCTGGCGGGCCACAAACCTGCTAGAATAGAATAGGCTTCTGGCCCCCTCCTCTCAAATGATGATGATCAGTCTGACAGCAGGTGACAGTGTAAAACAGAGTTGTGAAATACATTATAATTTCAATGTGATATAAAGTATAATATAACGTGTTTCATTAGCGGTTTCTAAATAATTACAAGCTTTTATTTAACTTGCCTTGTTTATCTATCGATCTATATATTTCTACGTTTGGGTGATATTTGGCGAGTGAATTTTCACCCTCTTCTAGTCGTCCAATTAACTTGAAATTTGGCAGGTGTTAATCATTCGGGTATTATGGCATGTTTATAGGACTAAAAACAAGATGGCATCTCCAATACGGCGGGCCAGTTTTTAATTATCGTCCGATTCTATTCAAAATTGGTATATCGGGGTTTGAGGTCGGCGACCGTGATTTCTTAGCCAAAATTCAGAAATTCAAGATGGTGGTCGAGTTTTTTGATATTATGACCCGAATCTATTCAAAATTGATATTAGGGGGTTTTTATGAGTCGACATTCAAAAATTCAAGGTGGCGGCTAAGATGACGGGCGAGTGTTGTGATTTTCAAAATTGGTATATGGGTGTCTTTGAGATCGGAGATCATGATTTTCTTAGTCAAATTCCAAAAATGTAAGAAGGCGGACAAAATTCTACACCAATACTACGAAACATATTTAAAATTGTTTAAAAAATAGAAATGTCAGAAAGGGACTTTAAATGCAACATAACCGAGTATTAGCAAAAAATTTTTCTAAATATTTTGACAATCAACTAAGAATATAATATAACATCAAAACAGCAAGCACTTAAATCTTTGTGGATAGCAAGTTACAAAATGAACATCCCCTTTTTTCTAATTACATGTTATTTGCCCAATAAACGCAGCAGTCCATAAACATACAAAGCATCCGACAAGCACCCTGCTCTGATACATTGTGAAATAATCGTATGTTGGTGAATAAAAATAACTTCTTGAGTAACGTTTTTTCTATTTCAGAGAAGCGGACTTTTTTGGTGATAAAAAATACAAATTACCAAACCTATGCAGATTCTACAAAGAGATTTCTGATGAGGAATAAGATAACATTACGCCATGAATACAATTCATTATAAGTATACTCAATAAACGAATTTGTAGTACTTTGTTTGTTGTTGTGACATGTATGATTTCTAGTAGAACGTAGTTTCTTAATCTCTATATGATCTAATGGTCATAATAGGAATGTCATCAGTCATATTGTCACAAATTCAGCATGATCGGCTGCGGTGCTCGGTGGTACCGCTACGGTTCATGTGTCTTGGCATCGCTTTCGCCATTGATTTATCAATGCTCTCGCTATGCTATGCACTTGGACTTCGTCATAATTCACCAATGCCATCTGACCAATGGAGACTACTTTCCCTACATATTAGAGTGGTCTCAGGACTCTCAGGCTGCTACTAGCTATCAGCTTTGTTCCAGTCTAGTGTTCTAAACATGGTAGCAACAGTTACTCAACGCGTATATCCCGAAAATAATAAGTTGGCAACAATTTTAATTAATTCCCTTTTAGATCAGTTCAGCTGAAAGGTTATGATAGTGATTGTTACACATTGTAAGGTTATGTTTACCAATTAATTTTGAACTCATGTAAGGGGTGCTGCATTATCTAATAATTTTTTAATACTTTATTTTTCACAGTTTTTTGGTCTAGGTAATTACTTTTCATTTATTTTGATGCTATCGAAGAAGATATTTTGTTCAATACAACTTGTATAAGTTGAGTTTGATAGAAACAAAAATGAAGTAAAGTGCCATTATTTAAATACACAATACTAGATACTTTCTGTATCAATTTTATTCCGTAATTTATGTCTTGTACTAGGTATATAAAAGTAATGTTTCACTACTTTTGTTTTTGTTCTATTTTATGTTTATTATTATTTTATTAATAAAATGTTATAATAAAATAATTTATAATAATTAGTGTGTCTATCATCTGTATATTATAATTTTTCACTCTTGATTTCATTCTGCTTATCTAAAATACAGCAAAATTTACACTAAACAATTTCCTTTGATCCAGGCTATTGAACTATAAAAAATAATAACATGGTCGCATATGTGTCGTCTCATTCTCTTCCGATGATGCAGTGACATTTGTGCTACCAAAAACAGTTCCGTTCGAGCATCCTCTAGGAAAAAATAACAATGCAACAAATAAAAGAATCCGTTTTCCCCCATGTTTCACCACCTTTCGAAAACAATAAAAGACCAACAATGGAATATTAAGTATCAAGCACGGTAAGGAGGGTTTACTGATTAATGACAGTGCTTGGAGGCTTGATGATCTCCAATATGGTCTCAGGCAAAAAATAATTTCTACTTTAATATAACTTCCCGTGAGTCAATCATATTTTTAATACCACGGAATTTTGAATGAACGATTTAGGTTGTCTATATTTATCAAAGTCTTACTCAAATCTGGTCGGATGTTCTAAATGTTATTATGGTTTAAGGTACAACTTATCTTCATAACAAAAATTACTGAAGCGACAATTAGGTATCTAGAAAAAAGTTAACACCGTCTATGCAATCTCTTTCATTACCAGCCTCATCACATCTTGACAATTTGACGCCAATCCGACCACCATCACAACTTTTTATTGACATTGAGGGAAATTCATTAAATCTAGATTTGGATAACTTCGATTGATCCATAATTTGTAACTTCTTGTCAAACTACACAACAATAACCCAACAAGAAATTTGAAAACATAATCCTGAAGAAAGTAGATACTACTAAATCTAGTAGGAAAAGACTTCGTCAGATAGAATGGTTGGTTTGTTTTGGAATTTTTCGAGGAACAGCTGAAAGTGAACTTCTTGTGTTCTGCTTTTGTTCTTTGATAAAATGTCAAATGCAAACTAAAGTGTTTTCTAACATTAAGGCTCGTTTCTCTACGTATTGCGGACAACAATTGTTTTTCCTTTTGGAATCGTTTGGGAGATGAAATGTAGAAACAGTTACCGGAGTATTAGTTGAGTTGTAGTTACTATTGCATCCAGGAACACAACATCAACGAGACATCTTGGAAAATAACCTCGCCAATAACTCGTTAATCTTAAAATCCCGTAATAATAAAACTGCAAGCAGATCGCCATGTGATAAAGTGAAGGGTTAAGATGTAAATAATAAAAATTTCTTAGAGATTACACTTTGTCGATACTTTCCTTTCCTGTCATTGATTCAGGTCCATGGTGACATTGAATGTTGTATCACAATAATTAGTCCAGGCAATAAGCCGGGAAAAAGGCTATAATAAAAAAAATATATATAGTAAGCTAGAATTTCAATTTTTTTTTGCATTTTGTTCCTAATACCCCATAGATCATTCATGACTATCAAGACCGCGGGGGTCGACCTTTCTACCCCCCAAAACGGGGTTCAACACCTCAGAGGAGCATTCTTATAAAAACAATTCAAAAGTTTAGAAAATTGATGAATTAAGAGCCGAAAATGACCCCTAGTATGTTTTTTGGGTCGCTGATCACGATTCCCCTGTTATTTTTCCCCAAAAACTCTCCAGATAGAAAATTCGGGAAATTTGAGGTTTTCCTGAGACGGTTATGAATAGTAAAGTATAATTTTGTTGCAAAAATGACCTCTTGCAGTTTTTTTGGGTCGCTGATCACGATTTTGCTGTTGGTTTTCCCGGAAAACCGTCTCCAGTGTAACAAAATTATATTTTATTATCCCCAAACCCCAGGAAAATTGCAAATTTCCCATCTGAAGGAAGTTTTTCGAGAAAACCAACAGAGGAATCGTGATCAGCGACCCAAAATAACATACTAGGGGTCATTTTTGTAACAAAATTATACTTTATTATTCATAACCGTCTCAGGAAAATCTCAAATTTCCGGAATTTTCCATCTGGAGAGTTTTTGGGAAAAATAACAGCGGAATCATGATCAGCGGCCCAAAAAACCTACTAGAGGTCATTTTTTGCAACAAAATTCTGAATTATATATTATATGTAAATTTTCCAAATTTCCCATTTGGAGAGAGTTTTCCGTGAAACCTAACTGCGACATCGTGATCAGCGACCCAAAAAACATTCTAGGGCTCATTTTCGGTTCTTAATTCATCAATTTTCTAATTTTTTGGATTATTATTATAAGAATGCTCCTCTGAGCGGTTGAAACCCCGTTTGGGGGGGGGGGGGGGATAGAAAGGTCGACCCCCACGGTCTTGATAGTCATGAATGATCTATGGGGTATTAGGAACAAAATGCAAAAATAAATTTGGAATTCTAGCTTAGTATATACTTTTTTTTTATTTTCCGGTTCGTTGCCTGGACTAAATGTAACCTTGCTGAACCAGCGGTATTGCATATAATGGTTTTACTACTTTGCATGTTATTTTAACCTCATCATATAATTTGTTGATATAACATGTGAACAATTAAACAAATAGAATCTTCCGAAGATACCCAATCTAGGAATTATGGAGGATAATCCCTCATTATTGATAGGGGAATATCCAAAGGGAAATCTGGAGAAAATGTAGACCTGCAGACATTCATAAGTTTTCACACTCGCATACAATATCTTCACTCAAATTTATTTCGGATCAGAACTAGGATTTCACGTACGATACGCCTCGTGATTCACCTAGTTCTCCCATCGACAACACCAAAATATGGAAGGAACGTATTAGAAAACATATGTTTAGACATTTTAAACCGGCCACAATTACATGAGAATACACATCTACAAGATAAAAGTAGGTATCAAACGGGGGCCTACGTATTGAGTAGATCTAACTCTGTGACGTCGCGGTACGATGAGTTATCAGTATCCTAGGCTGTTATTAGAGTAGGCTATGGATTAACATTTACTCTTGACATACACTTTACCTACCAGCTCTATCACTACTGAAAAGCGTGTTTTCTGGTGACTATGAAAACGAAAATCCACATCTTTTAAACCATATCGTGTAACTTTCCATGAATTTTGTAAATTTGTAAAACTTCTCAATCAACAGTAAATGTAAATCAATTTTACAATTATCTCAAAATTTATTTGTAAAACAAATCCTGCTTGTTCATTCACACATGATTTAAGTATTTTTTTTGCGATAATAATGATGAAATTATACGTGTTCATCAACATTCAACAACCAATAGTTTGTTATTTATCAAATATTCTTTTATACATTTCCTGCCTCTGACAGGAGTTTTTCTCCTTGTTGGAACATTTTTTCCAATTGTTTTGATTAAACGAGATGAAAAAATATAATGTTCATAGTACATCGTGTGAGCCAGAGATAGAAAAATGAAGAATTGTGGAATACGTATTCTGATTATGTTGGCAATATTTAGTGAACTCCAATGTGCCGCTTTTTTGAATTTCTCGTATTTAAGTCTAAGGACCGTTTTACAGTTTGCAATTCTTGTTGCAATAAATACTCTTGATCAAAAGCATGCGCAGCACAGAAGCCGCGTGCCATTTAAGCCATTTCAAGACATTGCACAGAATCTGTCCTGTTCGATATTAATTGCGATTTGCGTGATTTTGGGGGACTTTTTAGTTACCAACTGAACAAAAGTTCCCACAAGGACGTTTATTGACGTTGACGTTTATATCACAGAACAACAGAAAGACTTATACCTATTGATTTATTGATTCTTGTGTTTCGTTTATTCTTTTGCTTTCGATTTGGACTCTCGCTGTAAATTTTCTTGTATTGTAGTTTAAAATCAGAAAAAGCATTACACATTGTTTCAAATTTCCTAGCAATATCTAGCCATTCTGCAGTCAGATATCTTAATGTTATTATTAGTGTGAACCAGTTTGGACAACAGTTTTTTAAATATGTTTGTATCCATCCTTATAAAATTTGAGAACTTTTCTATATCTGAAGCAATGCTCTTTTCAGTTAAAGAAATATTTCCTCTATTTTGGTTCAACCAAGGCCTTACCCAGCACCTTCATTGTCTTCATTCTCCAGTCTCTCTCGCCAAAAGAGCAGCGGCAGTAATAGTTATAGTAATTATGCCAGCAACGTTTTTCTTTAATTCTTTCAAATTAATAATTCTAAATATCTCATTATTTTAGTATATTTTTTAAGGTTGGTAGAGAACTGACGAATGCAATTGCAAGTAAAAATTGCCAAGTGTAAAACGTTTTGTCATAAAAAGTTGCAGGGCAGCTCTTGGAAGGTCAGTGTATTGCTGCAATACTATTGGAACAAGAATTTCGAACTGTAAAACGATCTTAAACGATTTGAGATCATCGATTAGAAATTGTATTAATTGCTTTAAATCTGCTTTGTTGTCATGAAAACGTGTTATTACTTACTACAAATTGCTGGCATCTTCCTACACTGTCATATTTGACAGTACCTATAAATATCCTGTCTTTTTGTAATAGTTTCAAATTATACCAAAATGTGAATCTGATCGTTTTATTTTATTCTATTATATTTTAAGCACATGGCTCGGAAAGCTTTTGCTATCAAAGTTGAACTGGACCTACAAGCCGTAAGTTAATAAAATTCTTATAGAAGTTTGGACAAAAATTGTGTATGTTGCATTTCGAAAAAGTTCCTTCTCGTCCCTAATTCAACTGAGTAAAATGTACTAAGTATCTGATTTCGATCAACACATAAATATTAGTTAAAAAGGAAGTTGGATCGAAATTAAATAGTTATCGTTTTAATTGGTCGTGGGTATATGAAGTAAATTCCACTGAGCAGATTCCTTTTATTTTCCTTTTCTCTAGTCATATAATCACATGATAATTTACTGTTTCTGGAAAGTATCTCACGTTTCGAATTGACTATCGCCTTTCATCAGTTTGAGTAGGTATCTATCCATGATAATTATGTTTATACATATATTTTACATCCTCATTATTTATTGAAATATTTTTTGGATTATGTTGAACTATTTTTGTGCGAAGCTTGGCCATCATACAGAATTCCATTGTTCAGATATTGATAGAATACAAATTGTCATTCAGTAGCTCAAACAAGAATTAGGGCTATTGACGTTTTGTCGATCATCAACAAATTTTTCAGGTAACCTGCCCAGGAGTATGGCTATGCTCAAACGGTCAAGTTTCCTTACAAATGTATATGCTGGATTCGTGTGTACAAACGTCGAGTTGTCGACCTGTGTTCCCTATCGAATTCCATGAAGAATTTGTTTTTAAGAAAACCCTTCCAGTTAAATATGCTATTTGTAATTTACCCAAACAACTAAGTAAGTAGATTAATTTTTTTCGAAACAGGGGTGCATAAATCTGAAAGGAAGGCGAAACTAATATGTTTATATTCTTAGGTAAAGAATGGTTGTATATGGAATTAATTCAGTGGGATAGTTGCAACTCGGGAAATGTACTGGCTTACTTTCAGATACCACTGAGTGAAATATTATATCCTACAGCTCTGGGTGGGGTTGCCACAGATGCAGAAGTAGATTTGTTGATGGAGCCCACTCCTTCTTTTCCCGTAGGTAAAATTAATTTTACTCTCGACTTTTTTTACAATACTATATTTACACCAAAGACGAATCCATCAATAATTTCACGGAATAAATGAATTATTGTGATACCTATTTTCTTTGCGATGGAACAAATATAATAAAACAAGATACAAAAGTAGCTATCAATAAAAATGAAATTGAAATAAAGGATTATTGATACATATTTTATATTGTACACCTAGATTCATAGTACGCATCGCTTCATGCTTCATTTCGCTCAGCCTCCAAGCATTGTCATCGATCAGTAAACCCTCCTTACGGATCTTGAAACTTAATTTACTGTAAAACCGAATGGAACGAGTGTACCCATTACCTTCTAAATAATAAGGCCAAAGTGATCTGACGTCAGCTAAGGTGGGTCATTATAAGAACTGCGCAAGGACGAGTTAATTATTATAGTATTCCGCGATCCACGTGTACTGGCAGCATAGCAGTTTTATTTAGAATTGAGCTATTGGACGCTATTATGTTCTGCTTTCAAATTTCTGTTCTATCTACAAAACTACATTATCTTATCTAATATATTTGTGATTAGTGGATAGTGAAACCTTAATTTTGTTTCTTTGGTAGTGATTAATTTTAATGAACGATGTAAAATGTATGTAAACATAAACTGAAGTAAGTAATATCAAAACACGACCATTATTGGGTTATGTACTAACATGCTCTCATTTTTTAAAAACAATTGTGTTGTGTGGGTTGTTCGTAATTAACAAACATGCCTAGAAAACATGGTCAATTTCCGAATAAGAACTTCACAAACACGCACTCGCTATTCATGCAATTTTGGAAATAATAAAATACTGTTTTGCTAAAACTTAATTACGTTTTATTAGGCAAATTTCAAATCGACCCATTAGAACATTGGATTTATTGTATCCAGATAGGTACAACTAGTTTTATCTGTTTACGTTATTTTTAATAAATTACTGCAGACATTTCTGGAAGAATTTTTAAATAATCAAATTACTTGAAGAGCAAGAATATCTATAACATTTCTAAGGATGCCATAGCGAGAAAAAAATTAAAAGATTTTAGTTAATTTCGTCACTAATAATAAATTATTGTGGCAGTACAAATGAAAACACTAAAAAGAGTTAAATGCATCAACTAGTTACTTTGAATACATTTTGGATAATTATACTTTTCCGTTCGTAGGTCTTAAAAATTATTATTTAATCAGATATTTGATACTCAATGCTATTATAAATTGTAAGTTATCTACTCGACTGTAAATGCACTGTAAATTCTATCCATATACGAAGGTAATTCTTCTTCTATAATTTAGTGTTGTTTGAATATAAAAAACATAATGGATCTCCTATTGAACATAAATATCCTACCACATCATAGAGGAAGAATAATCTTAATGTGCCAATAAGTAAGAAAACAATAGGAAAAAAATGCCATCTGTTCTTATCCTCTCGTGTTTTTGATTCATTACCTGTGGATGTTAAGGCTAAAACTAAAACTAATCAATTCAAAAAATCATTAAAATTTTTCGTGCAAAACTCACCAAGAAAGTGGATAACAGACTTAATTGACCTTAAAAATAGTTAAATATGCTATGTACAATCCATAATTATGTTAAATATTATTACATTTTATTCGTTTATACTTTAATACTTATTTATGTATGATAATTACTTTTAGTTTATTTTGGTGGAACCTAGGACTATTAATTAACTGTAATTCTTTTTATTTTGGAAATTATCAACCTTAAATTACTGTTTTTTAGAATATATTTATATTTAAGAAAAGAAAATGTGAAAGACATTTTTTTGTAAAAACTTCTTATAAGGGAATTAAATGATCAAATGACCACGTACAAGCGCATGCTTTTGTGGGAACATTTGTTTGCTTCCTTCACGAAGATGTTTTTCTAATTTACAATGTATTTATTTGTTCAGGAAATAAACTTATTTATTATTATTATATTATATTATAATTATCCAGGAACATCTTTATGATGTTTTTGTTTCCAATTATACTTTGCCTTTGTCGTTGAAGGTAGATTTGTAATGCCGAGGACTGCTTTGTAGGAAGTTTTGTTTATTCCTTTTGTCTCACAGGTACAATTATTTGCATGTACTAATTTACTTAAATTTGTTTCATTATAGAAATAAATACATATTCTAGATTATAGTGTTAGGCTCGGTTTTAGCTTAATGACTAAATTCATTAAAAATAGTTCTAATGTATCACAATATTAATACACTTCAAATCATATAAATAAAGCAAATCTATAAATATGTACACGCTGCCATCTGCATTCAAACGTTCGACCACTAGACGTGACGTCACATCACTTATGCCTTGATATTTAGAAGGTAATGATGTAACACCTCTTAAAAATCAAGATTGAATAACTGTATCTATTAAATTTTTTCTTTTCTTTTCATAAATAGTTGACAATATTGAAACACACCTGGAAATTGGTGACTCCTGAATTAATTACTCTAATATGAAATTCATCTTTATATTCAAGTTACTACTTGAACTGTACCTGGACTATCACAGGCTAAATTTTCGAAATTTCAAATATCATATGATCAAGCCTTTTCAATAGTAAAAGTACTCACGTTTCAGTTTCCATGAGTGGTGATTCTGTACTTCCTTTTCCTTCTTTTATATTCCTGTCTTAGCGCTTACATCAGAAAATCCAGTTGTTTGAGAGTCCATTGCAGTCCAGACAAGTTATGGTGTGTTAAGGCATAATACGTTTGAGAAATTTGTGGAATATATATTATTATTCCTCTTAGACGTTGTATTATTTTGTATTCAATGTGGTTTATATTTTCTTCTAGAAAAAGTTGTGAATGTTGTGATATATCAGGAATATAGAATTATTCAACGTCTTCACTTAAAATCAATAGGGCGTTTCAGTTACCATCAGGCATTCAAGTACTATCAATAGTTTGCCTCACACTCACATAGAACTGTGCCGATCAAAAAGAATGTACTCTAGGCCGTTGCACGGCTGACCAAAATGCTATTCTTCTCCAGTATAAGGAAGCTAAGATAACTGAACTTCTATCATAGAGTTGAACTGGTATCTGATTTACAAAATATTATTATCAGTCCTCTTAGTCTATTGAAAAAGAAATTGTTATTTTAGGGTACGCTGGCACCAAAAGTAGAAGTGTGTACCAAAACCACTCTCGAAGAAACGATTTGTTCTTGTGGTGATAACGCAGATCCAAGCAGTATGGGTGTTAGTCCAAAACTTATAGTCTGCTCTGGACGTGCAGCAATTTATAACAAAGGTCTCTGTTACTCAATGAAACAATTAAAGTAAGCAAATCATTATATTTGTAAGATTTTCAGTCACACGAAACGGATCGCTAGAATTTCGAATGAAGGTATTGAAAAAAAGCTATCTAGACACAAACAAATTTCATCTCAATAAAATTGTATTTGTTCCCAGTATTTTGAAATTGTAGATTCCTAGGAGTTGCATTGTTTTGGAGTTTTTGTTTGAAATTTCAGAAGAATAGATTTCGAGTCTATTCTGCCTCAACCGGCATGTAATATTGGGCAAAGCTTCTATTAAAAACACATAGGCTAGTCATCCTTTTGGGTAAAAAGTTATTTCAAGAAAAATAAGAAAGCTAGTCTCGTGACTCAGTCATGGAAATTTGAATATTATTATTTGAATATGGAACTTTTACAGAGTTTCATTATTTCGAGAATTACAAATTATTAAGGACTATATTCCAAATTTTGTCTCTTCAGAAGGTGCACGTCTAAAGTAGTCTTCCCAAAAACAGGGAAAGTGAGCTCACCAACACCAAGGACTTCAGATTGCCTAGCGTCCTTTATGCTGAAGTGGAGCAACAGTACCGCAAATTCATTGTGGCTTTTGGCTTGTGTAGAAGGGTTATTGACCACAATTGGAGTCTCAGCCCAAACATCGAAACCATACTTGAACCCAGGCTGACATATGCCTCAGTGGTCTGTTGGAAAATAACATAACTGAAAACGTCCAAATCAGGGCATCTGAGAATATTAGACGCGGCCACGGGAGCCATGAAAGGTACTCCAACGGCTGCACTCTTTAGGGTGGAACCATTACATTTGATGATACAAGAGCAAAAGAGCTGTCCACAGGCTTATGTCAATACGACAGTGGAAGGCAAAAGTTAGTATTACCTGTTGATCGAAAAACATCATATTCAACTGATGAGAAAGAATAGGATGTTGCCAAAATACATCTTCGAAGTATAGTATAAGTACCAACAAAAGAGATTTTCTCATCAGCCAATAACCGTACTAATCAACGGTGGAATCTGGTTCATCGACGGAACCAGCAACCATGGATAGGCAGCAAGCAGATATATACCGCAAGCGACCATGCAATTGTATTCGAAAATCTCTGTCACTATATTCGGATCAGTAATACTGGCTAAAATGCGATGTGCCCAAACAGCGTTCTAAAAAAGATTGCGAAACCATACCAAAATATGCAAAAATAGCAAAACAGCTCTTGCTGCACTGGATAATATGAATATAACATCAAATCTGGTGTGAATTGCATAAATACGCTGATCAAACTTAGCAAAGATGAAGGCAAACTCACTTTACTCTTTGTCCCTAGCCATTCTGGAATAAGGAGAAACTAAATAGCTGATGAGCTTGCGAATCTAGGGGCTGAGGAATCTCAACAGTCGAAAGAGTGGCTACAAGTGAACGGTTGCAGACAGTCCAAAGCCCTGATCGGACAACCCACTTAAGAAGATTGGTCCCTACAAGAGATGAAGATGGTCAAACCCGATGCCAAACTGCTGACACAAACACGGGATACGGATCGTTTAACTACCCCCTTCACAAAATAAATCTAAGCGACTCACTCCTGTTCCGTTGCGAAGCACTGATCTCCCAAAGACGCAGAGCACCCTGTAGCGATATGCGACTCTAAGGACATTCAGAAACTAGAAACATGAATGGTGCTAAACCTCTTTAGGTCAATAAACACTTAAATACCTTGTAATAATGATGCATTTTCGGAAATGCTAGATAGGCAACTCAGAATCTTAAAATAATTTTTTTTTGAACAATCTCTCATTATTGAGGTGTAGGTACTAAGAAGGAAAAAATAATTCTGTTATTTAGTCCATCCTGAAACATATTTAATATATTATGTTGAATAAAATGTCTCAAAAGCTTACCCCATGTATAGTAAAGGGAACACAATACATACTTAGGTACTTGTAATCTCTTTCAAACAAAATTAATGCCTGTATCAACTTCTCGCTCGCGACAAGTTTTTGAGTCAATTTATTCAACATAATACACCGACAATAAATTAGAGGAACAGTAGACGGTAAACGGCAATTATTTTTAAGTATTTATATATTACTAAAAAATTGAAACACAGTAGTCAAGTTGAAGCATTAATAGAAGAATGGCACAAGTATCGTCAAGTTGCAAGTATATGTCTGATAATTTAGGAATAATCTAGTGTGCTTGTGTCATTTATATTGTTTGGTACTAAAATTAGGCATCTAAGTCAAGTTGAAGTTGCAAGAGCATTAAAATGAATGACACAAGTATCCTCATGTTGCAATTTTATCCTAATTTTCATTTCGTTGAAAATCTCCAAATGCTAAAAGTTGACCTATGCGATTTGCTCGTCAGCTTCGATGTCGAATCACTCTTTACCAATGTTCTCATTCCAGACACCCTTTCCATAATTTCTCAACTGTTACCAGCCAAAAACATTTCAATGGACTTACTATCCTTAATTGATTTTTGTCTATCTTCCACATATTTTCTGTACGAGCAGTCCTCGGGAGCTGCCATGGGTTCGACACTTTCTCCGGTCATAGCTAACATCTTCATGGACACTTTTGAGCAAGATGCTATTGACTCATCTGTTCTCAAGTCGAAATATTGGTTTAGATATGTCGACGACACGTTTGTTATTTGGTAACATGGTCGCGAAAATCTTGTTTCTTTCCTCAATCATTTAGATTCATTACATCACAATAACCTTTTCACCATGGAAGTTGAATCGCATGGTTTACTCCCGTTCCCAGAAGTATTAGTTAGTCGATAGACTGACGGTACTTTCGGACATTCTGTGTATCGAAAACCCGCTGACACCGATAGATACTTCAATGGTCTTTCCCACCACCACCCTGCCCAGAAGCAATCTGTCATAAACTCCTTGGTCCACAGAACTGTCAATTTATTCCAACCACAATCTTTAGAACCAGAATTAAAACATCTTACATCTGTCTTATTATCAAATAATTTCTCCCATTATAACATTCAAAAAGTCATAAAGAAATACACTTCGCCTAAAATTTCAAATCAACCTGAGCCACAAGCCCCTCCGCCAGCTTTATCTACTACCTATCTTTCATATTTTGAAAATATAACAGATCGAATTTCCAAAGTCCTTAGAAAACATAATATTTCTACTCGCTTTCCATACTTCCAAAACTATATCAGTTTTACAGACCTATCAAAGATCCCCTTCCTCCTCTTCA
This sequence comes from Endomychus coccineus, assembly GCA_958510875.1. NCBI lineage: Eukaryota > Metazoa > Arthropoda > Insecta > Coleoptera > Endomychidae > Endomychus > Endomychus coccineus. Next base: position 139,536,878 of record OY294069.1, on the reverse strand, counting down.
CTTAGAAGGCGCTTATAGCATTCCCTGCTCTTGCGGTAAAGTCTAGATTGGTGAAACAGGTCGAACAGTAGCTACTCGTACAAGCCTTCGTGACACCAGTATATCTGCACTTGCGGGCAACAAGTTTGACACTAATCATCAAATCCTTTTTGAAAATACTAAAATCCTAGCCCGAGCCCCAAACCAATCAGCGATAGAAATCCTAAAACATCCAAATAATCTAAACTGTGACTCAGGATATTACCTTCCCAACATTTGGAAACCCATCCTCGAAAATTCCACTTTGCACATGATCACAGAACGGCAGGGTCAGGTGCCAGAACGAAGTTATACACCGGAATAAAGGCAGTGAACTGTGTAGCGTGAAGGATTTTTTCCTTCAACAAATATGACTACAGAAACCAGTAGAATCAGTTTCAGTTCAAGTCTCAAGCCTGCCCTGAAGATGCCACCTGTAATGGTTGGCGAAACGTCGGCATCAAGTCGTGCTATTGTGACGCGGAATCCATTTGGAAGACAAGAATTTTCAAGATTAGCTATCCGCAGAAGTTTACTATTCAAGACATGTGGTACCTGCTAGAGCCTCCAGATTTCTGTTCTGGCATGATAGTGCAACACCACACACGCAAATCAGACAAAGCTCTTCCTGCAAGAATACCAAATTCCAGATATGGATTGAGCAGCTCTTAGCCTAGATCTCAATTTTATAGAACACTCACGAGATCAGCTTCGTAAGATCTGTGGCCCCAAATGTCTTCAACAGATTTTGGTAGCTCTTCAGGTAGAATGGGTTAACATACCTCAAGAGGATATCCGGAAGGTGAAATTAGGTCACAAAGGCGTCACGCCTCAAACAACACCGTGTAGGCCACACGCGTTACTAGATTTTAATTTAAAAGTTTTGTTTGTGGACCTGCATCTTATGGTTTAGACAATTTGATTATTCAACCGGGAATGAAAGTTAGAAATGTTCAAATTTACTTAACCTTTGTAAGAAAAAATAAAAAGTTAACACAACCTACCGAGTATCAATGTTTCATTATTAGTTATTGAAAGATACAATCTGGTTACTTAGTATTTAGCTAATTTATTGGCACAGTGTGTATTATATCTGTTTCTGTGATATTTTTGATACTACTAATAGTGGGATCCACTCAAGAAAACTATGTCCAATTAGCGTACATAGTATTCAGCATTGCCTCAATAGAAAAATTAACTATATACTTTTTTTTTCGTTTTAGCACTCCTCCATAACAAAACCTTGTTTTAAACATAATAACGTATTTTCTTATCAAAAGATAAGCCAATTCGTTTTCGAATATCTATAGGTCTAAATTAAATAACCATTTGTTACAAACATAGAAATCCATTATTTTTAGATTCAAAGGAAATAAATGTGCAAAGAGTTGCAGATATTATCATACTTGCGGTAGACCACCCTTTCGCTACAAGAAAGTTGATGATGGTTTCCTAGCAAGACGACGAGTAATGGATCTTCCCATCCAAGTATCTCGGTAAGTATATCGCACTATGACAATGAGCTTCAATTTGGAGTTAATGACTGAAGACGACGTTGTCATATTTTGCTATATATAGTATATGGAAAGTATTGTAATCGATCGTTTGAGCCTTTTCAAATCCAACTAGATTTTAGACTATGTTTAAGATTATGTCTGTGTGTGCATATGTGAATGTGTACGCCACCATCTGTGATGACTATCACTTTGAAGTTGTGTGAATAGGATATACATTAATTATTAATTAAGTAAAAAGTACATAATGGGCATGAAGAGACACGCCTTCTACCTCCATATCAGCAAGATGCCTTCTGCAGCAAAGCTATGCAAAGTGCTCTCCAAGGATAACGGAGCCAGAATTGGATCAGTGATTATTCGGAGTGGCGAGTCCTGACTATGGAAATAGGGATCTGATTAACCGAGGAGCAGATGAACAGGGGACCATCGTAATGGTGACTTTCGTCTGTCCTCCGACATAGTCAATTATGAAAAGGTAAAGTGGGTCATATCTGGACTCGCACCATATATATCACCAAGCGAAAATGGAATCCTCTGGACTCACCTTCAAGAGGATCAGAAATATTCCACTTCTGCATTGCCACTGGATTTCATTCCAAGGCTATGGTGGGCAGTGAGTGTCGTGCTCATTCCAAGGTAAGGTATTCCGCTTTATCAATCTGAATTCATTCCTATTAAAGGAAATAGAGATACTGATTAATGTTAATAGTTTCACGAATAGGTTTAAGCAAGCGTACTGCCGGAGGTCTCTTTCTCTGGCAGGGTCCTGCGAATTAAGGGATTGGTGAAGTTTCTGGGAGTAATACTGAACACTAAATTGACCTGGAGTGAACCTCTCAAATACCGAATGAAGAAGGCTCCTGCATCATTTTGGGCGTGCAGAAGAGCTTTCCGTATCACATGGGAGTTACAGCCACAGATTCTTCATTGGATCTGCACGGGCGTGATATGCCGTGGTTGTGTGGTGGCCAAGGACGAACACCTAGGTGTCACGACTGGTATGAGGTCGGCTTCAACTCTTGAAGCTCTTGCTGGAATACACTTATTCATTAATTCTGAAGTCATGAGAACAGCGTTTACGTTAAGGGGCCTAAGCCGCAGGACTCTCAATCGTCTGAAGTAAAGCCACATTTGAATACCACATACTAGTAACGAGACAAGATAACATGATTCCAGCTGTCTGTCTCACTTCTCCCAAAATCCACATCTTTGGTAGGGGTGATTGGAACAATGAAACTCTCGCCCTATTGCCACCAGGTGGGCTAGTATGGCTTATAGATAGGTTCAAGACAGGTGCTATGTACATCTGTATAGACAGCCGGCAGGCTCTGAGAGCTTTTAAGTCACCTAGAGTCGCACCGAGGCTAGTCGAGGCATGGCTGAACTAGCCATGACTAACAAAGTCCAACTCATCTGGGTCCCAGGATCGGGCCGATAACCTGGCCAAGAGGTCGTCAGGTGTTCGCTTTATGAAACTTCGTTGGAGCAATCTAAATTTTATATTCCAACCCCTCTTCATCGATTCGCGTAGACGTTTGAAGTGTGCAATTATTAAAGAACACAAGTTCTACGCCTACGGAATGATATTGATCATAAGTTTGATAAGGTTTTATTGTAACAAAACTCTATCAACATACCAAATTCAAGCGGAATCGCATAAGCCCTTTTGAAAAACGATTTCAAAATTGTATCTTTAGGGCCGTATAGCGCCCAAACTGAGCCACTTTGTACCGGGATATCAAAAATTATCTTGGTCAAGGGTGGTTGTGGAATCTAAAACGTGTGTCTTACTTTACGTTTGAAATAATTCTGTCACTGTCACACTGACATCATCAATAACCTACAAATTTCATACCTATTTATTTCAGTTGTAAAACAATAATGAACTACAAATTAAAAATTATCTTGGTCAAGGGTGGTTGTGGAATCTAAAACATGTGTTTTACTTTACGTTTGAAATAATTATGTCACTGTCACACTGACATCATCAATAACCTACAAATTTCATACCTATTTATTTCAGTTATAAAACAATAATGAACTACAAATTAAAAATCATCTTGGTCAAGGGTGGTTGTGGAATGTAAAACGAAATGTTAACTTTGAACCTTTTACAAGGTCGCAATAGCCACAAACGGGGTCGAAAACTGTTTTAAATTGGTTAATTTTCGATAAATCGAATGACGTTCACGTGAGGAGCGCGTAGCTCGCGAGTTAGAAAAGTGCAAACCTTCGGAACATAGAACGTCTTTACGAGGACTTTAAGCATGCGGTTTTCGCTTCGTTAGTTTATGAACGGGGCCAACTAAATAGCTTAGTCTAGAAAATGTAATTAAAATAGAAACAGGTACTCTCAGGTCTCAGCTACGCGCGTCTAACGTGCGACGTACCAAAGGGAATTTTCTAGCTACTAAAATATACACAAAAGCGGTTAAAAGCTAGCGGCCTATAGCCGAAAACACTTTGTTACAACTGGCACCGGCCGCACGGGGCATAAAACGGCCCCGAATTAACAAGATCGAGGTAAAAAGTATAAACTCTAACTGACGCGTAGCGAGGTCCTCGAGGCATATGTCAAAATGATTACGTTCGTAGCTAATTACATAGGACGTCTGGCGTTCATGCAATTGTGTTTTTATACAATTCGAACCTTCTAATTGCGATAGGCCACGTGAAAATCCCGGAGTCTAAAGCGCTAGAGACTTCTGAGTGTTATAACATTCGTAAAAAATTGCGAAATTTCTCACTTTTAGAAACATCAAATTAATTAATTTGACACAAGTTTTGATAACGTAAAGTAAGACACACGTTTTAGATTCCACAACCACCCTTGACCAAGATAATTTTTGATATCCCGGTATTAAGGTTAATTTACTCAACTTGTCGTTATTGAGAGAATTTTAAAATCTGTAGGTCATCACGAACCATAGTCAGTTCACCTGACAGCAAAATATACAGGGTGTCCTCGAACTGCGTGGCCAAAATAAAACCGAAGATTCTTTGATTCGAAAAAAAGTTGATGAGCCTTTTTACTTTTGCCTCAAGTGTCTTGTTTACCCGGTAGAGGGCTTCAAAATTGCAAAAATAATTTTGTTTTTTCGGTATAACTTGAGAACGTGATGAAAAACTTTTACAATATTTAGCAGGTGAGTTACTGTCAATAATGGCCATTTTTGAGAGTGTTGCACAGAGCCTTAGAGACCATAGAAATGGCTCAAACTTGAGGATGTAACGGGAAAAGTGTCCAGAACTGTTTTGTGGTCAATGTAATTCACTCGATATTTTCTATATAGATAGCTTATCTAATTTGAAAACTTTTCTTACTCTTAGAACATTTTGATAAAATCAACGGATTAGCTTGAAAAAATTAATTTTCGAGTCTCTGCAATTTTGGCTTACTAATTTTACTTGATTAAAATACCTTAGTTGCCTTTGCTTTTCTAATGTCATTTTGGCATTTGAAGAATTTATTCTCAAAACTGTCAGTTTTTACTTTGCTTTCCGTAAAAATTTTATAAAATTATGGCTCAAAATTTCACTAACACTGAAATGGTTGATATGTTATTGATTTATGGACTTTGTCGTTGCAATGGCCGGAGAAGGGAAAGATATCCGCATCGCAGAATTCCAAATCGGCAAACCTTCGCGAAACTGGCAAATTTGAAGGAAATCGCAGAGAAACTGGACAAAGACGGACAAGAAGGACGTTAAAGCTCGAAGAAGCGATACTGGAAGCGGTTGAAACTGAACCTGGGATAAGAACACTACGTTTGGGACTTCGTATTGGAGCCTCAAAATCATTAGTTCATAATGTACTGAAAGAAGAACTGTTGTATCCCTATCATATTAAAACAGTTCAAGACTTATTGCCCATGGATCCAGGTCATCGGCTAGATTTCTGTCGGCTTATTGTCCAAAGACAAAACGCAAACCCTAATTTTTGTAGAAGAATTCTGTTCACGGACGAAGATACTTTCACGAGATGTGTTCTTTTTAACCTCCATAATGAACATTTCTATGCTGATGAAAATCCTCATGAAACGGAAGTTACATATTTTCAGAATCAAACTAAAATCAATGTTTGGGTTGGAATTGTGGATAACTTTATTATTGGCCCTACCGTTATACCCGAACGATTGAACGGGGAGAACCACTTGAACTTTTTGGAACAAAGGCTACTTGAACTGTTGGAAGACTTGCCCTTACACATTCGTCGTGACCTGGTATATCCATGATGGTGCACCTCCTCATTTCACATTAGCTGTGAGGCGACATTTGAATGCGGAATATCCAGATCGCTGGATAGGTAGAGGGCACGATGCACCAGTGAACTGGCCGGCCCGCTCCCCTGATTTGACGCCCTGCGACTTCTTTCTATGGGGCGCTTTGAAGTCGAAAGTTTATGCAGCTACAGTAAACACACGAGAGGAATTGTTGCAACGAATTAATCATGAAGCGGATTTATTGAAGAATGATCCTGAAGTACTAGCCAGAGTTCAATCCAATTTCTTGAAACGAATTAATTTGTGTATTCAGGAAAATGGGCAACATTTCGAACAATTGATGCCTTAGCGATTTCCCAAAAAGTTTTGTTGTTTCTTTTAATTTAGCATTTGTTTTTCCTAAATAATCACATCGTTTCCCCATTTCTATTGTTTTTATTATTTTGAGCCATAATTTTATAAAATTTTTACGGAAAGCAAAGTAAAAACTGACAGTTTTGAGAATAAATTCTCCAAATGCCAAAATGACATTAGATGAGCAAAGGCAACTAAGGTATTTTATTTAATCAAGTAAAATTAGTAAGCCAAAATTGCAGAGACTCGAAAATTATTTTTTTCAAGCTAATCCGTTGATTTTATCAAAATTTTCTAAGAGTAAGAAAAGTTTTCAAATTAGATAAGCTATCTACATAAAAAATATAGAGTGAATTACATCGACCACAAAAAAGTTCTGGACACTTTTCCCGTTACATCCTCAAGTTTGAGCCATTTCTATGGTCTAAGGCTGTATGCTCCGCTCTCAAAAACGGCTATTATTGACAGTAACTCACCTGCCAAATATTGTAAAAGTCCTCCATCACGTTCTCAAGTTATACCGAAAAAACAAAATTATTTTTGCAACTTTGAAGCCCTCTACCGGCTAAACAAGACACTTGAGGCAAAAGTAAAAAGGCTCATCAAACTTTTTTCGAATCTAAGAATCTTCGTTTTTATTTTAGCCACGCAGTTCGAGGACATCCTGTATATATAATAATGAATGTAGAATCAGAATCTGCTCAACTTTTAAAAAAGAACCGTATTTAAAAAGTTAATGATGATTGATCGAGAACGAAACGTTGGATATTAAAACTGACAATAAGACAAGTAGGCTTATGTAAAGTAAAATTTTTTTTTTTGTTCCATCTCTGAAAAACAAAAAATAGGAAATCAAGAAATTATGTTTCTTCAAAATTATTTGAAAATCAAAAATGGTATTAGAAATTGTATTTCCATCCGAATGGTCCTTCAGTTACGCAACTTTTCTCCATTTAATCAAAACTATATATTAGGCACCCTTTTCCGATATCCACATGATGGACAATTTCTAAATCGTGAAGATATCTTAGACTAGGTATTTAACATAATTATTTGGAAAAGCAGATGTAACTGGTCATGTTTTACGGAACTTTATTTTCTCTTCATAGGTTCCTCTCGATTTCCATCAAAAAGATTATTAATCTTCCTAAATCAGATAACTTAGACAATGAACGTGAAATTATTAAGATGAATGAATAGAACAATTGAATCGTAGGGATTCCAATCCCGATCAATTATGGAATCAGAATAATAATTTATGTTTTGCATAGTTACGAATATGTAAATTCATTTTTAACTTGTAAAGTTATGGAAGTAAATTCCCTAATTTACTAAATAAACAATGAATGTTTTTATTATTCACTATTGCCTACATATATTTCAACAGTCATTATCTGAGCTGAGTTATAAACTAAAGATACATTGACAGAGAACGGCTTTACACTATAATGACTGAACTTATTAAATGGAGGGGAATACCATTAGTTACAGAACATTTGAAGAAACACTACGGAAATGATTAATTGGTGATTGATAAATATCCAATTGATCATTTAAAACTACATTATTTTTGTCTTCAACATGTTTGACAATTTCCAATGATTCCAATATATTCAATTTCAAACCCTTCTGTTCGATATATAAGATTTTGGGATCGAGATTGAAATTATGGTTATGTTCGATTAGATGATTAGCATACTAGTGGAGTAAATCTGGCGAATGGTTGGCGAAAATTTTACAATGCATAGCGACCCGGTGGAAAATTTTTTTTAGGGTACCAACAACAACCTCCTGAAATTGTTATTTCCCAAAGTGGGTGCAACCCTTTTTTTGGCCAAAAAGGTTTTTTTTTACATTTTTAAGGGTCGTTTTGCAAAAAAAAATTAATATCTCTGGTTGTATTGAAAATTAAGAAACCAAAGTAGAGCCCTTTTATTGTCAATGTCCAAGGAACTTCCAGTCCAAATTTCAAGTTGATCCGAACTTCTAAACTACCCTTAAAAATGTAAAAAAAAACTTTTTTGCCCAAAAAAAGGGTTGCACCCACTTTGGGAAATAAAAATTTCAGGAGGTTCTTGTTGGTACCCTAAAAAAACTTTTCCACCGGGTCGCTATACATCGTAAAATTTTCGCCAACCTTGCTTATTTTCTCGCCAGATTTACTCCACTATACGTCGAATCAGTCTTCATCAATCTGTGATTCCTCATATGTTCTTCAAAACTCTGGTAAAAGCTGTGACTTGTTTGGCCAATATACAAAAAGCAATACAGTCATCACAACATAACTTATAAGCTCCAGATTTTTTAAATTTATCTAAACAAACAGATCGCAGCTTTCACCAGAGATTTCATATTGAAATTAAATATATTGGAATCATTGGAAATTGACAAAAATAATGTAGTTTTAAATGATTAATTGAAAATTTACTTCCACAACTTTATTAGTTAATAATTTATGATTCAATTTCATTGTATTTTTGTTTTTTTATTCACTTTTAAGAATTTTTGCTTTCGAATACCAATTCCTGATTCAGAACATTGATGCTTGTTATTCATATTCTGAAGGTTTTCATATACCTACCTACTTCGATAGAAAAATAGCGAACAAAATAGATACTGGCTTGTTTATTAACGTACATACATTCAATCTTATTCGATCGTTCAACGCCCATCTTCCCTTTTATTTGCGTTTGTTCTTAGAGTATTCTATAATTTCCGTAAATAATCTTAATATAAGTATTTATTTATTCAAGATTTGAACATATTGTGATGAGTTTTGTAATTTTAATGACGCCAAGATAAGATTTACATGATTTATTATTATAATACTGATTTTTGATTTTTCTTCAGAGAAATGCCGGCTCTTGATTTCAAGGGAGTTGAATTGCGGAAAGTATTGAGAGAAAGTATCAAGAAGCAAGCTCAAGATAAATGTTACCTTGACGGTAAATATATCGGCTAATTTTTTCGAGCACAAAATTAAATATTTCAATTATTTTCTAGATAAACTTGATTGTGCATGTAATAAATCACGACACAAGGATCCTTGCAAAGTGTGTAAAACACATAGTGCAGCTTTTAATGAAATGAATCCCCAAAGTAGGCAGGTGAGTTGTCTCTATGGATTCGGCATTTACTTAGTCTAAATTCGTTTCAAAAATATGCAGAATAGTGAAATGAAACACAAATTAAAATTAACTACTAAAAAAATAGTTTTTAAAGAAAATAAGAAGAGAAACAAAAACAGAAAGGTAACAAAAATCGGTGCTAATACTGTGTTGTTTTTATTTCGTTTCATCAATATGAATAATTACCATAACGGCTTCAGCAATTATTTACTTAATTTTTAATGGAAAGTTAATACAAACATCCTTTCAGTTGCGTCGCTTAAGCGATGATATCAAAGTATCATATAGTATTTCGCCCCATCTCAGGCAAAGCAGCAAAAGTGAAAATTTCGTGAATCTGCAAAAATTGTATCAATTGTACGTAGTACTATATGAGATCATTATCGTGGCCAAGTTTCGAATATGACTAAGTTCATTTTATGTAGAATGATTTAATTTATGGAAGAATTTTAGCTCCTGACTTTACATGACCATTCAAACTTTCTATTAGCGTTCTTGAAAATCTTAAATTTGCACATTCGCTACTTTGCCTGAGATTGGTCTTTATAATAAAAGGCACCATTTTCTGGTAATCTAATAAATAAACTAATTTATAATTATAAAAGAGTGTGGATACACTATAACACTATACATAAGAAACAATCACGCTTATCCACTAAAAATACTGTTGAAGTACTGAGGACCCTTCAGGTACCAAGTATCTGTTATCAGAGAAAACTAAATTAGAAATCAAAATGTGCCTGTTTAAATACTATTTGGAATTGATAGGGTATATACGGGATTACCCTCAACTGGAGATTAATCTGGAACTTAGTTTGCTATTCCGTGCCAAGAGCTACTTTACATCCCAGCAGCTCGTCAAAATCTACAAAGCACAGATTCGACCTGTCCTGGAGTACTGTTCACATGTTTGGAGTTTAACCCTTTCCAAGTTGCGTTTACTTGTGCCATCATTTTTTATCGTGTCCGTTTATTAGGCCGACTAGTTAAAATTGGACCGAAAATGGACTGCAAGTTAACCCTCCCAAACCTGGTGGAAAATGTTTATTGGTGTTGGCAATTGCTAATATACCCTTTGCCATCAAAAGTTATCGGTCCATTTATGAGTAATTGGCCATTATTTGGACCAAAAATGTTTCTTTCTTTCATTTTGTGGCTAAAACTTGAGTTACAAGATAACAAGATGGCACCATGTTAAATAACTTTATTGGAGGTCAAATAAAGATTTAAAATTAATGCCATCATTCCTTACCTATTTCAACCCCCCAAAACCCCCTAAAACCAACCCCCAAAACAGAACAAAAACAAAAAAACTGCCGTTTCGATTTTAAACCCAGTCATAATCTCAAAAATTGACTAATTTATCATAAAATTGGTCATATTATCCTTATTATTCCTATTTTTTTGGGGAATTTCTGGACGTGAAATAGGCAAGGAGCGATGGCAATAATTTTAAATCTTTATTTGACCTCCAATAAAGTTATATAACATGGTGCCATCATGTTACCTTGTAATCCACAAGGTTTAGCAACAAAATGAGAAAAAAAAACATTTTTGGTTAAAATAATGGCCAATTACTCGGAAATGGACCGATAACTTTTGATGGCATAGGGTATCTTAACAATTGACAACACCAATGAACATTTTCATCAGGTTTGGGAGGGTCAACTTGCAGTCCATTTTCGGTCCAATTTCAACTGGTCGGCCTGATAAACGCACACGACAAAAAATGATGGCACATGGTGGAAGTGTATAAGAATGGCAACTTGGAAAGGGTTAACCTCCAGTAGAAAAAAAAATGCGGATGCTGTATCTCGAGATCTAGCAGCCGGCGAAAATTCGTTCTGTGAGATGAATTGGTCATTGAACCGTCCTCTAACGATAAACCATAGTGCCATCGGGTTAATGTTCAGACCATCAATATCGCTCTGGCTCCTAGACTATCTCGTATAGTCAAAGTAAAAAAAAATCATTAATTAAATCCTTTATAGGTAATTTCTTAGAATCAATTACAAAATACTTTATTTATTTAACAAACTCATTTCTTCATCTTTAAATTTAAGATCGGTTGTATTGTTAATATTCTTAATTTTTGCTCTAGGGGTTTTTAGTAACAATTTTTGAAATTAGTGTGCATTGATCTAATTTTTCTATTGGTTTTGCCAAAACTGTGTTTGATAACATGAATAAAGGGACTCGAAGAAAATGATTGCTTGAACTGAGCAGAATGATTCGTCAGTAAACAGTCAATGAAAAATATTGATTATATACTACATTTCAGGTATTGTTTTCTATGATGCCAGATAACAATCCTTTCGAGCAAATTGCACGACGCTCAATATTGAATGACAATGCATACAAGTGCCATAACCGAGAGGGGAATGATCATGCACCCTCCCCAGAAACACACCCTTACCTGGCCAGTGCGGCGTATGAACGTAGTTATCCGTCCAAAAACTTTTCTATAGCTAGAAGGTTACATGAAAAGATATCTAAATCATTGCATAATGACGATATTAATCCAGTGTAAGTAAATTCCTTTCTTTCAATTTTACATGTACCACCATCTATGAAACTGCAAATACTCTAAACGGAATTTATGACATTTTGTAGTAAATTTTGCTTCAATTTACAGTTGCCTTTCCTGTTAGTTGCATGTGTGCGCGCTTTCATATAAACCACTTGCAGTCACTCCAGTGATCAGCGCAACTGAAAATTGCCTGTCTGCGCCCGGCCTAACAGTTTCTGGAGTTCTATTTATTGAGTAAAAATTACGATCTTCGAATAGCTCTTTACAATTTGAATTTTAATTAAAATTTAATCAAAAACTCTCGCAACCGAGTGACAATATCAAAATTATTATGAAAGTTTTCTATGTGATACCAAATCATAGGCTTTTTGACATTTCCGTTTAAATAAAAAATAGAATAATTCCGAGAAGAACTACTAAAATGGGGTCATCCAGTAGTTAGAACAAACATGAATGTGGAACCAAGTTATCTGAGGATTGAAAAACAATTAATTACTTAAATATCACTACTCCTAAAATGTTCGAAACATAGAATAAGATGTACTAAGTGGTATTATGTTGGTCTGAAAAAAATGCATTCAATTATTACGCATGGATAGAATTTCTAAAATTTTAATAATGAAAAATATCTTTTCCGTATATATGTTATGGCTAATCTGCAAACTTGGCTTATTTAGACCTAACTGGATGGTTTATGAACCAATCAAAAGGTGGCTATTTTGTAGAAGCAACAATTTCAACTAAATTTGCGCCTATTTTTAATCTAACTACGGGTGTCGGCTAATTTACTTAAAATATTATAGTTATCTAAAATAGCTGAATAGTTTAAACTATTCAAGGCCATCTGGCTATATAAAAACCGTAATTTCTAGTACCATAAAATAGCCAATGCTTTAGCTAGTTTATAAATTAATCAACCTATTTCCCGGCTAATTTATTAATAAAGTTGGGTTTAGAATAATTTTTTCTTTTTGCTGCCCCGACCGGGGTTGTTTATAATTCACATAAACAAATACTATCCAATAAAATGGATCATAGGGAAAAGTTTTAATTTATTAGATATTCATAGTGGAAAAGCTCTTTATTTTTTATCGACTTGGTACTGAACATCGAGTACTAAAACCACTATTTTCATGGATTCAATTATTTGATTCATGCAAACAGATTTTTTTATCTCTAATGATGTCAAAAAAAATAACTAACGGGCAATGTAAAAAATGCTGGCTAAACAAAAAAATGTAAATGTATCTCTATGGGGTACACATGTAACAGGAATTGTCCTTGCAGCGAGTCATGCTGCAATAAATAATTTTTCTACTACTGTTATTTGGAATGGTTTACCTTGTTTGTAGCCCCGGATTTAGAATTTTTTCAATGCTGCGCTGAAACTTAAAATTGCCGCCCTCCCCATCTTCCTTCCTACAAGTTACTCTGACAAGTTATAAGCTTTTTTATCAAATAACAGAACATTTAAGTACTATAGTATATATTAATAATTTTATTCATTTCCTAAAAAAGGAGGACGTACTCAGTCCGGAATTTGTTATTTTTCCCTAACGTACCGCGATTACATCACCTAGACGGTTAGTCCGGTTGGTAAGATTCCTATGCGGTCAAATATCAATGATTTCAAAAAATCATCATCTAGATATGTAAAAAGTCAGTAACAATATCATCCAATTCATTATGATTATCAATAATTTTCATTAATTGCCTTGAATAAAAATATAGATTAGGTAAAAGTCATTTAAACGCGATCCTTTTGCAATCAATTGCCTGTGTTTACATACACAGTATATAATGGCCTCCATTTATCTGAAAGCTACTTGGCGGTTAAGAATACTCACTGATATAGTGCCTTAACCAGCAAAAAAAAATAATCCTGCGCTGAATGAATTTAATAAAATCAAGGTTTCAAATAGCTTTAGATTCAACTCTTAATCACTATCACTCTAGATTTGAATAGAGATGAAATAAAACACCATCATTGTTATGTTTCCAAATGTTTTACTCCATAATATAAAACTGAAAAAAATTGAATTATAAATAAATTTTAAAAAATCACCTAACCTCAACTCGTTCGGATTCTATAATAGTCACCTCAATATTAATCTGAGATAGTCACTGTAAGTAATAACAGAAACATTGCGTATTGCCAACAGACTTTGTGGCAACGGGAGAAAGTTCTTATGAAATAATTATCGCGCAAGGTGTAGAAAGAGAAAGATTTTCGCTAGGCGGCAAATTTTTTTAAATAGCGCTAAACACTTCGAAAAATAACTATTTTACTTAACAATTCTTGGCTTACATGGATTCCGTGTCACAATAGCACGACTTGATGCCGACGTTTCGCGAACCATTACAGGTGGCATCTTCAGGCCTGGCTGGAGGCATTAACTGAAACTCAAGCCTGCCCTGAAGATGCCACCTGTAATGGTTGGCGAAACGTCGGCATCAAGTCGTGCTATTGTGATGCGGAACTCATCCGGAAGCCAAGAATTTTCAAGAAGGTACCCGCGGAAGTCTACTATTCAAGATAACTATTTTACTGTCGAGAAATTGAATAAAACCGTAGAAATTGAATGTAGGTGTGTCATTTTTACCTATGGTCTGTCTGTCTGTCTGTGGTACTTTGTTTCATTCGCTCAAATGCACAACGCGACACACGTTATCTATTATCTAGATATTTTTTCAAAATTTTCGTTGTTCAATTGTGCCGCCCAGTGCAGGGGCCCCGGTTTGCTCCCACAACTAGATCAGAGGTTGCTTATCCGTTGCTATCACGGAGATGTATGAAGCGTCCAGTGAGCGGATTTGAATGAGTTCTCTGAAGGACAGAAAATAATAATTCTCACGTTCTTTCTGTCGCTATTCTCATGAATGGATGGGTAGCTGCCTGCTGCCTGAAGTGTACAAGAATAGCTAGCTGGGCATGCGCGCTCGCGGCACCCAATTCGTGAGAAGAGAGAAAGAGAAGTATTGGAAAGTATTATTTTTTTGTACAATAATACAAAATTAGAAACTAATGTAGATAGCCAGAGAATTATGATTAGCTAGTTTATAAATAAGCTAATGCATTTGCTATTTGGCTGGGATAGTTTAAAAGCTATCTAGTTGTTTTGGATTCTTTAATTATTTCAAGTACATTAGCCAAGTTGAAAATGCGTTTTCTATCAAAATACCCAACGGTTTGGTTGGTTTATAAACTATCCAGCTAGTTTATAAACTAACCAAGTTTGAACATTAGCCATCATATACACAAAATAATTCCAGAAAAAGTTATATTCAGCGATAAATAGAATTCGAAACAAGCAAAATCGAACAAAAAAAATTCTACCATATTCGCACTGTTAATCGAATGATGACTACTGTCTATGAGTTTTACAAGAATACTTGGAATATTTATATTTTCTTCAATTGTGAGGATACACCAATATAAATTAATCTCTTGAGGAATAATTTTTCTATAATAAATACATTCCAATATATTGTTAATAAATTATTCTTTGCCCCACGTTGTGGTGACAATCTGTTAATGAATAATTATTATTCTTTGTTAATAATACTCTTACTGAGTTTTTTTATTTATTTAATAATTATAACTTTTGATTCTACCGGCTAGCTTTTTATCTTTTGATTTGATTATATTTGAATTTTTAAATTAATGTTTATGAAGTTTTGAAGTTTATCTATAGAATAATTTTTATATGGAATTAAACACAATGCTCTTTGATTTCACAATATTTAATTTCTATGACTCTTATTATCTTGTTCAATTCAATTTTATGTTTACAAAATCTATGACATAACCTTAAGACACTTTTTCAACTAATATTTGTTTATATTGTTATTGTCAACAATCTTCCTTTTTCTTTACAGATAATACGGATAATATGATGTAGAGATTATAAACAAACTTACGTTTAGATAATATCCAAAAGTGTGTTTAACAATGTGGGCAATTTTCAATTTACTTCCTTTTATAATTTCGTTGATTCACCTTTTACACAACACTATGCTATTTCACGATAATCACAGGTAACTAATTTAGGTGACTTCTTCTTGAGGATCAGGAACTGTTGATAATGCTTTGTTTTATTCTTTTAGATAAGACATAAAACTTTTCGATGCTTTATTGAAATTATGTTGAAGAATGGCAATCGTTGGATACTTCTTATAAATTGGAGGTTATTACTACCTTTTATTTGGTTTAGATACTTGGGATACTCGTTGACTTTTAATAAAACTTATTAACTTTGGTTAGTTGTAACCTATCGAAGTTTGGAACACTTGCGTTCTTTGATGTTTATTTTATATAAACTTAGGTTAGAAAATTTTGGTGAGTTGCCAGAGAAGAAGCTTGGATATTAATGCAAACTGAATTTGGTTTTCCTTTCAGACCCTTTTATAGGCCTCCAAAACCGACGCTACTTGATGTCATTTTCTACCTATCAGATGCTTTCTTTTCATATCAAGCATGCCAAGTTAATTGTTGTGAACTGACAGAAGTTCTCATTGTTACTAGACTGACACTAGAAATTCGTCTCGACCAATCAGAATTTAGTATGCTTCAATTTTTGAATTATTGGAGATTTTCAACTTATTTTAATTGATAGTGATTCCTTCTTTTTAAATTAATATTGCCTACATTTTTACCCACACTTTGGTATAATATAACCTATGATTGGGTTATTATTAATATGATTATTCCCATATTTATGGTTTTCTTGACAGTTACTTATTCTTAAATCTAATACATATCATATTATATCAATAACATTCTTTTAACATTACATAACTCAAATATACTAATCCTAACTTATATCTATTACATTATTCAATGTTTTGTACTATCTCATGATAGTTTTGTAATCACTTTAATTATGATTTCTGCCTTCGTTACACAGTACGTTTCTTCACTTTCACTGAAGTTCTTGTTTATCACTTCTTATTCTATTACATTGTTGTTTATTATGTTTTACATTGTTAATATTAATATCCTAACTATTATTTAGCTTTTACTATTGTTTTTAATTCCATATAAATATCTTTTATTTGATCTTTTCTGATTTTCAAAGTTCGGTAAGTTATTATTTTTAAATTTTTATTGTTTATGAAATGAAATCATAACAATATATTATTATGTATGTTGGGTATAGAGTATCACAAAATAATGTGCAACCGAATACAATCTTTGTTCGCTAACATTTTGTTGATTCTAGACGAGAGGACATTTGGTTATGATATGAAGAATGTTGAGATGTCCGTTCATCAATAATGGATTAATTCAAGAAGCTCAAATATACAAAGAAGAACAAAATATGTCTAAATGGTGAATTTATTATATTTATAAATGCAATAAATGAGTATGTAGAATTTTCAGTAATACCATTTACTTACACCGAGTGTTAAAAATGTGTCACAAACTTGGAGGTCCATAATAATATGCAGGAAATTCTTAATGAACATGGGTCAGATGTTCTGTCGTACATACAGTTCGCAGTTTTTATATTTTAACTACACGAGAGGAAAACCTATAATGTTTGAAGAATATCGTGTGATCCAGCGGAGGAATGTTGGGAGAGGAGATGGGCATTGGAAGTTAAAGACTTTATGAAAGATCTCACTAGGCAAAGAGTTCCACAACTTCGCCGTTCGATTGAAAACTGAAGTCCGGTAGGAAGAACTTCGGCTTGGGACACAGTCCCAGCATTCCGGGAGACCAAGGTCAGTGTCCACCCCTGAGATCAGAATCCAGAGAAGAGTTTATTTGGAGCATGCTCCACGAGCGGCAACTTTACTCATACTGATTGAAATTGGTTGAAAGCCACAAGTTTGATTTTAGGTAAAATGTACGGGAAAAAACTTCAGATATAACGTTCAAAAGTATCTATAATACGAGGGGAATGTGAAGTTCCTGAAATATTAAACAAGAAATGATTTATTTTGTCAAAACTTATTTTATTTCTCAACATAATCTCCCTGTAGCCCGATACACTTCGTCCAACGTCTATCTAATTTTTCGATCGCTTCCAAATAATACGATTTCGGTAATCCTCCAAAATAGGCGTTTGTTTCAGCGATGAACTCATCGTTGGAAATAGATAACAATCGCATGGGGGCAAATCTGAAAAATATGGTGGATGACGAACCAATTCGTAGCGCAATTCATGCAATTTTGCCACCGCTTTCGCTTCAATCCGCCGTCGAATCGTTCCAACAGCACTGCATAATATACGCCGGTGATCGTTTTGCCCTTTTCAAGGTAATCGATATGGACGATACCGTGTGCATCCAAAAAACTGTCACCATGACTTTGGCCTTTTTCGACTTTCGATTCGCCAGGACAAGTCCACTGTTTCGACTGTTCTTTGGTCTCTAGTGTGTTGTGATGGATCCATGTTTCGTTCACGGTTACGAAACGGTGCAAAAAGTCTTTCTTATCGCGCTTGAACATCGCCAAACACTCCTTTGAAGTTGTCACACAGTCGCGCTTGTTGTCAACAGAAAGCAAATGTGGCACCCATCTGGCAGACAGCTTTCTCATATTCAAAAATTTATGCAAAATGTTCCGTACCCGTTCGGTTGAGATGACCATAGCCTCAGCAATCTCGTGCACTTTAACTCGCCGATTGTCCAATATATCATGAATTTTATCGACGATTTCTGGCGTTGTACCCTCAATTGGACGACCAGAACGTTCGGCGTCTTTTGTGGTCATACTACCACAACAAAAATCAGTAAACCACTTGTGAATCGTTCAAATCGATGGTCAGGAGGAGAATGTTAAGAAGTGATGCTTTGGTTTGTGTTTTTTCCACGCAAGAAATAATGTTTAATCAAGAAGCGAAACTCACTTTTTTCCATGGTTGCTTGCTTTCGATGGGTGTCATATTAATCTAATCTTAAAGTTGGTGGCTGGCAAATGATCGAGACCCAGTGGTATGGACGCTAAAATATATCATAATATACAAGAAAACACTGAATGGGGCACCTTAGTACCTTCTTTGTTGGTTTATAATTTAAAATGAACAATACAGTAAAATATTGTTTAGCAGTGCCCACTCTCCCACAATATCAAATATACTAAGATTATGTAATTATCGAAGGGTCGTTCTCACATTGGTTTTCCATGTTGATAAAATACAACATAAGTCACAAAAACTCTTAATAAAAACAATCAAATAAACAAAACACTAAACGTGAATAACTCAATTGCCCTTCTATAATAAATTACGTGTCTAGAGTTCGTAAAAGCGTGGTGATCTCTCGCAGTGCCAAACAAAGACTGACTCCCCGTCCGTCCTATCTCTCTCCTTTCGCTTATCCCACGAAATTCGGTATTTCCCCGAAATTACGTACTGCTTTGCACTCCGCTGATTCCACCCAAGTTAGGCAACACAACTTGCTGCTATACGAGATCCCCGACATAATTAGAATCCATCTTTCGTTTCGTTTCTTTATTTTTTATCAAATATTAACTTTCGTAAAACTTATTCAGATATTTCTGTTTGCTTAATTTTATAACGAAGTATTGTAATCGCTCAAGGCGATTTCTTGCTTAGTCTTTATACAGGATGTTCCATCTCAGAAGAGCCACCCCGTATATTTCTTATCCCATAGTGAGTGGAAAAATCTCTCGAAACACGTCGAATGATTTTGTTTGGGGGACATCCTTTGACGTATATTTGAGGCTTGAACGAGCAACCCCCTAATAGGGGGCGCTTCAACCCCTCAAAATTGAATAGGGGAGAGGGGTTGAGTGATACGTCATTTGAAAGGTCTTGGAAGCTTCTTTACAACGGTGTATGAAAAACGTAAATTTGATGAACCGTTTTCGCCAAAAATTAATTTTGTTGCTCGAATGCGCCACCTTGAATATTTTGTTTATTTGTACAATGTACAAGCTCATTTTTATTAAGCCTTTTTTACAAAGTTAAACAATCTTCAAAAAATCACATTCGTAAAAAAATTGAATTGTTTTGTCATGCTTACAATGAAAAAAATTAAATTTGCGTGTTTGAATCAAATGTTCAAATTGTCCTCCATTGACTTCCATACAATAATACATTCTCTCAAACTAATAAATAAAAAAACAGCAAAACATTTCCTTACGTTGCCTTCATTTTTTGTTCTTAGAAGGTGTCTATCTGGTTTTAACGTTTCTTCGATCATTTCATGATTTTAATCAATCTGTTGAGTTACTACTTTGCTGATTTGTTTAAAATTTCAAAAAATATGGTGTACACATTGCAAGAACGTGTTGAGCTGGTTAGCCTTTATTACCAAAATCAAAATTATGCCCGAGCGGCTGCAAGGATATTTAACGAAAATGGAATTGATTTAAAAATTTGTGGAGACGGGTTCAGTAATGGATAAAAAAAGGGCACCCATTGGAATTGTTAATGATGAAGGAGCAGCTGTGGCGGTATTGGGACATGTCCAACTTATGCCAAACACGCAATCTGTACGACAACTTTCTGCAGCTTTCGGTATTAGCCAATCTAACGTTTTCAGAATTTTACATAAACACAAGTTCCATCCGTACAAAATTAAATTAATTCAGGAATTAAATGATGATGATTGGGATCGAAGGCAAGAGTTTTGCGAAATTATGGTCGAGCGTATCAACAATAACCCAAATTTCTTGTACAACGTTTGCTTTTCTGACGAATGCACTTTTTTACTTAATGGAGAGGTTAACCGGCATAACTGTAGAATTTGGAGCAATACAAATCCTCATGTATTTCGAGAAGCTCACACTCAACTTCGGGAAAAGCTAAACGTTTGGGTAGGAATTTTGGGAGACCACCTAATTGGACCTCTGTTTATTCCTGGTAATTTAAATGGCGAAATTCATCTTGAAATGTTGGAAAAAGCGATTGATCAGTCAATAACTGAACAATTAGAAAACGATCCTCTACTACTTGAACAACAATTGCATTTCCAACAAGACGGAGCTCCTCCTCACTACGCCGCACCAGTTCGCCAATACCTCAATTTGCAATACCCTGATCGTTGGATTGGAAGAAGAGGTCCTATGGAGTGGCCTGCCCGATCTCCTGACCTGAACCCTCTGGACTTCTTCTTGTGAGGACATCTTAAGTCCAAGATTTTTGTGACTCTACGCCAACGAATTGTAAATGAGTGTCGTCAAATAACTCCAATTATGCTGAACCATGTTAGAGACGGTTTTCAGTCAAGATTGTATTATGGTATGGAAGTCAATGGAGGACAATTTGAACATTTGATTTAAACACGCAGATTTAATTTTTCTCATTGTAAGCATGACAACACAATTCAATTTTTTTTACGAATGTGATTTTTTGAAGATTGTTTAAGTTTGTAAAAAAGGCTTAATAAAAATGAGCTTGTACATTGTACAAATAACCAAAATATTCAAGGTGGCGCATTCGAGCAACAAAATTAATTTTTGACGAAAACGGTTTATCAAATTTACGTTTTTTATACACCGTTGTATAGAGGCTTCCAAGATCTTTCAAATGACGTATCACTCAACCCCTCTCCCCTATTCAATTTTGAGGGGATGAAGCGCCCCCTATTAGGGGGTTGCTCGTTCAAGCCTCAAATATTCGTCAAAAGATGTCCCCCAAACAAAATCATTCGACGTGTTTCGGGTGATTTTTCCACTCACTATGGGATAAGAAATATACGGGGTGGCTCGTCTGAGATGGAACACCCTGGGAACACAGGAATTCATATCTGGGTCAAGAATCATTATTAATCTATCTTTATCTTTATTCAACACAACAGCTGACTGAACAACAAATTCTTGTAGGGTATTGGTAGCAACATCAACATAACGATTGATTAAATCCTGGTCGGATAAGATGAGTACGACACAAATGATCAAAACTAATAAAACATACTGTGAAGCAAAATGTTGTTAGTGCATTCTTTGGTGCCATACAGTATTTTTTTTAAAAACTTACACTCAAGCCCAAAACATACAATTTTCCCCTTTGACAATTCAAAAGACTCCGTTTTACGAGGAGGTGTCATTAAGGTTTTGATATCTCGAGAAAATTTAATTAATGCGGTTGAAATACTTTCGATAAAGACGTCACATCATTGCGACTTATATTGAAAGAATTTACCCAATGCCTCAAATTTTCATTGACTTCAATATTTCTATCTACATTATCATGGTCATTATTAGAGCCATTATTTTAAATAGCTTGTGATTATTAAATATCAATAGCAGATAATTGGTTTCATTAATTGTAGCTTTGGCTTTGGTAGGCATAAACATTGATTAATATCAATATTATGAATGATAGACATCGCAAAATTTGTAGGTTTGCAGAGAACTGTTAATTTGACAGTTTTCTTTTTTAGAACATAGTATCTGTAGTGTCATCTATCGGACAATATTAAAACTGAGTCAAGAGGTGGATTTAATTAATTTAGAGTTATTTTGCTTATGGATTTCAAATTATACTCATTGATGTTTTTTTCTTGGTCCTGTAAATATGTACATTTAAATAAATGAATATCTTTATTTCGGTTGTAACATAAGCATTATGTTTCCAATTTCACCAATGTATCTATTCATTAAAAATAAATATACCTGCCTCAGTGAAATGTTCTGGAATGTATGAAATTGGAAGTTATGCTATTAGTAACCTTCCGTTCATTTTTTGAAACTCAAAACGAAGAAAATTGAAGCACAATTCCTGATTAGTTGTAATTGAGTTCATAAGCCGGAACAGAATTGAAAAAGTTTTCATATTTCTGAAGTGTCGGGGAATAATTTCCTTTCATGACAATTTGATTTATGTCCAGTCCTCGATAACGTACCACATTGATTATTGAATTGTTGAAAAGAATAGCGACCTTATATAGCGAAAGGAAAATTTAATTTTCATAGTGGCAATACGTGCATTTCCCAGACGACTTGGAAGCCCTGTAAATCAGGGACTATTTACAGCAATTATATGATGAAAACGAATTCTTTTAGATTTTTTCAACATCCACATATGAATATGTTGTTTGAAAAGTTTTTGACTCATCTCGAGACCCCAAACCCTGCTGCTAAAGGAATTTGAGGGAGAAGTTTTTCAATGAGGTGGTTACTATATAGAGAAAAGACAATAATATTAGCAAATTGGCCCAAAAACATCGAGCTGTACCTATCTCTCTTTGGTTTCAATTGATTTTGATGCCATGGAAACGTAGGTTACATACTATAAACCCAGGTTATACTATAGTTCTGTGGGATATACGTTCCACGTTGTCATATATGACGTGACAGCGACTTTCTTTTTTGTTATAGTTTCAAATTATATTAAAATGTGAATTTTATCTGTTTATTTTATTTCTTCTGTATTTTAAGCACATGGCTCGGAAAGCTTTTAACATTAAGGTTGAACTGGACGTACAAGCCGTAAGTTACAGATATAATTATTTAATCAAACTCTGTCAAAAATAGTGTATGTCACGATTTGATTGCATTTCAATAAATAAAACGTTTCAATAAATAAAACATTTTGACTAAATCAGAAATTGAAAAAAATGTTATTGTTTCCTTCAGATTTCAAATGATAACAAAATACCCAATCATCCCTCACTTTAACTAATCGAAATTCAATAAAAGTTTTCTGCAACTTGGTTAATGTTAACGTTAACGGCAGTAAAAGTTTTTTGAAATGCACAGTTTTATCACATCAGAAACAGATGGTTGTTCGTTTCGTCTAGGTACTATCTGCATCTCTTATTATTGTTGCAATCATTTTCTATATACCCTCAAAGTCCACATCTAATTCTTACACACATAGTTGACCATATTTGGAGATGTATGATTGAAAAAAACTAGCATTACAAAACTTATACCACCCAGGTTATATCCTGTTCAAATACCTATAACTGTACAAAAGTTGGTCCAATTCCTAAAAGGAGGTCAAAGGTGATTTGACGCACAATACTTCCGGGCGGGCAAGAATAGTACCGTCGCTAGTCTATTTCATTATGTGAAATAGGAAAAGTGCTTACTGGCAGAGATTCAAACGAACCAACTCGGAAATAGACCGTTAAAGATACAGGTTATCTAGGCGAGAGGGAAACCAATATGGTCATTAGCAAGATAGACAATCAAGTAACACAAAGCGAAAACCCCTAAAGATTTTACAAAATACTTCAGGTCATCGATGAATACTGAGGTCCCACTTTCCCAAAATCTATGGTAAAATAACCAAATTTGTTTCCACCTCCTTCCGTGAAGCATTCCCAAGTGTACCTCCTGCTATGAACCTTCAACCAAGAAATTATGATCTTACAAACATTGAATTTATCTCAGAAATTATAGAATCTTAGCTTCGACTACTAGAAACGAATAAATCTCCAGGACCAGATGGCATAACACCCACATTCATCAAGCAATATTCATATTCGGTAAGCTATCCACTGTCCTTGATTATGACAATCATTCGATACGGCTACCCTTCCCGAGGACTGAAAGAGGGCGGGAATGAAACCAATCCATAAAAAGGGCAATACACTGAACCTACAAAAGTTTGATCATGAAATCCATAATAGGGGATTCCCTGAAAGAAATTCTCAAATCTCACAGCATCATCCCCTAGAGACAATATTACTTTACATGCTGCCTAAATTACTGGACAAGAAGTATTAATAATGATTGCTGCGTCGAAGTCATGTATTTGGATTTCAGTAATCCCTTTGATACTTAGTGCTTGCGTGATTGCGCCGTTCCTATTGGTTGAACGGATTTTGAGTTTTGCAACTCGCTCTGAAGTGGTGAAAATAGGATCAGTATTATTTTTCGGCGCGGTAGCTCCGTTTCAAGTGCTATTTTTGACATCCATCTTTAGTTTTTCAAATGATATTATAGTATTGTAAAAATTGAACTAGTTGATACCACTTTTATTTGTAACTTCCGTTACTCGAGTTTCAGCGTTATTACGTCATATTCAGGCGGTACTCAAATACAATTTACATAACTGAACTGAACTTACGAGGATTATTACTATAGGATTACATGGTGGGTTATTACATTGTAATAATGACGAATTGTTGATAACCGCAGAGTATAAAATCTAATCAGAATAATAATAAATACATTTGATAGCATTAAATAACGATGAATAAATTTGGTCTGTTTGATCATTAAAAAGAAGGGTATTGTTTTTGTGTTTGTAAATTTCTAAAAATTCCAGTTTATTATCGAGCTTTTATCACCTATATGTAAAATATGTAAACTGATTTGCAAATGTGGAACCTGTTTTTGAAAGTCTAATGTCATTAAACCTAATGGAAAAAGAGCGTCCGGTTTGGCCTACATAAAAGTAATCGAATTCCTGACAATATAGATTATAAACTCCAGATTTATTAATAGTCTTTGTTTTGTCTTTATTATTAAATAATATATGTACTAATTTGGAATTGGGCTTAAACACAATATTCAAATCATGATGTTTCAAAATGTTTTGGATTTTCAGAAGCTGGTTCCACATTTGCAGATCATTTTTTCGTTAATAATCATTCTTTCCCTGAAATAGACAGTTGAATTGTTATAAAATTAAAACAAACTTTAAAAATTACCTACAAATTAAAAAAAAGAATTAAATAGAATTAATTCCCAAAAACTAATAATTAAATTATTCATATTAATTTATTTATTTTATTTATGGAATAAAAATTAATAATAATTATTTTAAGATTATTACACTAATAATACAAAAAAAATTATGTTCAAAAATCAATCAAACTCAATTGAATTTCTCAATAAATTTGATTTATTAATAAAATTTTAAAATTAAATTTTTTTATAAGAAAGGTGCTTCAAAAAGTGTATCCTTCAAATTAGTATCCAAGGAAGACCTGGGTACAAATCTCAAATCCGACTGATTTGTCAGTCATTTAGAGGGTCTTTTCATAGCATGCCCAGTACACAACGCATACTTGGGAAGACGAATGCTAGATGAGAAAACTCCCTCTCCGTACCTGTCCTCCTTCCCCATCCATCCACTCATTTTCATTGCTGGAAACCTCAAATAGTACGCACTCCTACATGGGATAATGGAATACATAAAGTTTAAATTTTATTGAAAAATTGGTGTTCAGATGTTTGCATTGTATTGTACTATATTATAGTAGTATAATAGGGAAATAATCGATGGACACTAACGAGCCCTTCAACATCATTTCGATGAAAACATTGTACATGATAAAGACAGACAGTCAAATTACCACTAGGATGAAAACACTGGGAACAAGTGGATCTTCCGCCAGGGCAATATTCCTTGACACACAGCGTTCACCACCATGGACACCACCATTCAGTACCCTGTAACTTTTACCTGTTCTCTAAAGTGGAAAAAAGCATTTTGTGAATGTTGACATCATAAAAAGCGAAACGACGAGTCTTCTGAAGGGACCAACAATGGTGGAAGTGGTTTCAATAACAAAAGAAGGGATGGAACCAAGTGTATTCACTCAGGGACAGGGTACCTACTCCGAGGATAACCGAGAATAATTTGATTTTCTCTTTAGGTGAAGCAAATAAAATAACTTTTTTACCATAGCTCCTATATCTTTGGAGCATTTTATTTTCTAGTTTATTTATTGAACAGAATTGGAATTTATGTGCCTTCGTTTCATACTAGTCAATATTTGGAAATAAACACTACTCCAACATAGTATTCGTTCAAAATAATCCACATTGAGTAACCAAAAATGTAGAGGATACGTTTCTTGATTTAAAACTTAAGTTCATGAAACAAATCTTATTTCCACCTTTTTCAGATAACCTGCCCAGGAGTATGGCTGTGCTCGACTGGACAAGTTTCTCTTCAACTATACATGTTAGATTCTTGTGTGCAAACAACAAGTTACCGACCCGTTTTCCCTATGTTATTTCATGAAGAATTTTCTTTCAAAAAAACACTTCCTATTAAATATCTCCTCGATGATTTGAATAAAGAATTATGTAAGAATATGATTCATATTGATCCACTTTTAACAGCTGTAATGTGTGAAAATCTGTCTAATTAAAACGCTTATATTTTAGGTAAAGAATGGTTGTATATGGAATTGATTCAGTGGGAAACTTGTAACTCAGGAAATGTGTTGGCTTATTTTCAAATACCGCTGAATGAAATTTTATATCCTTCAGCTCTGGGTGGGGTTTCCACTGGTGCCGAAGTAGATTTACTTATGGAGCCTACTTCCTCATTTCCCGTAGGTAAAATTATGTCTTATGTCATTATTATATGCAAATGAACAAAAGATTGGGGTACCATTGAAGAAATATACATGAAAGTGAAATTCCTTCACTTCAATGAAAAACTTTTATAGATTTACAGTCTGGGATTATGTGTAAGATCAACAGATTTTCAACTCAATAGGTTGAATCTAAAGGTAAGGTATCTTTCACTAGATGAATAGGTCTAGTTCAGTTGCCAAAAACCAACCCTTTGCTTTAACGAAGAACAAACGTCTAAATTTTCTACTCAGGGCTTCATAGTGAAACGTATCCTCCGGTTTTTCTCAAAGGAAGATGAGGCGCCCCCGTAGCCAAATTTTTGTATTCGCTTTGAAATAAACTTCAGTTGCTTCGGGGTTTTAGCAAGCGAAAATGATAGAATATTATATCAAAAGCATACTACATTGAGCATAAAAGGTAAGTCATAAGATGCCTGAAACGATGCTATAGTTACAAATGTAATAAACTGATGAAAAATAACAATGCTCTTCATATCTAGATAATTTTGACTCAGTGAAGACTTCTATAATTTTAACAACCTAAATCAAAATTGATATCAAATATCACCTTCGATGAATCCAGAATAACTGAACTTATACACTTCGTCAAGTCTAACTTCTTCAGTGATATCCGCAACAAATGTTTATGATTTTTTATGATGTCACATGTCGAAAGTTATTATTGATGAAAAATTCCGATCTAATGTCAAAACAATAATAATAATGAAGACTAAATAACTGACTGTATATTGATTGAATCGGATTAGACTTTGTAGTATCTATCTATCGGATATTCTACAAAGCAAACTACATACCAAATAGTATAATTCTTGTGCGTTTTGAGTGATCGGATCGAACTATTCGATTTTGAGTTAATGGTGCAACAAATTTCAATCCGTAAGACTTGTCACTACTCTTCGCAGACGAAGTCTGAACTTCAATTCCTCAGGCTCCAGATTTTTCTAAAGGTTTACTCCTCCTTGAGGACTTCTGCTAGAGTCCTCACCACAAGGCTTGTCACTATGCTATCTATAGATCGCTTGTCCTTAGGGTAGCTACAGTAAAGTATAACCAGGGCCCATTGAGTAGAAAAATAGTATCAAAGTATTAGACTTTAATTACAATTGATACTTGGTTATAACTTAGCTCATTAAAAAATGGAGCAGAAATAACTTAATAAAACGGGGAATTCCAAATATTAAATATATAATAATAAGTACACTGAGAATAATTCGTGGATGCAATTGAACGGTATATGACACAAAAATCCAGCCAGGTGGAAAATGCAAAGAAGATCAATCGGTAAAAGAAAAAAAGTTACAACATATCTATTTTTACGATATGTTCGGTCTTTCCTATTGTATTCAACGGTTCGTAATCGGTTGATAAATGATTTACATTCATCATTTACTGAAAACATAAGTAATAATAGTTGTGCCGTAATTATTTGGATAGCATTTTCAGTTGCAATGTTCACAACACACTATGATACATCAAACGATGAAAATTCGGTCGGATACACGGTCGTACATACAGGTCTGGGAACTCCATGTTTGACATGAGTCTCTTACATGTCGCCAAACTCGTAGTCCCTCGCTCAGCCACCAGCTAGCGCTTGGATCGAAGAATGGCAACAATCACATTATTAAGTAAAATAATTTTTCTCGTAACGCAACATTTACTATTCTGATTTGAGGGAGGAATAGAACTGTTACTCTTGTCAAAATGTATTACTCACCTTGAAAATAACTTCCCCTTTTTCGTTATACATGCTCGCACATTTTTACGTGCCAGAGATCATTCCTCGACTCAAGCGCCACCCTTTTGGTACTATGCAACAGATGACGCTTAGCGGACTCACTTCTTACATAGGAAACAGCCTCGAGTTCCCAGACCTGTATATACGACCGTGGTCGGATAATATTGGCCTATACTACAAAGGTATGGTCTAGGGACTAGGATACTTGGTTCCCAGATCCCACTAAGTGGGCACCCAGAAGCGGAAAATTCGTTTTTGTAATAGCATTTTCTTAAGAACATTATTAATTTGAATATTATTTAGTTATGTAAGGATAATGAAATAAATAATTAGTATTGATAACGATTCTACCAAAGAGTTGAATAATTTCAATGAGCTATGTCGCTATTTATGACCATTAACCAAATAAATTCAAATTTTAGGGAGCATTAGCACCAAAAGTGGAAGTATGTACAAAAACTACTCTGCAGGAAACAATTTGTTCGTGTGGTGATAAAGCTCGTTCAAGCACAACCATTATCAATCCAAAAGTTATTGTCAGTGCGGGAACTGGACGTCCAAAACCTCATAGCAAAGCTGTCTGTCATTCCATGGGAGCACCAAGGTAAGAAAATTTATTTTTGAAAAGTAGAATGAGTTCATCGTATGATAGCTCTCTTCATTTTTCGAGTCGCAGTTGTTGATATTTTATTACAGAAGGATTCAGATGATAGGTGATATTTGGAATACAGGTAATGATGCAATAATTCCTATGTAGTTCAATCGGGAGTGATTATTGTAGAAATCATAGGCGAAAAATGATATGAATACATGCTTTCACATCGAATTTATCGAATTTTCTTTTCATAATGATGCTGGATCAATTGCATCACAAACGCAAGTCCTAATGTTTCCGTTGTTCCAGCTATATTATTTGGACTAGGAATATCTCTTTTTAGTATATTTCGAGAAGTATTATTAGAACGTCATTTCATCTGTAGTGTAATTAGATTCGATTGGATTGTTAAGAGGTATACTGCGTCCTTTAAAGAACTGTTGTATCCCCCTTTACAGTACTGTTTTACAGTACACCGGTTTTAGTTTTTCCCGGCTCCAAAATTTCCTCTATGGTTGTGTGTATCCCGAAGAGTCAACTCCTGCTGAACAGGGTAGTTTCACAGTCGGTTAGCAGATGTATCGGTGTATCTTCGGGTTTTGTGCAGAAACTACACATTCCATCGTTCACTTGGCCAATTTTACTCATGTGACCGATTGCATTTTGCAATGACCCGTCATCAATCCTGTTATATGATTCTCAGGTTTTCCTGCCTACCTTCATACTTTCCAAAAAGTTATTTTTCCTAAATTTATCTAGGGGGGCTTTGGATTGTTTAAGACCCCGAAGAGAATTCCAGAGGACGCATTATATCAATCTAGAGACCTTTTTATATTTTAAAGGGACTATATTGTCCCTTGTTCTTCAGAATGTTTCTGCTTTCATTTGCTATTCTTGGTCCCATCTCGAATTTGATGAATCATAAAATAATGTAAGCTTTATCGTAACAGATCTCGCGTACTAAGCAATAACTACTGTGGTCGTTTTGGAGATCCACGACCCACTTTTACCATTTTATCTTTCAAGCGAATATCTATCAACTGTATTATCTGTTTACATCTTCTACATTGAGTCCCTCCATGCCGAGCAATATTATAAAGAAGAGCAATCATTATATTGGAAAGCATTTTGTGGTAAATCAAAGTTGAGACTCTTTAGTCGAGGAAATATAGACGAAAAATCGCCAAAATCTCTAAAAAAAAATTCTAGTCAACGGAATTTAATGAATGAGGCGTCAGTGGACGTGGAATTATGCCTAAAAAAGTCTACTAGTAAGCGTTTGGGGGTGTGGCTTACTTGCATTGCTGCACTCAAAAATGCATGTAAAAGATGCATTTTCCAATTTCTCTTCTCGGGGGTTTTTGGAGTCGCTGAATACGAATTCGATATCCAAAAAATGCTTCGGTGCACCTGGTGCACGTGTCACCCGGGTCGTCCACTTCTTCTTCGAGGATTAATTTCAAAAATGCACGGATTGCTTCTGATTTCGTTACTTGGGGGGTTTTTCGGGTCGCTCAACATGAATTCGATGTCTAGTCTATATGCGTATGATTATTGAAGATGAGGTAGGCGACCTGGGTGTCACGCGCACCAGGTGCACTGTAGCATTTTTTGGACATCGAATTTGTGTTCAGCGACTCCAAAAACCCCCGAGTAACGAAATTTAAAGCAATTCGTGCATTTTTAAGATTAATCCTCGAAGATGAGCTAGGCGACCCGGGACACGCGCACCAGGTAGTATTTTTTGGACATCGAATTCGGGTTCAGCAACCCCAAAAACCCCCGACAAAAATTGGGCTGATTTTACTGATTATTGTTCTAGTTTTTACAAATTGAAAAAATACCTTTTGGAAAATGCATCTTTTACATGCATTTTTGAGTGCAGCAATGCAAGCGAGCCACAACCCAAACGGTTACTAGTAGACATTTTTTTAGACGTAATTCCACGTCGATTGACGCTTCATTCATTAATTCCGTTGATTAGAATTTTTTAGAGTTTTTCATATATTTCCTCGACTACTTGTGTCATCGGAAGCAACGATTAAATGCAAATAACTGTTTTTCCACTTGGAATGTCATGATATAGTCCAATGTTGATAGCCTAGGTCCTAGGCTCATTATGAATCGATTTAGACGCCTGACTGACCTTGCGGTGTTGCAAACATTTCTACAAGAAGTTTATATTCCATATAATCGCAGATTAAGAGCTGAATAATAATCAACGTTGGAATCAAACTGTATGTTGATACATTGATTTGAAGCTTACCTACATTGATTGATTCGTGTATCAAAATATACATTCTATTTTAGACCACATAAGAAACCCAAGAAAAGAAAATGTGCTGGAACTTGCCGATATTATCGTACATGTGGTAGGCCACCCTTCCGTTATCGAAAAGTTGAGGACGATTTCCTAGCAAGACAACCAGTACTGGATGTTCCATTAAAATTCACCGAGTAAGTGTCAAATTAATAATAAAAAAAAACGTGTGGCACTCGGGGACTGCCGCGGTGAAGCTATTGCATAGCATTTTTCTCAACTTATGCAATTATAATTATTTATTTATTTTTAATTTATGCAGTATTTTTTTTTCTTTGATATTAATTCAAGTTACACTTTTTGAGCGTGGTGACCGATAAGAAAACAAATTTTTTTCTTTTATTGAATAAATGAGAAGTTAATATCGTTTAAAATATTTTAATTATCTTACAATACATGTAGGTTATTCAGGAATTTGTTATCATTGAAACTATAGGTTTATGGTAACTGAAATAAGAGACAAAGTTTGAGACTTGATATCCTCTAAATATCTGGAAAATACCGCGTCAATGGTGGCCCCATATTTTGTTGTGGATTCTTGTGGATCATTATTCATTTTCAAATTCAATTTTTCCGAAAGGAAAGTTGTCAACCGCTCTGATTTTTTATCAGCGAAGTTGATGTTGGAATCGCCAGCCAAGATAAGTGGAAATTTATTACCTTTTGTACCAAGTATTTTCGACCCTTCTTCAGCGTACTCCAGTAAAGTGGGATGAATAAAATGCTCTACCTCGTCCAATTTTGGATTCGGAGAAATGTAAATTGCTACCATGACTATGTGTAGGCCATTTCTAAGTTTGCATAAGCACGCACAAATATCTCCAAAAAATGAGCACCTAACATTAACATCGCTAACGTGTGCAATATTTATTTCAATATTCAGAGTCATAATATTAGTTACATTATTATTATTTTGGTAAATAGCTACCCCACCTTTTGGAACAGTATCTCGTTTGAATTGAGTAAGACAATTGAAATTAGGTATTTCAATCGGATTATCATGCGCCATGCAAGATTCGGTAAGAAGTAACACATTTGTTTGTCTCGTAACTGAATCTTGTAAATCGTATTTGTGACTATTTAGACTTTGGCAATTGAAAGTCATTATTGGAATGCCATTTCTATTACTAAGGAAATCTAAGACACTTTGAGCTGTCGTCTGAACACTATTTAAAGGCAGTCTTTTGAATTCTTGCAACAAAGATGCAGTCGATGCAGCTTGCCTTCGATTATTATAAAACTTGAATGTAGAATTATCGTTTTTTGTCGTGATATACAATTTTTCAATATTAGTCACCCGAGAGAGCGCAACATAAACGAGTTCCTGTTATTTTATGTTACGGAATTTCTTGATTCGGTCGCCGCGCTCAAAGCCCGCGATAAAAGCTATATGCAATATATGCAATAGCTTAATAGAAACAGGTACTCTCAGGTCTCTGCTATGCGCGTCTAACGTATAAACTCTAACTGACGCGTAGCGAGCTCCTAGAGGCATATGTCAAAATGATTTCGTTCGTAGCTAATTACATAGGACGTCTGGAGTTCATGCAATTATGTTTTTAGATAATTCGAACCTTCTAATTTCGATAGGCCACTTTCTCACTTTTAGAAACTTCAAATTAATTAATTAATTTGACACATGTTAGGTGTTTAGAGGTCTTACATTATTTTTCGTTACGGGATTTCTTGATTCGGTCGCCACGCTCAAAGCCCGCGATAAAAGCTATATGCAATAGCTTAAAAATTGTTTTCATTAGAAGTTCAAGGACTAAGGACTATAAACATATAGCTACTTGTTTTCTCATTTATCCTTCCCAACTTTCTCTCATTATTTTCTGCGACAACAACATTCTTATTTTGAATCGAATATAATTGTTTTTGTGTGGTAAATGTTGAAATTTGAGAATGAGTAAAGTCCAATCAGTGGCGGCTCAGTTTTAGGTATTCAGAATATTGGCACTCACAGTTTATGATTGTAACAATTAAATGGTTGAGGTTTACACGTGATGAAATATTGAGGCAAACACTCCATGTTTGATTTTAGTTCTTGGATACCATTAAACTCGTTAATGAGAGTTAGAATTCAAATTTTATTATTGGTAGTGTAGAACTGTGTCAAAGAATGATATATTAGAATCTGTTATCAGTGTTTCTTTCCTAATAAACCACATTATTGACGAATCAGGTAACGCAGAACCTTCTTTGCACTAATTTCTGATACCTCTATTATCTATATTTTGTTGCTCTATCTATGGAAAGTTGAAATCAATCACCAACCATGCTCACAAATGCCTCTTAGGGCTCAAAATCATGTCGTGGTCTTATAGACTAGACAGCATCACATTGTGTATCTGGAATGTGGATATACGCATGAGAACACTTATGCTCATCATATAAGGAGATGTTGGTTTTATCATGTTCGATACTAACATTTGATTTTTTTCAGAGACATACCAGATTTTGATCATGCAGTTCAAATGAGGAAAGTGCTAAAAGAGAGTATGAAGCGGCAGTTACTAAGTCAGCAAAATCAATGTCAAACTGAGGGTAAAGATATCGGTTTGTTTTGGTGCGGAAATATTCAATAGACTTCATTACTATTTTTTAGAAAGTATGTCATGTCCATGTGGAAAACGTCACAGTCATCCACAAGATTCCTGTACAGTATGTTCAAAATATAGTGGAGTTTTTAATGATTCTAGGACGCAGAACAAGCAAGTAAGTCATAAAGCAATATTATGTTTGATTTTCTGCCATTTCCTTCTTCCACCCAACACGTCTCTTAGTAGAAATTCGAATTTTAATCTAAGTAATGTTTTTTTCAACATCTAAAGGAAAATTAATTGATGTACTATCACATTTTCAGTCATGTCCGTTATTAGATTGAATTTTATTCAGTGTACCTATTTAATAAATACTACTTACAATATTCACAATTATCATTTATATTAAATTATAAATCATTATGTTCTATTTTTTCAACTATTTATAAAATTCATAAAGTTACTTGATATTCCGTTATCGGGATAGACTTGTTTCCTTACACTGTAGATTGAAATAGAATAAATTTCCTTCTTCCTTTTGTTGTTCTTATCATTCCTTGAAACGTTCTTCTGGGAAACTATAAAATAGTTCACACTGTGGGTACACTATAACATTATAAATAAGAAATTATTTATTTCTTATTTATAGTGTTCTGGGTTTTACCGGCTTTCTTAGCAGTATTATCATGACACAATTCAAATTATGACCAAACAAATTATCAGAAATTAAATGTTCTTACTAGTCATAAGTATATATGGATGTAAAGGAATATTACAAGGAATCAGAGAGAAGAAGCCATGAGTGAATGAATAGTCAGCTAGGTTTATTTATCCAATGAATCTGTATTATATTTTAGGTGTTGTATTGTTCAACGGTTCCGGATTATAATTTTTTTGAGCAAATTCAGAAGCATTCAAAAGTAAATGCAAAAATACCATCACAGTGTCAAAAGAAGCCTTGTGGATGCGGCACTGATGATTACCAAACTGATCCCTGTCTATCAAAAGCGGTCGACGGTTTTACACCTAAAAACTTATCATTAGCCAAGAAGTTACATGAGAGGATATCCAAAACTCTTCATAGTGTTCCAAAATGTATAAATGAAGACAACTATAGCGAGTGAGTATTTTCTTACATTGATTTTATCATCTTTAAAGGTGGACAAATAAAAAATAATTATCAAAAGTATGAAACAGAATGATACAAAGCTGGATTTTAATACATATGATGAAATATTCGGATAGAGCATCGCCTTATAATGTCAAAGATGCGCATAGTTTCCCACTATTATGGGATCGTCCATATATTACGTCATAGTTCTTCTCCCCTTTGTGATATACTGTCATGAAAGCTGATCCCCTAGACTAACGATTCTTACTGGGTTCCGCAGAGATCACTCAAGGGTTCCGCGAAACTTACGTGGTTATAACAATGAAGAAAGTAACTTAAATAAAGCTGCGATCAATTGATCATGTGACTCACTTTTGTTAGCAAACTGCAGATCAAATGTATATGATTGTAGGAACATAAAATATATCGGAAAATAAAATTAAAAGTTAAAAAACTTTTTAAAGGCAAGCTTTTATTCCAAATTGTACTAAAAAGGAATATAAAATCATGCCAATTTTGAATAGAATCGGACCATAAAAACAAAACTTGTCCGCCTTCTTGAATTTTGACTAAAATATCATGATCTCCGACCCCAAAAACCTCCACATACGAATTTAGAAAATAATCGGACCTCGAAAATCCACATAAACCAATTTTGAATAAAATCGGACTATAATCATAAAACTCGTACGCCATCTTGAATTTTAACTAAATTGAACTGCGACCCTAAAACTCGTTCGGCATCTTCGCCGCCATCTTGAATCTTTTTATTTTGACTCAAAAATCATGAACTCCGACTCGATGAGTCATCTTGGAGCCGCCATCTTGTTTTTTCTCTTAAAAATATTTCTTAATGCATTGTCACCTAACTGATGAACGCCTGCCAAATTTCAAGTTAATCGGACGCCAAGAAGTGGGTCAAAATTCACTTGCAATATTTCACTTCAACGTACCTACAAATGATCGATAGATAAACAAGGCAAGTTAAATAAAAGCTAATAATGATTTTGAAACCCTAATGAAACGCATTGAAGTTATAGTACTTCACAACTCGATGTTTTATCAAAGAGTTCTATATATAGAACTCTTTGTGTTTTATACTGATACTTGCTGTCACATGAACTATCAAAATTTGCCACAGAGTGAATACATAACATAGACAGTGAATCATATCGATGACGTGACTTGAATCTTAAAATAAGAATTTCGGACCCTTCTGCGGATTAAATATATGAGTGTGATATATATTTATAGCCGGAAAATACGGTTGTTCTTATGGTTCGATAAAATACTATAATTCCATTTGAAAACCGAGGGTGGATGTCAGAAATACCAATCGAAACGGGGCTACCGCGCCCTAAAACAATATAGTTCCTATTTTGACCACTTTGTAGCGATCAGCAAAATTTCAAATCCATACGACCAACAGGAACCGAGCAATCGTGTCCACAGTTTTTACACACGGACAGACATACTGTCAAAAGTAGTCTAGATCGATTCAGAAATGCTTAAAAGGGATATATCGGCGAAAATCCGGACATTTTTTTGGGCCGATTACTATACTTCCCTTACATTTACTACGTATAGTAAGGGAAGTCAAAAGCCTTACAATTAACGCCTCTACGAAATTACAAAAATAGTATAAAAACTAACCCTCGCTACCATTGACTAATCTGGATAGTAGGTACAAATGCGTCAGTCCGACATCGCTGTGACGCGGTTGGGACAATTTTTGGTATTTTACAAGTTCATTTCAAATTGAAAGGTAGATTGTTTGATAGAAATTTGCTGCTGAAAATTGCCTATTTGAACGACGTTAAATAAAGATTAATGAACTTAATTTAACAATTCAGAATAAACAAGTAAATGTATTTACTGCTAATGAAAAAGTTCTTGCTTTTATAGATACGTTGGTCAATTAGTATAGTACGCTCCAACGAGTTTGATTGCTTCCCAACAATAACAGTATTTTCTGAAGAGGAAGAGGTTGAAATAGGAGTAGGAATTGAAAAAGGGTTCCATTTATCAAAAAGATTAAGAAACGCTGCCGGAGACGACGTCATATACAAATTCAGCATTCCGTTTGTTAATTAAAAAAAACTATTGAATTGTTCATTATGATGGTTATATTCAAAAAAGGGGCCATCCATAAAATACAAATTCATGCATTCTCCCATTTTGTCACGCTGCACATTTTATTCAACCATACTCAATAAAACGTCACAACACCTGGACCCCGCCCACCAAATTAATGATCATTTTGAACAATTCATAAAATGTATTTGATACAAAATTATTTTTTGGCGATTTTCTGAACTAGTTATTAAAATAAAAACTATTGATTCTGTGGTACATTTTGATAGTTCGTGTAAGTGTCAGTATAAAAGGTTTTTTTCTATACTTTGACTGCACGAGAGGAAAACCAATAATGTTAGAAGAACATCGTGTGTGCCAGCGGTGGAATGTTGGGAGAGGATAGATTGGAATTTTTCTTGAAGATTATAGGCATAGGGAAATACCTCACTAGGCAAAGAATTTCACAACATCGCCACTCGATAGAAAAATTAAGTCAAGTAGGAAGATGTTCGGCAGGTTTCGAGCTTGACAATGAAGGGGTTTACTAACTTGAGCTCGTCTAGTTCGCATATCTGGAATCTCTCGTGAGATTTATGATAAACACCGACCATGGAAATATCTATAGAAAAGGGAGAGATCGCCCACCTGTCTACGATGTTCTGATGACATCATCAATCAGACGAATCGCTCTCGTCTGCATAGAAGAGCTTCAGGGTATCTTCGAGAGCCAAACTGCAAACATGTGAACAGTACTCAGATACAAGTCGAATGTTTGCTTTGTAGCTTATGAGAAGCTGCTGGGATAGTGTGAATTGCGAGTCAACCTAACAGCATGTGTTAGTATGAACTACGATAAAATTCCAATGTAACATAGAACATAATTTAACGTCTTTCAGTAGCGGTTTCTAAATCATTTACAATATATTTTCTATCCCTACAATGTTTCACATATGAACCGCAGGAGTGTCCCCGAAAGCTACATTGCTAATAAAAGTGAAGGAAGTCACGGCTTTTTTAGTAATTTTTTCATGATTCTTATTTATTATAGAATTATTGAATACTAAACAAAATATACAAATTGATAAATCAAATATCAAATTTTAGGACAGTAGGATAAAATATGTGCAACGAAGTATCACGTAACTATTCACTGCTGAATTTTACGAGTGTCCTAGAAATTAGCTATCCAATTTTTGATAATCTTCATGACATGATATCAGAATCATCTTTTTTACTAATTTAATTTTACCTCATCAATATTTTTCATATTCTCAACATCAATCCATTCTACCTGCTCGCCTCCTTAAAGGTCTTGTAAAATACAGAGTGCCTCTTTATTTCGGAATTTAATCATGTCTTACTTCACTGCCACCAGTTATGTTATCGTCGTTTCATGACTAGCTTCTATGTGGTTTGGAAGACATTTCTAAGATGTGACATACAACAATTTTCAAATTACCGATCGTTTACGCAATATGGAAGAACTACTTCCCCTGTCATATTTTACTTATACCCCTTTTAAATTTAATATGTGGACGCCGCCTATATTGTGATTCTTCAGATACAATTTGAATAAGTAAAATCTATGCTCATAAGAAATGAGTTCACAACTTTGGAAGAAAAGAACACCCCCCCCCCTCCCACTTTTTAGTGGATAAGAGCGATTATTACGTGCTCATTTGCTTTTAGTATGTTCACTAAAGTTTATTAATTCTAGAGAAGAGTATAACTCGGCCAATGAGAGATGTGCATGTGACCGCTTCCCAAACATGGGAAAATTCTACAAGAGTCTATATGAAGAGGAGGAGCAAGATGTTCCTGAGCAGTGAATATTATTTACTATAATTATATCGAAATATAAACGAATATACAATACTTTTTATTTTTTTCTTCAGTTACAATTATAGTCGAATTTTTCAAAGGTTTGGGTTAAATACTATAAAAAACTTATTTATATTTGCTTCAATTATACATCTTATAAAACTACACATAAATTTGAAATCATTCGATAAGAAATTAAATAATGAACACATTTTGACAATCTAAATAAATGTTTTGTGTATCACACATTCTTAACTACACTTTTTTCTTCGCTCAAGTTGATGCTTTCTTCAAAAAATTGATTTGGGTGATTTATAACATTGGTCGGCGCTTGAGAATGAGAAAACTCGAAATATTTCCCACACGCTATTTGGAAATGCCCATTTTTAACTAATTCCATAACGGCTTCAATGCCTAAAATTAATAAACAATTGAGCTAATACAATGAACTGAAAATATGATCTGTTATGTGCATGAGAATATACAGTATGTGTGGAATGGAAAGTAACCAATTATCAATTGTTTTCAAAGACTTCGACTAAAAAAAATAATAATATAGGGATATGGATTTTTGATGAAATTCAGATATAAATAAATAGTTTGGGGAGAATAATTTTCATGAAATATCGAACTGGAGAAGAATTTAACTTGTCAGTATTTTCAAGACAATATGGATGCATTTATTGAGGAAAATACTTCATACATTTTCTTCGTTATTCTGTTTTTCGTTTTCGTAATTAAAAGACGTTTTTATATTTATTGAATAGAATTTAATGTAGGGTGTTGAAAC
This sequence comes from Endomychus coccineus, assembly GCA_958510875.1. NCBI lineage: Eukaryota > Metazoa > Arthropoda > Insecta > Coleoptera > Endomychidae > Endomychus > Endomychus coccineus. Next base: position 139,496,850 of record OY294069.1, on the reverse strand, counting down.
AAATAAAATCTGACTCAAACATAGAATATGCTTTTACGGGGGACCTACTGCCCTAATGGATATAAACTGTGACACGGAAACGATTAACGGAGACTGCAACAGGTCTGATTGGTCGAAATGTCATGACCACTAATAGACTCCTCCAGTGCCTGTTTAAATACTATTTGGGGATAATAATGCAAACAAGGGATTACCCTCAGCTAGAGATAAATTGGAATTTAATAAATTGATTTTTCGTTTATACATTTCCATCCCTTCTAAATTACCTAGATATTTGTCCGTACTGTATTTTAAGTGATAGATAAACTTAATTTAAAAAGGATTTAAATATATAAACGAAAAGGCAATTTATTGAATTCCGATTTATCTCCACCTGAGTGTACGCCCTTGTTTGCATTATTATCCCCAAATAGTATTTAAACACACGATGTTCTTCTAACATTATAGGTTTCCCTCTCGTGTAGTCAAAGTATAAAGGTAAGTAAAAAAAAAGTTTATTCTGATGATGGCTAATTGGTAATCCAAGGAGAGGTCAGGCTTGGTGCTTCCAAAATACAAAATACACTGGAGAATGTTCACATTAGGCCAGGACACATGAGTATCGTAAAAATCGTGACCAGGGACGTTTTAGGCATGAGAGCAGATCACATTCCAAAGCTATACTCTTTTAACAACACATTCAGGGTATCAATACCAGAAAGGACTCAATGGGAACATACAAACCTGGGCTACATTCTACAGGGAAAGATCTGGTATACAGACGGGTCTAAGACTGAAAAAGGTGCAGGTGCAGGAGTATATTCAAGAAACCCAAAGACTGGCTTGAGCTATTCATTGGGTAAACACACCTCTGTTTTCCATGCAGAGGTACATGCAATCCTCCAATGCGTGAAGGAAACAATCGAGCCATCGATGAAAGCAGATCCACATATTGACCGACAGTCAGGCTGCACTTAAGGCAATGAGAAGTCAGGAAGTGACATCTCGTCTGGTATGAACATGCAAAAGAGAACTTGAAATACTGGCAGACCGAAACCGCGTTAAGCTAATTTGGGTGCCGGGACGTCAGGGAACGACAGGCAATGAAAAAGCCGACGAACTTGCATGAAGAGGGTCGGAGAATGCTCCAGATCCAGAACAGACCACGGGGGTACCAAAACGTACAGCACGAAGGTCTGTAGAAAACTGGATCATGGAAAACCACAAAGAATACTGGGAAAAAATCCCAGGAAACGAACATGGGAAGAAATACATCAAAGCCCCGTGTAACAAAACCTATTAGCACTAAATGGGGGGAAAAAAAAGTTGTAACAGGGCTCATGACTGGCCATGCGCCAGTAAAAGAGCACCTAAACAAAATGGGACTATACCATGGCGACCTGACATGCAGACTTTGCGGTAAGGATACAGACACAGTGACACACATACTGTGTAAATGCGAGGCACTGGATCGCAAAATACAGTCAATTTTTGGAAAGCCTAACGGCGAACCAAAATTATACAGTTCCCACCCTGTAAAGGACTTGTACAAACTCGTACAAGGTACAAAAATACCGTAAAGAAACGAAACATAAGCGAGATACAATGGGCCAGCAGGCCTAAGTGTCACCGGAGGCAATAGCCAGACAAGCCTAGAAAGGGGGTGAAGTTTTTAGTGAGTATGCCTGGAATGGTGACTCTCACAGTAGACCTTGAGAGTCAAAGGCTCATAACCTCTCCATAAAGGGTTTTCTTCACCTCCGCAACAAAAAAACAAAAAAAAAACTGAAAATTCTCAGTATTTTTAGTGGATAAAGGTGATGATTTCTTATTTATAGTGTTATAGTGTATCCACAGTGTGAACTCTTCAATAGTTTATTGTATTTATTTACAACATTAAATTAGTGGTAAAACACATAGTAAACCAGTGTTATTTCTTTCGTAATTTATGAATCAATGTTAACATATTTGCAGAATCATCGATGTTACTAGAAAAGTAATAAATGAAAAGAAATGTAATTGGAACGTTGTTTCAGAATTGTTGAGATGATTTTCTGATTCATTCTGAATTAGTAGATTTTGCGTAAATTCAGCATTCACCAATTCAACATCAAAGATTAATTCAAATCCAAAATAAACATGAAACCAGACGGTAAGATTAATAACAATAAACGAAATACAGGAGATGTTGAATTACTATTGATAATGATGTATGTCAAATCGTTCTCAGTTGCGACTTGTAATTATTTCAAGATGGAAATACGCATGAGCCCCAAAGGCCAAGCTATTCAATAATTTATTACAATATGGCAACACTGCCCTGTTAAAATATGATTGGTGACGTGCATTGGTTTTATTTTGTATGAACTATATCACACCAGCGCTAAGCGAGGGTAGAGGAGCGTGCAGAATTGTTGACATATTTTTGTTTCATCCTCAATTAGTGAATTTTGCGTAAATTCAACATCAAAGATTAATCCAAATCCAAATAAACATGAAACCAGACGGTAAGATTAATAACAATAAACGAAATACAGGAGATGTTGAATTACTATTGATAATGATGAATGTCAAATCGTTCTCAGTTGTTATTATTTCAAGATGGAAATGCACATGAGCCCCAAAGGCCAAGCTATTCAATAATTTATTACAATCTGGCAACACTGCCCTGTTAAAATATTATTGGTGACGTGCATCGGTTTTATTTTGTATCAACTATATCACACCAGCGTTAAGCGAGGGTAGAGGAGCGTGCAGAATTGTGGACATATTTTTCTGATTCATCCTCAATTAGTAGATTTTGCGTAAATTCAACATCAAAGATTAATCCAAATCCAAATAAACATGAAACCAGACGGTAAGATTAATAACAATAAACGAAATACAGGAGATGTTGAATTACTATTGATAATGATGAATGTCAAATCGTTCTCAGTTGTTATTATTTCAAGATGGACATGCGCATGAGCACCAAAGGCCAAGCTATTCAATAATTTATTACAATCTGGCAACACTGCCCTGTTAAAATATGATTGGTGACGTGCATCGGTTTTATTTTGTATCAACTATATCACACCAGCGCTAAGCGAGGGTAGAGGAGTGTATACTGTGCTAGACATTAAAAACATATTCTATGTTATTTGTTTTTATATAATAAAATGGATAGAAATAATCCATTAAGTAGCTTGCTTATTAAATAGCATCACCAATTAACCTGAGAGTAGCAGTAGCTTCTAGCTATTTACTTTTTCTGATATGTCAGGATTACAATTGAATATAGTTGTTCGTTGCCAAAGGGAAATAACAAATTAGTTGGCTTCAAAATAAGTAAAAAAATAATAATTGATTTTCAAAAATGGAAATGCATTCTTATCAAATAAGTTATTATGTTATTTTACCTTCTGATCTCAATCCATATTCACCCATTTTAATTTTCAAAATGGAACTATCCCAATGCTTGAAAGGGCATCCATGATGTGCTCCAGGTGCCACATTATTCATTATAATCTTTATACAACTATATGGAGAATAACTGACCATACGGCCAACTTTACCATACTGATGTTTGAAATTGTAAGAATACCTCTTTTCAAATTTATCACCATCCATGGTTTTAGTGAATTCTTCTCTCCAAAACTGCATAGCATTATCATATGATAGTCCGATACCTTTCAAAAACAAGCCATACTGCAACCGGCTATCATGTTTCAGGTGATGAACAGATCTTAAGGAGTCATGCATATACCTCATACAGAGAGGGAAGTGCTTTTTTGAATAAAGATCTAATTTTGCAGGGTCTATTTCATCTTTTGTTCTTTGTATACTATAATCTTTGCCAGTATAAGAATTGTTCAAATTCATTAGTAAATAATTTATCCTTTCATCATCTAATGAAGGTAGACGATGATTTGCAATCTGGGGAAAAAATTTAAATTAATAAATAGAAATAATTTTAGAAATGGTGATGTTATTTAATAAGTAACATATTGCTGAAAATTATTCAGTTTTTACTTACATTCAAGGCTTCATTCAAATTAGCTCTGAATTTTGCCTGCACACAAACAACTAATTCAGTAGTTGGAATATAAGCAAAGCCAGTCTCCAAATAAACTCTTCGATTCCTAACTAAAGAGAAGACTTCTTGATAAGGTACTTTGTAAAAATTCAAAGTTTCAACAGCTACATCTGAAATACCTGCTGATGACATGATTAATTCATTGTAAACCTTACTCTTTTCTTCATCTGAGATAGGTACATATGTCAAATCATTAATTTCCAAGAATTTCTTTATTTGCTCTTCATTTTGTACAATGAATCGAAGTTTAAACCATTCTAGCTCCCTATTTAAAAACCATCTTCGAAGATCCTCTGAACGACAATATGCTAACCTTAATATATAATGTGAAAGATGGTCTTTTCTACGTGCTTGGTGATCTAACTCAGTTTGTCCTCCATAGCCACTCATTAATCGTTTATACTGTTTTAGACCAGCCTTGGTTAAATCTTCTTTAATACATGTTTTCCAGTCTTCACCAAATAACTTGTGTCCTTTCAATGAAGCTTGATCAATTATTCTCAATAACTGTAATCGTTCAAATGCTAATTCTTCAAACTCTGATAATACTATTTCCTGTTGAGGTGACACTTTATACAAACTCAAGTCATGTGGATAAAGAGTGTTCAACGAATGAGTAATTACTTTCAAGTTCTTTTTTCGACGAGCTGTAATATCCATGACTATTTTGAAATTTTTTACTTTTCTCTACCTAGGTTATATTATATGTTATATTTAATTATTTTCGTTCCCGCCAAAATCAAATTATGTATATAGTTCTTCTGTGTTTCTGAATAAAATATTTAGGTGCACAAATTTATAATGATTCTGTGCTGTACCCCTACAGGATTTATGCGGTACAATGGCACAGTTCAGTACTTTTATCATACAAATCAAGCTAACAACCACAGTATAAATTTCTAGTTGTGTAACAGCAGGGTAAATATGCACTGTCTGGGACCACAGAGTACGTTTTTAAATAATTAACTTTGATAACGTTCTAGATTTGCCCCGACCATAGACCTATTATCCTTTGGAGACGAAACATCTCATTCATAAAACTCCATTTGACTTGTCGCAATGATTACATGAAGTATGACAAAGAAAACCAACGGACCTCTTTGTCGCCGAGTCATAATTACTCCTTATTGGCAACGCTGTAACTATGATTGAAAACTTGGTACCACTTGTGAGGCAGCACCGCTTCGAAATAGCTACAAGAAATACGGAATCTGTCATATTGCGTAGTACAGAACCAAGTCCCCCCCCCCCATTCATAAAAGGTGCGCGGCGTTATCGCTTTCTGAACAAATGCTGCAATGGATTGTAATAGTTTTATATTTAAAAATTCAAATATTCTATAATTCGATTGTATTCCGGGTTACCCTACATTATGGAATATTTTTGAAAGAAAACGACATCTCAACAGTATTGCTTCTAATATAACGGATAAATAATGCTATGGACGTTTTTATAATAATTACAAATCTCAATCCGACACACAGAACAACTAATCCGGCAACAGCACATTCCATACAGCGGCCCGAAATTTGGCAATGTCTGATCGTGTTTAATAAATGTAAACAATTCTGTCTCCTTAGGATAATAGGTCTTTGGCCCCGACGTACAATTGGACCCTTCCGCTTCCGCTGATGCATTCTTAATTTCAGTTGAAAAAATGTGATATTCTGTGGTACACTGTGAGCATACCTACATTATGTGTTAATAAAGAGCGGAAAATATTCACACAAGAAAAAAGGAAATTTCATTGTTTCCTATAACAAATGGACACTATAATGTGTGTAATAAGTGAAAAAACCATTTTTCTCAAAAAGTTCAATTGTCACAAAACTGTTCGGAAAACAACATATTTCAACTGAAATATTAATTTTTTTCCACTTACAAAGAATAAAATGTGTTTCACTGAACGTATGAGCTATATATATATATTATGAAACAAAGCAATGAAATTTGTATTTTTTCAATACATAGATAAACATTATATTTTACTCAAAAAAAGAAAGTTTTGATGCTACATCCAGGATTTTTGCTGTTATTCCTTCTTACACGGAAAGTGAATTCCTCATATGGAAGAAAAATATCACAGCACAGACGTAATTGAACAATGTTCCATATAAGGAACAAACAGAATAATCGTGGTATAGGTTTAGTTTTGCTTTGTCTGGGATTATTTTCATCAAAAAACGTAAAAAAACCTACATAAAATCGCAACAATATTTTGTAGGTTTCCAAAATAGTTACAAAACTCCAAAAAGTTCAGACAACTGCCAGAATTGAGAACAATGAGAACACGTTGAATGCGACGATTATAGATCAGGTTTTCGTCACACAGACGACCGAGAGCTGCGAAAGCATGACTTCATACTACGTTTAGTAAACGTGCCTGATTAGGAACAAAGGAACATATACGAAATTATTGTTAACTATTATTTTCCATTCAGAAAATAATTGGTAATCAGTACGTTCCAGATTGGGAAGCATAAAAGGTTAAGTGAATTTTCATTTGCAGCAAATTCACTTGGAGATACTGTTGTTTGTTTCTACCAAAAGAATTTTTTTTCAACAGAAGTATATACTTTGTGAATTGGGAATATAGTAAGCAGGTTTACCTATTCCTACTCCTTTGTACTATACCATGTATAGTGATTGTAATCGGACCAAAAAAGTTCCCGATTTTCGCGGATATATCCGTTTCAATCATTTCTGAATCGATCTAGACTATTTTCTAGAAGATGTCTGTGTGTGCGTTTGTACGTATGTACGTATGTGCGCAACCCACTTTGGACACAATTGCGTCGTTTCTATTGGTAGTACGAATTTAAAATTTTGCAAATCGCTCTAAAGTGGTGAAAATAGGAACTGTATTGTTTTTGGGATGGGTGGCCCATTTTCAAGTGGTATTTTTTACATCCATCTTCAGTTTTCCAAATGGAATTAGTAATTAATGTATTTTTTGTACAACTGTCAAAAAAACTTGACATTTCTGCATCTCTATTGATGCGTAAATGTTTACTTTTTTCACTGCCAAAATAATTCAGAAAATAAACATGAAATATTACTTTTTGAAGGACTTATTTTTAACATAGTCAATTATTAATTGATTATTTATCATAAAACAATTTCATTTATTGGAATAATAATTGATAGTAAAGTTTGAACAATTACTTCCAACATAAATTCCCGAAGATGTTCCATGTTGAAATTGGAGCAACTACGAGCAAACACAGTCAAACGACAGTCAAACACGCGACGTGCCAACAAACCGTTTCTATAGTAACGACACAGAAAGACCACTGGATGCTGTGAAATTATATTGGAAGTATTTATTTTTAATATATTTCAGCCGATGTAAATTCACATTCACAGTTGTACAAAAATGTTGTTTGTAATTCGTGTATAAAATTCATGTTTTCATGGCACATTCGAGAGAATTTTTAACAAAAATTAACACTCTCATGTGCCATTAAAAAACACTCATTTTACGCACTTGATACAAAAATAACTATTATTGAACCATAATGACAACAGTAACTTTCTGGTTATGAATATATATCATACGCAAGTGTCCGAAACTCTCATTTTAAGATTCAAGTGACATCGTTGATGTGACGTCACAGTTTATTTTACACCGTTTAAAGTATTTATCACATGATAGCTCATGTTACAGCAGAGTTATAAAATACATTATGTAGACCATTTGAATAAAACAACACATTTGATCAACAAGTGTCCGAAAGTGAAAACATGTGCTAACAAAGTAAGGTGATCGATTGATAATCACAGCATTTTTATAGTGGTTTATTTTATTGATCGTTGGAAGGTCTGCTCCTGTTAGTGATATTTGTTATTTTCTTACAATTTTCACTGATAAAACTTAAAAAGAATTTGATTTAGTGAAAAATTCGAAAGATAGTTTAGATTATACTCAAGCACTTGGATGCCTCAGTTAAGACGGAGTGGGCGTAGCGAACGAAGTCGTTTCTTGAATCTGCTTATACGGCACAAGGTGTGTCCTCATGTAGCGGTCAAATGGTAAATACAATCCACTTGAAATTTTGATACAAATATGATGCTCGAAATTTACTGGCATAAAAATTCAATTTTGTACCTCAAGCAATTTTAGTGTTATTGAGCAGAGCGGTTCGTCGAAATAATCGACGCTATTCGCTTTGTTTCGCGGACTGTTCAGTGCTCTAACTATCTGGCCGATTGTAGGGGAAAATAGACTGAAGAGTCTAGCTATTCGCACTGAAAATGTATGCATTTCTTTTATGCAACACATGTGGCCGCCTCCTATGATGCAACGCGGTCAAACGGTGACTCCGATTTACTATTATACCTTAAGCCGTTTTCAAATTATAAATTATAAACGCCCATCCATATCTTTGCAGTACTAAAGAATAGAGCTCGCTCAACTAGATAGACTGTGGCTCATGCTCTGGATCGGCTTACTTACCCACTCCGTCCTAACCCTTCGACATATGCGCAGCGTACTGGCCGTCCTCCTACTTATACACTTTGCAAAATGAGTAACAAAGTTAAATATGAAAATATTGCTTGTGTATAATTTTTATCCGAAATATCAAACTTTCACACTTATGAAAACAGTTTAAAATCAGGATGAAAATAATTTACTACATTATCTACTATAAATTTCCTAAGGTATCCAGTTTAGTTCATGAATATTGATATACATGGAATCTCACTTATCTTTATTAAGAATTCGCAATGTTTCCCGTAGATCCTAGATGGCAGCAGGTATTTGATGATTGATGGTATAATTATTATTAATACTATGTTACGATTATCTAATTTGCTTGTACTCATATGATGGGACCATGAACGGAATAATTTACAATAAACCTATTTATCCGACATATAGCAACTTATGTTGACGCCGCCCCATCGCTAAATTGCACATTCGCCTTGTTCTTATAGTTTTCTGGAACAATAATTTTTGTTTTTGTCGAGCATGAAATGTAAGCTTTATGATTGAGAGTGGTGGTACTTATCAAAGATAATACCTCCAACAAAGTGCTTATATGACCAGTCATAGCGAAGCGAGGAACCCGCCCTTGGACGCAAGTAATAGGGGGGCGCGCCAAACTTTTGAGACCTGGTACGTTTAAAATTTTCCCCAATATGTAATGTGTTATTTGTATTCAACGGTGTTGATGTATGGGATGACCTTTTTTTGGTCCTCAAATATTTACTATATATATTTCCTCTTCTAATAAGAAGAATGGCATAATGATTGAATTAGAAAGACGATTATTATTAACTAATGTTTGACCACAGCGTTAATACTCCACACATGGGTAATCTGTACAATTTACATATAACAATTATAATTGCTTAATGTCATATAAGTAATGGTAAAAAAAAACACAACATGTAGTCCAAGCAAATCACATCGCATATCTACGAGTTATATGTGATAAGCAAATACTATATGTCGTTCGGGGGAAAACATTAATTTACATGCAAACATAGGGTGTAAATGAGTTTCCAGAGGGTATGATTTCTTAGAATTTTATTCATAAGAAACATTTGATTTTTTTATATGAGTTATTGATTCAAAATTCAGTTATGGACTAAACTTTTTTCTTTTTGTAATCCTATGGTCCAAAGTATGTACCTACTTTATACACCCCTATAAATAACACACGCACATGTATATTCCTGTGAAGTTCACGTTAATTGGCGACAAGTCGACAAGTAATGCAAAAGCGTCTTACTAAAGTGCGATGGAATACATGCATTATTCGATAAAGATATAAAATGAACGTACGTCGAATTAAGTACAATAATAAATGGTAAGTGGTCGCATTCATCAATGAAGTGACGTAACAAGCTCTCATTGGTGACAGCTTGAAGGCCCACGTGATCGTTCACCAATAAATTTGTATGTTACATGTAAATGTTACCGGCCCACCCTCACACAATAAGCACGAGACATGGCAACGTCGGAAAACATCTAATCATTCAATCTAAACCAAACCAAAATAACCATTCTCAGTTTTGTCTTCGCGTTAGGTGCACGTATGTGTTGTGTACCTTTGTTTAGTTTTAGTCTCAATGAGATATGATGTTTTCCAAAGTAAATGCCTTATTTTGTGAACGTATGAAGCGATATATCAGTTTGAAGCCACGTTTGTGATTGTTTACATTGAAAAAATGCCTACTACACCTGAATGTGACTACGATTTAGTATCAAATGAAGGATTACTATCTCTTCTGCGGAATGAATCAAAGAATATTGTTATCTTGGACTGCAGGAGCTCTAATGAATACAGTGAATCCCACATAAGAGATGCAGTAAATTTTTCTATACCGTCTATTATGTTACGTAGGCTAGCTGCTGGAAAAATTGAGTTAGCTTCAACAATTAAGTGCCGCGATTTGAATCAAAAGATATGCAAAACTTATAAGGAAAATTTGTTTATTCTTTATAACGATGTACCTGGAGTTCAACAGCATCAAAGTGATTCCGTTCTGAATGTTTTGTTACGCAGACTAACGCAAGATGGTTGCCGTGTCTCATGTCTTGAAGGTTAGTAACTAACATTATTATTTCATATTGTTTTTTAACATGTTTGTTCAACATAATCAAACTGCTGAACATTCACACTGCTGGAATATAAGCCTAAGTGAATAACGAACGTTTGTTTGTCACTTCTTTGTTTTGATCTACAGGTTTATCTTTCATTATTCGATTTTATGTGCTCCAATGTTGCCAGATTTCTTATTTTTAACGCTGTAATACTATGTATTTCCTAGTCACAGCTGAAGTTCAACCCCATTCATATTCCTTACTGATTCATTTCATATGGGTTGACTATCTACCAAATTCTGCTTAATTGAATATGACAGCGCAGTTGAATTTCTCCAAATAAGAAAGATAATGGTTTTAAATTTGAAACGAAAAATTTTATTCTTATAAGTTATTATAAGTAATGCATTCCGACATTATCAATTTTCACTATTGACACGAAATCTTTGATTTTACTTACTCACCTGTATTATTAAGATCATGACAACTTGGCTTGGGATCATTAATCGAATGAGAGAGTGTTGTGGATGATCCTCACCTCACATGTGAAAAAAAAAGATTTACTTGGCAAGCTTGTGTGCAAAACATTTGGATTTGGTTAAGGTTGTTTCTGGTTACTTTATTTCCTCGGAAAAACAGCGACTAAAGTAAATCTTGAGAAAAAAAGTTGCATTTACTCAAGGTTTATTGTATCACCTACTGTTGTGGTTGTCATCTTTTATAACCAATGAGGATTTTGAGATTTTAGGTTTGAGAAGTCTTGGATACTATTTTCGTCTATTAAATTACAATGGAAATTGCTATAGTAAGTTGATCCTGTACAAGTAATTTTGGGATTCGAAAGCATCACTCAGAAATGAACTAAAGTAGAAGTCGCTACGATCAATAGAACAGAAGTTATGGGGTCTTGACATAACATATTACCTCGGGTATTAGGCTATATCTTTAAATTCGTGTTTTATATTCACTTGCATCCCAAACATAACTTTTCAATCTACAAAAATGAATGATTTTCATGTCACTAAGTATGAACACTGGAAGTCAACAGTCAGTTAAAAAAATGTTTACATTTTTTCATTTGTTAATCAAATAAAGAGGACAATTTTGCTTAATGCTTATGAACTAATATTTTTCGTTCGCATATAAGATGTAAAATTAATGTGATTTTTTAAATATTTTTATCCAAATTCAAATCTCAATATCAATATATTCTATATTCATTGTTCAGTTCAGATACGAATATTCTTCGTAATTATATAAAAACGAAAGTATACCAAGTATTTGCCAATATTTTGGATAGGTTTGAAATTGTATTAAAAAAAAATCCGAGAAAGTTTCATTTGCAAATCTAGGTTTCCGTTCCTGTTGATGGAAAATGAATTAATGCCAGTTTTGAGCCTCTAGCACTACATATTAGACAATATTTGGGGTGGGTCATCGATTTCAAAATACTCACATTAAATCAAATATTATAAATAAGAAATAATCACCCTTATTCTCTAAAAAGTACTGAGGAGAAGTAGCAATCAGCAGAGTAAACTGAACTAAATTAGAAATCAAAATGAGCCTGTTTAAATACTATTTGGGGATAATAATGGAAACAACAGATTATCCTAAGCTGGAGATAAATCGGAATTTAATATATTGCTTTTTCGTTTATACAATTCCATCCCTTCTAAAGTAGTTTGTTTTAAAAGTGATACACTTTCTTGAGAAATGGTGACCTGTAACCTGTATTTAAAATACGTTCGGCTAACGCTGATTTTTCATCATTATTTTTCTTTATATGTGCAAAATGTTCGTTATATCGAGTTAAAATGTTCCTTCTAAACAAACAGGTTGGTTGAGTAACAAATATTTCAGAAGGTGTAAGGAACACTGACACGAGGAGATAGTAGGTGGAGAACTTGTGAATACCAAGAAGTAGAGACAATTTATTATCCCACACCTTCTGAGAAATGTTTCTCTTATAAGGCAACTTCAACATAATATAAAATTCACTTTGCCGTTCCGAGAATTGGAGCGACAATAAACATTATCAATCTTTGAAACAAAATGGTTCATGCTGTGTAGATGTAACCGTAGACGGGTATAAATTGACATGTAACATCTGTGGTATGATGCATTCACTTCTTTGATCGCTTACATTCTTTATTTCTCAATTTCATGTTCGATTTTTTGATACGATCCTGTTGATTATTTCGATAACTAAGTGATGGATGAAAAACTAGACCTAAAAACCTTGATAAAATGTAATAAAACCAGTGCTGGATTATAGCATAAGCTTGACTAAGCTATAGCTTAGGGCCCGACATTTTGGGGGCCCCGCGGAAATTGTAAAAATTAAAAAACTAATAATGACAAGTTTTCTGGGAAAAAATAACGAAGTAAAGAAATTACTGGAATATAAAAATTTGCGTATGCCTAACGACTGGTAATATCTAAAAGTAGTCAAGAATTAGTTGATTTTGTATTAAAGGCGAATAACTCGCGCTTATAACTACTCTTCATCTTGAAAGTGCATTGCAGTGGCAAGTTAAAACGCATTAAAAACCCTTTGAGGACAAATATGCGACAGGATAGGTTAGACTCGCTTGCACTACTGTGCATGGAAGCTGATGTATTGCGTCGAATCAGCTTTGATGACCTGATAAAAGATTTTGCGGCTAGAAAGTGCAGGAAAGGATTGTTCTAAGTCAGTTAGATATAAGCGAATCATTCAGCGGATAAGTTTCCAAAAGTGCAATTGTAAAAGTGATTAATGTAGTTACGTATATTACGTCAAATTAAGAAGACGTACTAATAGTGTAAATATTCATTTATGTACTTATTTTCCTGGCAATAACCTTCTCCACTATTTAGAGCATTATATTACTCTACAAATTATTTTATTCTATGAATAAAGATTAATTAAAAAAAAGGGGGGGGAGGGGCCCCCAAAATCTGTTGTGCTTAGGGCCCCTCATAGTGTCCCTATGAGAAGTCAACGCATAATTCAATATATATCATAATCAGAACGATGGAAGGATGAACTAAGTAGAATAAGTAGAATGCCTTCAAGAGTAAGACAAGGAAAATGGCGTTTAAACATATTGATAAAACGTGAATAAGTTGAAAAATTATTATACAGGGTGATTCGTTAATTATTGTACATATGTTAGTTAACTGGAAAATCCTGGGCTGCAAATATTAAGATTTTCTTTGCCAAATGCGGCCACTTTCAAATCGGCCTCTATCGAATCCAACAGCTCTGCATAATATCGTATTACCCTTTTCAAGGTAATGCATCCCAAAAAACTGTCGCCATGACTTTGTTGGCCGATAAACCCCCTTTGACCTTTTTCGGCTTCGATTTTCTAAGACAGTCCATTGTCTCGACTGTCTTTTGGTTTCTGGTGTGTTGTGATGGATCCATATTTCGTCCACGGTTACAGAACGGTGCAAAAAGTACTTCTTATCGCGCTTGAACATCGCCAAACACTCCTTTGTCGTTGTCACACGGTCGCGCTTGTCGTCAACAGACAGAAAATGCTGCACCCATGTGGCAGATAGCTTTCTCATATTCAAAAATTTATACAAAATGTTCCGTACTCGTTCGGTTGAGATGCCCATAGTCTCAGCAATCTCATGCACATTAAGTCGCCGATCGTCCAATATCATACCATGGATTTTATCGACGATTTCTGGCGTTGAACCTCAATTAGACGACCAGAACGTTCGACGTCCTTTACCAGAACTAAAATCACTAAACCACTTGTGAATCATTCCAATTGATGGTGAAGAGTCCCCATAATGTTTAACAACCGATGATTTGGTTTGCGTAATGTTTTTTCCACGTAGAAATAATATTTAATCAGGGAAATTAACTTTTTTTCATGTTTACAAAAATCTTCAAGATTGTGCTTTTGATGGGTGACAAAACAGAACTGAATGACATTATCAGTCTGAAAATTGTAATGCGTTCTAGTCATCACATGCGATTTTCGATTGTGGCGCCATCTGTTTTATTTTTCATGGACTTTCCACCTTGCGTAATTAGCCTACTCTTTCTTCTTAGTGATAAAGTCATTTTTTTTCTAGATATTTAAAGTTAAACATAACGGTGTACAATTGTTTTTATTTTAATGTGTATTTGTCATATTACTATTATTATTCATGATGATGTATTTTGTCACGGAATTGCGTTTATCATGCACTTACATACCAAAAACGCATTTTAGTTGATTGTTGAAATCGTTTACAAAATGGGAACTGTAAAACATAATGCATGCAATAAATGCAATTCCGTGACAAAATACATCATCATGTATGTTCTGTATAGTTGGCTTTAGTCTGAAATATTCATTTCGATATAGTAGGGTTCTGTCATTTTTATTAATTGTTGATATTACACACAACTTTGCTTGTTGTAAAACTTAATTTATCAAATCTTATATGATGTGTGTTTATGCACAACAACACAACTATGTCGTTTACTAAATGTTCACTGTAAATAAATGCAACCCCATCACATAATACATCGACATAAATAATAATAATATGATAAAAAAATACATATTAACAGGCATATCAAGAGAAAATCATTGTGCAGGGTTATGTTTAACTTCAAATATCTCGAAAAATAATGATTTTATCGCTAAGAAGAAGAAGTAGGTAAATTACATAAAAAGTATTGAAGAATTGAAAAGCTATACTAAAATGATAACTCAGCAGTAGAATTTAGGGAAAACTATGCCTCAATTCTATCGTACACCACTCGTAGTAGCCAGAAACTATTTTTTAATGTTCCAAGTTCTAAAGGGTCTAAACGTTCTGTCAGTATGATAGGTAAATTTCAAACAGTGATAAAGAAATGTGCAAAAATCACAAACAGTTTTCAATAAAACATCCAATACTCAATAAAGAACCATATGGAGGAGTGTTATGAGATAAATCTCCATATGTTCAACCCAGGATTCTGTACAGCTATTTATGAATCACCCTATATAACTACTGTTTTGTCTAAAGAAAGAAGTATATTTTAATTTCTTTAATTTTCCTTCCGGACCATATCGCTTTTTATTATGTATAGCAGAGAGACACTTCCATCCAGCAATTGATAGTAATTCACTAACATCATTTATTTGCCTTTTAAAATTGCTCACAGCATTTCACAATTCTTGACTTTATTTAAATATATCGAACAATGTAATTTTTTTCTCACAGCATTTCACAATTCTTGGCTATCTTTAAATGTATCGAACAATGGTTTTTTCTCGATTAAAACATGAGGTCATGATATCACAACTTCACAGCCCGAAAATGCATATACCTACAAATTGTAGCTGATTTTTATAATTTATATAATTTTGTTGGAAAGTATAATTCGGTGTGCACTGCTTTTTCTCGTTTTCAATAATAGATATTTTCATCCGTCTTCGTCACTCGTTGTCAAACCGTCAGAATAATTAAAATATCTATATTCTTAAATATACTTAAATAAAATAATCATTAAAAATTTGTTTCTACTAATTCAATACATTAAATTCGACTAGTTTCACTAACACCAGTCCACCGTAGACAAAATACTAACACTATACATAAGAAATAATCACCTTTATCCACTAAAAATACTGAGAACTTTTCAGCCATCATCAGCTTGGTAGCCGAAAGGTCCTCAGTATTTTTAGTGAATAAGGGTGATTATTTCTTATTTATAGTATTATAGTGTATCCTCGAGTGTATCCACTTATTTTCATTGTGCTATATCAATTTTTTATGTTGTTCGAAATTAACGAACAACACATACATTTTTATCAAATCGTAGCGCTGAGTAAAACGTGCCCTATATTCCATTATAATTATTTTGGAGTTTTTGAGATATTCACCAAAAACGCGAAAAACCAAGTAAATTTTATAGCACGGGCAACATCTTAAACCGAGTCTTTAACGCATGCTTTGAACAATAGTAATTTTTTACAAGAAACAAAATGCATACGCAAGTTGTTTTTTTCCTTCAAATTGAGTGTACTTGAAAGGTATGTGCGTACGATTTTGTACCTTCAATGTTGTCACGTTACCCTCAAAAATATTTTCTAGCTACAAGATATTCACAAATAACCGAATGAATTGTTCGTTAAATGTTAAATTGCAGCGTTGGGTTTGCGTTAAACTTGTGTGATTAGAAAACGAATGAACTTTCCAAAACAAAAATTAATGATACTATTACATGAAAGAATTAATCAATTAAAATTATTGTTGAAGTAGATATTTAAAAACTTAAACTTGTCTACTTACACAGATTATTATTACATTATTAAATTTTTTAAATAAAAAACGTATGTAATAATTTTTAGTTGACTACAAAAAACCTATAACAATTAAATTCAAGTTTAATTTATAAAAATCAAAAAGATGTACTGATAATATTAAAGAAAAACGTTCATACAATTTTGTAATGTTGCAGACTCTTGCTTGCCGTGATTTATGAATTTTCAATACTTTTTCTTAATGTAAGTACTATTAGTCCAGTAGCATAGACGATTTTGGAAATTTCATATATAATTTTCCTACGGTAGTTATTAATATGCAAATCGACCGTGTAAAAACGATGGTGTCATTATTTTTGGGTCAAACCCTGTGCTTCATGCCATAACCTCACATTTTGTGTAGAAAAAACGAAATAATTTGTCCAAAATCGTCGTTGTTGAAGATATCGAGTTCAAATTTTTGGTTGTGATAGACAACACCAGAGTACGCAATCGTTTTCAAAAACAAAACCACCCCTCTCCAGTCACGTGGTATAAACAAAATAAACATTTTTTTCATGATTTTTTTTGGGAAAAATTATAGGCCGAAATCACGTCAAGAACTACATTTTAGTTTTAGAATATACCCAAATTTTTTCGATTTGATCAATAGGTGGCGTGCAAATCACACTCTCATTTTTTGACTTCAGAACCTTCTGGAGTCTCTCAAGTTTGTCTAAATAACTTCTAATGGTGCTCATTTTCTTTGGGGATTTCATTTTATATTACCTATTACCTCTGAGCGGGCATTATAGGTTGGGTGGACATTTGAACTCGAATATCTCGATTCTGTAATGTCGAATCGAGTTGCGGTTTGGACCATTCAAATACATTTATTTTTCCCTTTAATTTAAGCCCAAGCGATGAGTATATTTGGAGGGACAGATTTTTTTTGCCTTGGGCCCTACATTGGGCCCCTTTTATTTTATGGAGCCAAAACTTGATTCACATGAGAGGAAAGACCCACAGGACCTTAAGTTTAAATGTTAGTATCACTTCTCTGATAAGAAGTAAGTGTTTTTCCGATTTGGCCCATATATCCACCACGATTTGTAAAGAAATATTAAAAAGAGTGTGTAAGTTGATTGCTAAAATTGAATTTTAATCAAACAAAGTTCAACAACTCCGTTGTTTTTGCTTTTATCGCAAAACATGTTGGAACAAAAAGCATTTAAAATATGTTTCTGAGTATGAATTCATATTTCAGTTTTCCATTTTTTATTATTTTACTTGAGAAATTCGGAAAACTCGATGGATCGGATATACAAATAACCAGAAGATGGATTAAAATAAAAAAAATAAATCTTTTGCTTATACCATATGATGGGAGGGGGTGGGGAGTTTTTGTTTAAAAATGATCTCGTATTTAAGTGTTGTCTACCACCACCAAAAATTTGAAGTCGATATCTTCAACGGCGTCGGTTTGAGACTCCAAATGCGTTTTTTTAACACAAAAAGTGGGGTTTTCGCATGAAGCACAGGGTTTGGTCCAAAAATAATATCACCATCGTTCTTAGACGATCAATTTACATGATAGTAACCACCTTAGAAAAATCATATAGGAAATTTCCTGACCAAAAGTTAGTGCTACTAGACTAATATGGCAGGCATCCATTGAAAAATATGGGGAATCTCTAGCTGTAACATTGGCTATATCCAAAGCATGTGGCGGTATTTGCAGCCCCGGATCTAGTATATTTTCCAGACTTAAAATATGTATATATATGAAATATCCTGACCCAAAGTTAGTGATACATATGCACGTATTTACAATTTATTCAATTTTTTATTTAAATTGTTTGTTTATTGTGTGTAAAAAAAATTGAAGAAAGAAGAGTTTCATGTGTGATAATGATTCATGATGTAACTCACCCACGTGTATAGATACTATTTGTATCAGCAGACTTGAACTGGTTCAATATTTGTTTTTTATACTGATAAGTACTTGAATAGTTTGTATGTCGGTGATGCATTCTGAGAAAAATTACCACACTAGATAACTAATCGGACTTGATTTTATAATTCCTAATGAACAGTATTAAGTGGTCCCGGAACTTTTGATTTGAAAAGTTTCATCATCCACTCATAATAATTTCCGAATCAACCAATCAACATGTGTCCAAATTACCAGAAATGTGGTTAAGTTTGGGGATTTTAGGAATGAACATTTTCCCGTATGCGTTTTATAGAAACCATGAAACTGAAAATTTCCCAATCAATGCGACATTTTTCCTAACATATTCACCCAAACCTCAGAAAGAATAGTTCCATAATTAATTTGGTTTCGTTATTAATAACGTTCGTTTTTAATCTAGTAATTAATTTAATAATATGTTAACGCATTTGAATCCAATTCACAATCTAAACACATACTCACATTAAAGATATGCATAACAAAGAATTAAGATACTTACAATTAAAATTATAAATTATAATTCAAGAATGTCGTTAACATAAAAAGAGGCGAGAGGAAACGCGCCCGCTATTGTGTTCATTCTCTATAATAAAAGTAATAATTGTCGTGTAAAGAGGATATCCTTTACATTCTTACTACAGGATAACATCAAAAAGACGCCGGATACTACGAATTGTTACTGGAGGAAATAAACTTCAATGATTTAAGTGTACACTCTTTATGAAAAAAAATACTGATACTCATTTCATAAAAAAAGATTTTGCTCAATTGGGATTAATCCAAAATTGCAGTGGAGTAGTGTTACAGAGAATGAAAAAAAGAAAACGAGCGGCGACCACTTTTTTTATTAAAACAATTTTGAAAGTCGTATAGGTGTATTATGAACCATAAATCAAATTACATACGTATTCTTGTATGTACGCATATTTAATTTAAGTCGTAACATTGGACAAGAAATTCATCTCAATTCACTAAGTCCTGCTGGTTCAGAAATATGGATATCTATATGAGGGCAAGATGAAAATTCCCTGAAAAATAAAACAGATAGCGCCACAATCGAAAATCCCTTGTGACATTTGTGATATACCATCTTTATTAAAATTTCCAGACTGATATGTCATTCAGTTCAGTTCCATCGAAAGAAATCACCCTTGAAGATTTTTGTAAACATGGAAAAAAAGTGAATTTTCTCGTCTTGGTTGAACATTATTTCTTGCGTGGAAAAAATTGGACGATCGGTCAGTTGAAGTGCACGAGATTGCTGAGGCTATGGGCATCTCAACTAAACGGGTACGGAACATTTTGCATACATTTGGCGATGTTCAAGCGAGATAAAAAGGTCTTTCTGCTCCGTTTCGTAACCGTGGACGAAACATGGATCCATCACAACACACCAGAGACCAAAGAACAGTCTAGACAGTGAACTTGTCCTGGCGTGTCGAAGCCGAAAAAGGTCAAAGTGGGTTTATTGGTCAACAAACTCATGGCGACAGTTTTTTTGGGATGCACACGGTATCGTTCCTATCGATTACCTTGAAAAGGGCAAAACGATCACCGGCGTATATTATGCAGAGCTGTTGGATCGATTCGACCCCGATTTGAAGTGAAAGCGGCCGCCTTTGTGAAAGAAAAAAGTGCCCATAGGTCTGCAGTCGCAATGGCATAATTGCATAAATTGCGCTACGAATTGATTCGTCATCCACCATGTTCTCCAGATTTGGCCCCCGGCGATTTTTATCTATTCCCAAACTTGAAGAAATGGCTCGACGGAAAGCGATTTGCCCCCAACGATAAGGTCATCGCTGAAACAAACGCCTATTTTGAAGGATTGCCGAAATCGTATTATTTGCAAGGTATCGAAAAATTAGAAAAACGTTGAACGAGATGTATCAGGTTACTAAGAGATTATGTTGTGAAATAAAATAAGTTTTGACCAAATAAATCATTTCTTGTTTAATTTTTCAGGAACTTTTCACTTTGCCCTCGTATATTATATAGCTACTACTTAGTTTGCATTCAAGCGGACAATATAAATTCATACAGATCTCATACCTGCATCCAGATGTGTAGACGGGGAATGCTACGGCTTAAGGGCTCGTGACTCACCCAGTGCGACAATGATGCTAAAGAACCAATGTTGTAAAAACACATGCAACGTATAAAGGCGCGGTTTCATGATTTGTGGTTTGGAACTGGAGTGCTCTTTGCGATGAGTCGCATTCTGGGAATCAGGGGCATCGACATGGCCCGTTGGTCTTTCAGATTTGTGACGCATCAAGTTCGTCGATATATTATGAAATCTTTGTATCGCTAATGGTGATGAACTGAGGAATATCAATCGTAGATGCAAGAGAACAAATTATTGTTTCTGCTTCTTTATTTGCTAATTAATTGTAGTATGTTGGTATGATTGTATATAAAAATACCTCAGGACTATCGACTAGATCGAGGTTATGGATGAATAGCTCGATTGTTTACTGAGAATATATGAGAATTAAAAACTAGTTTCTGTGCCTTGATACTGCAAGTTAAATGGACATATTGGCTGAAATTTTAGTAGAGCCTTCTTGCTTACGTTGGGTGAAGTCATTGCGATTTGCCGATCTTGTAGCAGGTGTTAAGTGAAAGCCAGTGGAACCTGGCATTCACATACAATAAGCCGTGGGAAATCTTCGTCAAATCGGGTAGTATTAGTCAATAGGTGTTAGTTGCCAAGTTACAGCAGGAACTGGCAACAAGAAAACTGTATAACTTTAAGACATTGTTAACTTCGTGGTGAAAACTAGAAGAATATGAGAGGTGATAAATAGTTCCTGAAAGTAACTGGAATTCTCAGATTAACAATATATTGTTCATCTTATTCAATTATTTGAATAAGGAGTATTAATTATTCTGAGAACATGCGTAACGAAATTCTGTGAAACAAGTCCATCATATTTTGATTGAGAAGTGAAATTTTTTCATGAATGCTGACCACTTCCTTTCTCTATAACTGATCATTCACTGAATTGGATTGTCTATTAATGATGTAACATTTAACTCCACATTTATTATTACCACAAGAAATTACTCAGTTTCTGACAAATGGGAATCGGTAATTAGGTTGGCGTCTGTAGCAAGATATTTACATATTTTTATTAAAAAAAGCATTAAAAATCTCTTATTCAATATACTTTTGATACTTCATATAGCTTTACAATAAACCTTACCGAGGTATTTACATATTTTTATTAATAAAAGCATTAAAAATTCAATATACTTTTGATACTACATATTGCTTTACTTCATAAAATTAACTTTCCCCACCTTTCTTTAGTTATCACAATTATTGCTTTCGAACATTTCTACGAGTTAAATGTATGATTGTGATATATATTTACTACGGTAACAACCATAGACACAATAAACCAATATATTGCAAATGATTAGAAACAACCGAAGGGAGTGGAAATACGTCAAAATAAACCCTGTCATGACATTGAACATTTATTTGAATGGACAAGGATAATCAATTAACAGATAGACATTATATATTTAATACTCTATGCTATGCTCTATGTATTATTATAATTTTGCTGTCACACACATTGTTGGAATCATAAAGGATGATGTGAATCTTACTTTCATTATACCACAGAGCTTAATGTAACCTTGACTCTCAGATTTTAGGATTATTTCTATGACACTACTCCGATGATGTAGCATTGCAAAATATTATAATTTCGGACAGGTTGAATGTATGATTATAATTTATATTTATAACCAGGAGAACACCATTGTCATAATAATACGTAAAGTACTAGAGATACCCTTTGAAAAACTGGAGATTGATGGCAAATGTACCACTTGTAAGGGACTACCGCGCACCAAAACACTACAGCTCCTTTTTTCACCACTTTCAAGGGATTTGCCAATTTTCAAATTCATGCGACCAATAGGAACGTACGTACGCACGAAAATAAAGACACCTATTAACTAATCCATAGATCACTAATTTCCCTCGCCCTCTTTTTGTTAGCCCAATTTTTCTCTTTTGTCTTTTCATTAACTGAACACACAAGAGAACATTTATATCATTTCCAAGCGGAAAATCTAGGTTAGTAGGTTATTTGTAAGTTCATTTTTGGATGCAACATCTGGCCCCAATTTCGCAATGAACTTATCTTCATGTTTTTACGAATCCTTATTATTAAAAGATTTTGAGCCCAATTTCGTTCTGTTCATATTCACAAGCGTTGTTAATAACTAACATAATAAATTAAAGCTAAATAAAATAAAGTGAAATTTTTTTTACAATCTATTCTATGTTTTCACTTCCCTCTCTACACGTAGTATAAGGGATATATTCTAATCGTTCTAAAATTTTAAAGTGGTGAAAACAGGAACTGTATTGTTATGGGGCACGGTAGCCCTTTTGCAAGTGGTACTTTTGCCATAAATCCTCAGTTTTTCAAATGGAACTATAGTATTTAATTGAACCATTGTGACAGCAGTGTCTTTCTGGTTATGAATACACTCGTAAATTTTATATCATACGCATATACATTTAACTTGAACTTTAAAGCTTTACAAAATTTCAAATCCCTACGACCAATGGGAATGGTACGATCATCGTCTCCATAGTGGGGTACAGAAGGATCCACTCACGCACATAGAGACATCATATCGAAAATAGTCTAGATGAATTCAGAAAGGCTCAAAACATAGGGTCTGGAATGTATAATACTATGATAGTATTTTACGGTCATGTGTCATAAAGTGTTTTACTTTAGTAGATGAACACCGCTACTTCTGCCTCAGGATATCCGGTCTCCACTTCCGGTCTAGCTGTCGATGTGCATCCGCTGTGAGCTTGTCCTTATCAGTTTTGAAAGGATGTAGGTGATAAGGATTTTATTTGTACAGAGTATACAGGGTGTGTATAAAAAGTGTGTCACATGTACAGAGTCACGTGACTAACACATGACAGCATGGCGGCCCTAAGGTACAACTGTCATGGCGCCCATAAGGTACAGCTGTCATGGCGACCATAAGGTCCAGCTGTCATGGCGAGCATAAGGTCCAGCTGTCATGGCGACCATAAGGTACAGCTGTCATGGCGGCCATAAGGACCAGCTGTCATGGCGGACCTAAGGTACAGATTGCTTCGTAGAGATGTCACCATCAAGTGACAGCTGTCATGGCGGACCTAAGGTACAGATTGCTTTGTAGAGATGTCGCCACCAAGTGACAGCTGTCATGGCGGACCTAAGGTACAGATTGATTTGTAGAGATGTCGCCACCAAGTGACAGCTGTCATGGCGGACCTAAGGTACAGATTGCTTTGTAGAGATCTCGCCACCAAGTGACAGCTGTCATGGCGGACCTAAGGTACAGACTGGTTCGTGGAGGTGGCTCCGCCTTCTCTGCGAAGGCATCCTTGTTGGGACATATATAAATCCGATTGACTTGAGGTGGTACGTTTGTATATAGGACCCCATTCAATATTGCTGTTAGGATTATGAAATTTGATTTCAGCACAGCCATCTCCTCCACTTATACTCAAATTGTTTAGTTGATTTAGAGTTAACTTTTTATCTTCGTAAAATTTTATGTCTTTATTCAGTGCTACTAATTTCATATGGAATTCAAGCAGTTTACGTGCGTATTCTTCTGAAGACATATCAATACTGGTCAGTTCGGTGGAGTGTCACCCATACCCATTTTTTGAAACCCTCGTAATATATCCAGATGGGCATCTTCCTTTGTAACATATTCAAACAATTTCCAGCTGTTTACACTGCAGCACATAGAATTATTGCTGGTAGAGTGATGAAGGCAGATATATCTACAGTTTTCTCGAACAAATTGTGGGCAGCTGCCTTTCAAATTCAACACTTTCACCTGACGATCTAACCCCAATTTTTTGAGAATCTTCACTATGAATTTGGCTTTGCCCTCGCCACTAACGTATATGATGCTATTTGGATCAATATTTTCGTTGAAAATTTCCTCCATCCGAATATAGTCCTGATATCCAGAGTTGTATGGAATCCCATGGTACTTTTCGCAAAACATCACTTGCTTCATTTGATTTTGTGAGAGTTCACTTAGCGGTGTGGGTGGCTTGAATAGAAAATATTTTTCTAGCTTTTTTTCACAATCCAACAAAGCTAGTTCCTTAACTATCATTGTATGGTGAGAGATTTGGAAGCTCTGAATGTCGACCACCACACACTTCATCTCGATCTAAACTGCTCCACCGATAATTAAGACCAACAATGCAAACTAGAACGAGTCTGATGAGTCGTACGAGTCGCACGAAACGTTGCAGCCGATGATTCCCGAGTGTAGATCTTTCATTTGCTAAAGTCGCATGAGACGCATGAGTCTGGCGAGTCGAACTGGTGGCGCCACCTCTACGAAGCAGTCTGTACCTTCGATGGCAGCTGTCACGTGGTGGTGACATCTTCATGAAGCAGCCTGTACCTTTTGGACCGAAGGTACAGATTGCTTCCTAGAGGTGGCGGAGCCCCCTCCACGAAGCAGTCTGTACCTTAGGTCCGCCATGACAGCTGTCACTTGGTGGCGACATCTCTACGAAGCAATCTGTACCTTAGGTCCGCCATGACAGCTGTCACTTGATGGTGACATCTCTACGAAGCAATCTGTACCTTAGGTCCGCCATGACAGCTGGTCCTTATGGTCGCCATGACAGCTGGACCTTATGGTCGCCATGACAGCTGGACCTTATGGTCGCCATGACAGCTGGACCTTATGGTCACCATGACAGCTGGACCTTATGGTCGCCATGACAGCTGGACCTTATGGTCGCCATGACAGCTGTACCTTATGGCCGCCATGACAGCTGGTCCTTATGGTCGCCATGACAGCTGTACCTTATGGGCGCCATGACAGTTGTACCTTAGGGCCGCCATGCTGTCATGTGTTAGTCACGTGACTCTGTACATGTGACACACTTTTTATACACACCCTGTATACTCTTTACAAATAAAATCCTTATCACCTACATCCTTTCAAAACTGATAAGGACAAGCTCACAGCGGATGCACATCGACAGCTAGACCGGAAGTGGAGACCGGATATCCTGAGGCAGAAGTAGCGGTGTTCATCTACTTACTTTATACTATTCATCTAAAATAACTAACTGTTTTTCCAATTTGTTATTTTTGTTGATTATTGTACTCTTCGCTGACGACGTCCGAAGGGTATATTGCATTTTGCATTTACTCGACCTATTGCAAAAATATTATTTAGTTGTATAATGATGATGAAATGCGAAGAGTATCTTATAGAATGTGAAATAATTATATAAAATTCTGCAACCTGTCAAATGATTTGCGAAGAGTAACTTTGCCAGTGCCACGCACAGTATTTATCTATTTTCCAAGCGGCAACACTAGTTTTAAACTAGTAATCTGTATAGTCAGAATAACAGTTCCGTTAAGTCGTTAATAGTGATATTCTCCTGTTTCGCTTATTTTCTGTCAGATAAATTGACACTATATTTTGTTCGATTGGCGTAAATTTAGCCTAAAAGCAACAAAAACACCAATGTGTTAAATGAATGAAAATTCAGGAGATTTATTGTAAAAGCGACAGGAGTCCGGAAAGTGGCAAAACCTTATGGCCTAGTGATGTAATGTTCCACTTTCCGGCCGCAAATAAAAAAATTATTATACCTATTATAATGATTTTCTTATAATAAGTATAGTGAGGGTAATAAAATTGAATTCACATAAATAGGTACACACGTCAAATCCATAGATTATGCACATTTTACTATTCACTATTTCGCGTCTCTTCCTTAATATTAAGATCAAAGTTGAACAATGTTGGTCTTATTAATATGCAGAGTAAGTGAAGTTGTCTTCGTATTAATTTTCCAATGTATCCAAAGTTTGATGAGCGCAAAAACGCTTTACTTTTCTAAGAAAATCAATTTATTGAAGCGTCATAAGCTGACTACGATGCGGTTAATAAATTAAGATATAACGCTTGTCAGTTATTATGAATTTATTTTTGAATGACTTGGATACGTAGTATCATATCAATTTCTATTGAATAGAACAGGCCAGTGGGTTGCGAAATATTACGTTATTAAAGAGAGAAAGCAACATCGACGAGGATAATAGCTTATTTGTATCCTTCATTCATAAATCCATACGTAGGCAAGACCGCCAGTCAGGATCATTTCAAGAACACCTACATATCTTCTATAATATTCGTTATGTTACATAGGAATGTTATTGGTACATCAATCTATATTCTCTTCGGTAGCAATTCTACTAGGGAGTCATGTGCCATATGGAATGATTGTAGGATGTTAGTTCAAAACGTCAATTAAGAATAATTGATCTTTGCACTTCAAATAGAACCTTTAATCTCTTTGTGAAATAGTTTCCTCTGTTAAATAGTCAAACTGACACGTACTATTAACACATTTTGAAGATTGCAATTTTCTCTACAAAACTGAACATATTGAATAATGAAATGTGAGTAAATCACAAATTTAAATTTACACAAACAGCAAAGTTCAATTGCTGAAAATTATCGTTTCTTCGCAGTACAGCCCCGGACTGGCCCTAAAAATCGACCCGTGTGCCAATTGAGATTACTGGCCTCGAGACGCTCGTCATCTACTATTTATGTATACGATACATACTCATACATACATACAATAATATTATTATATAAAAAAGAATGATTTTTCCTAAATTACCTTGAATAAAGTAATGCGAATTCAAATTATTTTATTATTTAAAATTGAACTCTACTAACCATAATATATTTAAAGATATTTAAATTATTATATTATTATTATTTATTATTTAAGAAACGTTATAAAACATCATATAAGTACACATATATTTATAAACCTTACGTAATCACTTCAAAAAAAGGTATATACTATTCAGTATCACTTCATACGAGGGCAAGGTGAAAACCCCTGAAGAATAAAACAGATAGCGCCGCAATCGAAAATCCCATGTGATATTTGTGATGTACCATCATTAACTAGAACGCATTATAATTTTCGGACTGATATGTCATTCAGTTCTGTTTTCGACACCCATCGAAATCATGCAACCTTGAAGATTTTTGTAAACATGGAAAAAGTGAATTTTGCGTCTTGATGAAACATTATTTCTTGCGTGGAAAAACATTACGCAAACCAAAGCATCGCTTGCCAAACATTATTCGGACTCCTCACCATAAATTGGAACGATTCACATGTGGTTTACTGATTTTCGTTGTAGTAGTATTACCACAAAGGACGCTGAACGTTCTGGTCGTCCAATTGAGGTTACAACGTCAGAAGTCGTTGATAAAATCCATGGTATGATATTGGACGATCCGCTAGTGAAAGTGCACGAGATTGCTGATGCTATGGGCATCTCAATCCAACGGGTACGGAACATTTTGCATAAATTTTTGAATATGAGAAAGCTATCTGTCAGATGGGTGCCGCATTGCTCTCTGTTGACAACAAGCGCGACTGTATGACGACTTCAAAGGAGTGTTTGGCGATGTTCAAGCGCGATAAGAAGGACTTTTTGCGCCGATTCGTAACCGTGGACGAAACATGGATCCATCACAACACACCAGAGATTAAAGAACAGTCGAAACAGTGGACTTGTCCTGGCGAATCGAAGCCGAAAAAGGCCAAATTGACAGTTTTTTGGGATGCACACGGTAAGGTCCACATCGATTACCTTGAAAAGGGCAAAACTAATACGTTTATATCATGCAGAGCTGTTGCATCGATTCGACGCCGATATGAAGCGAAAGCCTGCCGCATTTGGTAAAGAAAAAAGCTCTCCCACCAGGACAACGCACCGGCGCACAGGTCCTCAGTCGCAATGGCAAAATTGCGCTACGAATTGGTTCGTCAACCACCATATTTTCCAGATTTGGCCCCCTGTGATTTTACTCTATTTCCAAACTTGAAGAAATGGCTCCAACGATGAGGTCATCGCCGAAACAAACGTTTATTTTGAAGGATTGCCGAAATCGTATTATTTGGAAGGAGATTATGTTGAGAAATAAAATAAGTTTTGACCAAATAAATCATTTTTTGTTTCATTTTTCAGGGACTTTTCACCTCGCCCTCGTATACGACGTTGTCACTACAAAATCATGAGGGGACAAACGTTTCGGTCTAATTGTCTACAATTTTCTGTGTTCATGATAAGGATGTCCATCATGAGGAAACGGTAATAGATACAGTTTCGGTTGAATTGAGAAAAGTTGCGTAAGTAAAAGGTTCACATTGATTTCCTATTTTACTTTTTTCTAGTGTTACCGTTAGAGATGGAACAAAATTAAGGTGCCCTATTCAAAGCAACTTTCAATGAACTTTCTTCTGTTAATGCCAGTTTTACTATCCGATCAACCGTTGTCAACAAGTTTTTTTGAATTCAAATTTTTTACGTTATTTTCATTCTCTTGTATCAAATGCAAATAAAGGAATTCGGTATTTTCATAATTGCTTGAAAATCAAAAACAATATTGGAAAGTTTATACTTTCATACGAATGGATGGTTAGTTACGCGAACTTTTTCTCCAGTTAACCAAAACTATATCTATTACCTTTTCCGATATCCCCAGGATGGGCGTCATTGTTTTGGATGCACTGTATATGAATATCGAGATAAATATATCAAATCAAATCATATTTGCGAATAAAAAATATTTCTGTAAATATTGTACTAATAATTGTTCCCGGAAGTGTCTAGTGCGTCGCCGATTTTGATGAATTTTGATCTAAGTTAAAAGTGGTGTTCAAAACAACTATAAACTGTGTAATTTGTCTGCTAGAAATACTACTACGTAGGGAATAGAGGCCAAGTGCTAAGACGTTAGACGTACAATAAATGGGTAGAGCAAACCGAGAAATATTTCTTGCATCGGCACTCGGGAGAGTCCTGAAGTCGGGCCTGCTTGGTAGTTGGCTTTACAAATTCGAAAATTGTGAGCTTCAATTTTGTTGCTCCCCCCCTCTCCAATTTCCTGTTGACCCAGTTCGGGATTGTCAAAGTGCTCTAGTCTTATTTAGTTATTCTCTACATATTTAAAAAAAATAATTTATGTCAAATAAACGCTGAATCCATAGAGACATAAGAATAAATCAAACATTTTTGATAATAATATAACAATGATTGTTTCACCACACAGTGACATCCTCACAATTTTGCACGCTGCATTCATTTGTTTTTAATCACAGATCCCATTTTCATCATCATTCAAAATCTCTTTAAAAAAACGGTTTAAAAGAGGATCAATTGAAGGCATTTCAACCAATAGGAACTTCGTCCAATCATCAACGAATTTTATCTTGTCGCGGTAAAACTGAATCATGTGATTCACCAGAGACTCGTATTTTTCTCTCTATGAAATAACCGTCAGTGTTCAACAATTGATTCAAGACAACATTATTCAAGTAGCAAGTTGAGATGTAAATATATCTAAAAGTATGTCCTTAAATATTTGGGATTAAACCGAATGTGGTTCAAATTGAGGTATGGGGGTATACAATGGTTTGGGTGTGAATTTATTTACAAAATTGTGTTACTTTTGTTTTTTGAATGTTTTTAAATTTCCTATGGAAATATTAAACATCCAAAAAGTAACATAGTGCTAAATGACCAAATCGATAGACATAATTCACCACTTGTCAACAATTTTGTAAATAAACTCCCAGCCAAACCATTATCTACACCCATACCTCAATTTTTATCACATTCAGATTAATTCCTAATATTTAAGCACATACTTAGATTTAACTTTAATAGATAACTCCTAGCTTTGAGAATGCCACAGTGTAGTGAAACAATTATTTTTTTTATATTAATTGTCACAAGTCTTTGTGTAAAAATTTGAGTTTAATTCTCCAATTTCAGAAAGTTATGTATCTGAAATATACAAGAACGAAACCATTTAGTTGAAAGAGCGGATGAAGGTAGTTATGGTTGATTACAACAATAGAAGAGAAAATATATAATATGAACTAACCAGGATGAAATAAACTACAATATCAAATCAAAAATCCAACCGTGAAACTAGAAGGTCATCGAGGAGATTCAACTTCTCACAAACGATTATCGAGGAAAAATAAATTTTGCAGAAACTAATTTATAAATCTCATGGTTCTGAGGAGTGATCAAGTTATACAAAAAAAGTCATTCAATTGGCAATTTAATTTTTTCTTCCACTGATTAACTAATACATTTATTAAATCGATGATATCGAGAATTGTTAGTCGAATTTAGGAAAGACATTTTTATATCTTCAACAAAATATGTACAAGGTGAACCAAATTGGATGTCCTTATAGGATATTTCCATTAACATTCGCGCAAGAAAAAAACCTACCGCGCTTCCTCTTTTTTTGAGACAAATTTAGAGGTGCCTATGGACTATGACTGGTGTCATTTGTTTAGGCGCTGTTGCCAAATACTCGATTTTCGGGATTTCAACAAAGCCTCGCTAAATGTTAAATGTTGGAGCTATCGCCATGTAAGTAAAATAGTGTACACTTTTTTGCGTGCAATCCATTGGTGTAGGTGGAGTTTTTTTAGCGCTTTTATTTTATGACATAAGCTTGTGTTTTTTTCAAATAGAAACCTGTGGTTTCCTTGAAAAGTTGATTTTTTGTTGATTTCAACAATATGTAATATGATGGGTCTGACATTATTTTTTCTTTTCATTTATTTTCGATTTTTGGAAAATTATTAATTTTTCCATATTATAGTCAAGTAGGCTTTCTTCGGAGAGAAACGATAAACTATTAAACATTCTTGTCATTGTGATGTGAGTTTTTCGAATCGTTGATCCGATAGTTATCGGGTTCTTTCCCTTTTATAAATAAACTATGGTGTACGAAAACGCCGAAAAAAATAATATGATAAAAGTGTTTGAAAACTTAAAAAGTGTTTGAAAACTTAAAAAGGGTAGACAATTTAAAAACTTACGGTTCATTTAATCAAACTCGCCCCAAGAAATACCAAAAGGAAGAGTATCTTCTGTTGTTCGTATCTTAGAAAAACAAATTTTAACCATACAAATATCGAAAAGTGCAATCATTGCATCAGGGAGACAATGTAAAACAAATAGATTTTTGCAATTGGTATTTGCAGCAGCTACAGATGGACGCAAATTTTTTGCAAAACATAATATGGACTGCCACAGAGTAAACGCATAACATAGACTGTGATTTCACATCGATGAATCTTAAAATAGGAATTTCGGATACTTTCGCAGGTTAAATGTATGCGTGTGATATATATTTACAACCAGAAAAATACTGGTTCAATAAAATACTACAATACCAGTTGAAACTGAAGATGGATGTCAAAAGTACCACTTGAAAGGGGGTTACCGCACCCCATAACAGTACAGTTGTCAAAATTGACTTAAAACGGGGACACCGCGCCTAAAAACAATACGGTCTAGGAGCCAGACCGATATTGATGGTCTGAACATTAACCCGATGGCACTATGGTTTATCGTTAGAGGACGGTTCAATGACCAATTCATCTCACAGACCGAATTTTCGCCGGCTGCTAGATCTCGAGATACAGCATCCGCAAATTGTTTATTTTTTGACTGGAGGTTAACCCTTTTCAAGCATGCCATTCTTATACACTTCCACCATGTGCCATCATTTTTTATCCTGTCCGTTTATCAGGCTGACCAGTTAAAATTGGATCGAAAATAGACTGCAAGTTAACCCTCTCAAACCTGGTGGAAAATGTTCAATTGTGTTGGCAATTGTTAAGATACCCTATGCCATCAAAAGTTATCGGTCCATTTCCGAGTAATTGGCCATTATCTGGACCAACAATGTTTTTTTTTCTCATTTTGTGGCTAAACCTTGCATGATGTCACCATGTTAAATAACTTTATTGGAGGTCAAATAAGGATTTAAAATTATTCCCACCACTCCCAAAAACCCCTAAAACCACCGCCAAAACAAACAAAAAAACGGCCGTTTCGATTTTAAATCCAGCCAGAATCTCAATAATTTATCATAAAATTGGTCATATTATCCATATTATTCATTATTTTTTGGTGGGTTTCGGGGGGTTGATATAGGCAAGGAGTGATGGCAATAATTTTAAATCTTTATGCGACCTCCAATAAAGTAGTTAACATGGTGCCATCATGTTATCTTGTAATCCGCAAGGTTTAGCAACAAAATGAGAAGAAAAATCATCAAATAATGACTAATTACTCGAGAATGGACCGATAACTTTTGATGGCATACGGTAATCTAACAATTGCCAACACCAATGCACATTTTCCACCAGGTTTGGGTGGGTTAACTTGAAGTCCATTCTCGGTCCAATTTTAACTGGTCAGCCTGATAAACGGACACGATAAAAAATGAAGGCACATGGTGGAAAGTGTATAAAAATGTTATGCTTTTCAAGTAACTGCTACTTGAAAAGGGTTAACCTCCCGAGATCTAGCAGCCGGGGAAAATTCGGTCTTTGAGATGAATTGGTCATTGAACCGTCCTCTAACGATAAACCATAGTGTCATCGGGTTAATGTTCAAACCATCAATATCGCTCTGGTTCTCAGACTATTACTGCGATCTGCAAATTTTCAAATACATACGAACAATAGAAACGGCGCAATCGTGTCCAGAGTTTTACGTACGCACATAAGCACACAGACTTAATATCAAAAGTAGCCTAGATCGATTCAGAAATGCTTAAAATTGCTATATCTGCGAAAATCATGAAAATTTTGTTTGGGCCGCTTAAAATACTTCACTTATCCTATATGCTACGTATAGAGAGGAAACTAAAAATGAAAGACTATCAATGGTAAGACGAGCTTACATATTATTTCCTATCAAATTTTTCTTTGTTTTTTGAATAATTATTTAAGCTCCCTTAAGCACCACCAATCTGATACTAATTTCATTAGAACACCGATCACTAAAATAAACTATGTGAAGACCAAGCATTTGCCTTTTTGTTACGACTATAAACTCTCATGTAGCTATATTGATTAATTTAAATTTAATGCAAGAATGAATTTTGTTAGGAAAAGCTTTGGGTAATATGAGGAACAGTTCTGTCCGTCATCCAGACCGCCAACGGTTTTATTAAAATAAAGCTAATTGAAGAAACTATCAGTAAAAATCGCGTAGCTCCAAAGTAAATGTGTCATGAATGATTCCGGAGAAAGAAATCTCACATTTTTTAATGTTCGTTCAACTCATTATAGTACGATGATACGAAGAATTCGTTATCGAACAAACTGATCTCGGCTAACATTCCTTCGGTTACAATCTTCATTCCTCGGGCGATTCAAATCAGAGGATCTCCCACCTTTACGAAAATAGAGTGGTCAAGTTTGTGAGACGATAATAATTATTGTCAAGGTCGTGTAAAATGTAAACCTAAACTAATTTCAAGTAATAAGCGGTCACCGGTGGCATGTCTTGTTGATATCGGTAAGTTCAGATCCCGTACGTGTACGCATTGTAAGCGTGCTTCAATCGTCTCCCTGGAAAGTCGTTCATCCGGCCGGAAGTCGTATGCATCCATTATAATTTCCCCTGCACCTTACCTTGTCTGAGCCTCTGATGACAGTTTAACATCTACGTAGCAATTATATAGAAATAATAATTGGGTAAATGTATTTAACTAACAAATTTGTGATTCTAGTGAAATAGCATATTCACACCATTAAGTATCGTATAATAGTTATTTATGAATGAACACTCATTTATCTCTATTTCTTGGGTTTCTGTTTCATACAAAAAGAGAAATTACAATTAGCAAATTCTATAAGAGAAATGACAAGTGAATATTGGCGTTTTGATCTATTTCTTGAAATGAGATAAATGTTGGATGCCCAGTTGTGCCACCTCCAATAAGTAAATCTACTTTCTTCAAACCACGGTCGTACATACAGGTCTGGGAACTCTATGTTTGACATGAGTCTCTTACATCTCGCCAAACTCGAAGTCCCTCGCTCAGCCACCAGCTAGCGCTTGGATCGAAGTATGGCAACAATCACATTATTAAGTAAAATAATTTTTCTCGTAACGCAATATTTACTATTCTGATTTGAGAGAGGAATAGAACTGTTACTCTTGTCAAAATGTATTCCTCACCTTAAAAATAACTTCCCCTTTTTCGTTATACATGCTCGCACACATAAAAGACTTCGTTAAAACGACTTCTATCCGGAATCGCAAGCATCCAATTTTTTCGCATTTCCGCATCTTTCGGTACTTTAAAAACAGAAGTTTCTTGCATTACACTTTTGTACCCCGTTTTGCATTTCGGCTCAATGCACGGTTTCGTAATTTTTTTCTAAAAACGCCGATATTCCTTGTGTTTACAAGTCAACGATGACAGTTGCCAGAGAACACGGTGGTAACGTCCCAGAGATCATTCCTCGACTCATGCGCCACCCTTTTGGTACTATGCAACAGATGACGCTTAGCAAACTCACTTCTCACATAGGAAACAGCCTCGAGTTCCCAGACCTGTATGTACGACCGTCCTTCAAACCTATAAGAGATGAATGGAACCACAGAATAACAGCAGATAATGGGTGAAGAGAAAATTTTGATGACAATATCTGTTTTGATTTTGACCAGATCAGAATCTACCTCCCCTCGAAATAGGTAACCAAATATTGTGCAAGTGAACCGAATTGCTGGACAAACATTACGCAACATTTTAGAACATATAGGCAACTGCCTCTTGCAATTCCTTCCTCAAGAAAGAAGATTCCATACTCAATGTTTTAGCCATGAGCTGACTCATCATTATTATTAATTTCGATTTCAGTATTCATTCCTAAAGCCGCTTCCATACAAGAACAAAAGAGTAACAAAATGTGCTGTTATGTAACTTAATACTTTAAGAAGAGGTCCAGACTATGTAACAAAGTAGTTATAAAATTTAAAATGCCGTCAAATATTGTAGCAGCAGCTACATATGTAATTTTGA
Organism: Endomychus coccineus; assembly: GCA_958510875.1. Classification (NCBI taxonomy): domain Eukaryota; kingdom Metazoa; phylum Arthropoda; class Insecta; order Coleoptera; family Endomychidae; genus Endomychus; species Endomychus coccineus. The sequence continues at coordinate 139,461,058 of OY294069.1, read as the reverse complement.
GTATTCAAATGAACGTCAAAAATCACAAAGAAGATTTTGGGTGTACAGAAAAGTATTTAGTCCAGTCTCACGGTCGACCGAATCCTTTTTTTTTTTACAGATCAATGAATAGAAAGCACTTTTATTTTATCAGAAAATGCCGTCGGGAAAAAACTACAAATTTTTCGGGTTTTTTCATTTAATTGAATTAATTATGAAATAAAGCCTCTAATCAAAAAACTACAAGAGATTAAAGTCATAGATAATTCTAATTCACGTCCAATGAGCCAAGGAAAGTTATTTGAACGTTATGGGCCCGAGATAAGGCCCATTTTGTGATTTGTTTCGGTTTACAAAATATTTTTTTTAAATAGAAAAAAGTTTGTAAAAATATTTTGGTTGCGTCGAAAGTTGTCATTTTTATTCTAAGTTTCACTGGATTTTTTTTGTCGCCAAAATTTGAATTTCACGAAAAACCGTAAAATTACGATTTCATGCTGAAAAATGCCTATTTTGACTGAAAACAAAATTATGACAAATATTACCTAAAATAACAATCAAATCACATTTTGCTATAAATGGCGAATTTTGGTGAGACTTCGAAAATTTTTGACTTCGGAAAATTGGAGAAATTTTGAGGTTAGAATATTTGAAATGAAACCAAATTCGAGATACTGTTAGAACTCTTCAGTACGCGTATTTTAAGCTATTGTAAATCAATATTTCTTCAGTAGAAGTCTAGATATTGATGTAAACGTATTTGGGCCTGTAGCGAGCCCTATTTGGGCCCAGCGTAAAAAAAATCAGTGGAAAGTAAATGACTTTCTCTATTTGAATCCAAAAATGTGACCTCCTAGCCACATCGAAAAAAATCTGGAGCGAGTCAAAGAAAGAAAAAATTATCATGCAAACTGTAATTTCTTATTTGGCTAAGAGGTCACACTTTTGGATTTAGAAAGAGAAAGTCATCTACTTTCCATTGTATTTTGGATTTTTACGATGGACCAAAAATTGGGCCCGCTACAGGCCCAAACACGTTTACATGGATATCTTGATCTACAATAGCTCAAAATACGCGCATTGAAGAGCTCTAACAGTATCTCGAATTTGGTTTCTTTTCGAATATTCTAACCTCGAAATTTCCCCAATTTTTTGAACCCAAAAATTTCCCGCCAAAATTCGGCGTTCCTAGCAAAATGTAATTTGATGGTTATTTTAGGTAATATTTGTCAAAATCTACAAAATGTATTTCGTTTTCAGTCACAATATGCATTTCAGCGTGCAATCGCAATTGTTTTTCGCGAAATGCAAATTTTGGCGACAAAAAAGATCCTGTGAAAAGCAAAAAAAATTCCAACTTTCCACGCAAACAAAATATTTTTACAATATTTTTTCTATTTAAAAAAATATTTTGTAAACCATAAAAAATCATAAAATTAGCCTTATCTCGAGTTCATAACCTTCAAATGACTTCTACCTTAGCTCATTCGACGCGTATTCAAATTATCTATGACTTTGATTTCTTGCATTCTTCGATTGGAGGCTTTATTTCAAAATTAATTTAAATAAATGAAAAAACCCGGAACATTTCCAGTTTTTCCGCAAGAAAATGGACATAACTTTTCTAGCGGCACTCCAGGAATTTTTAACTATTTTTCCCGTTTTTAGAGCACCCAAAAACATAAGATAACATACAAATAAGCCATATCAAATTCTCAAATCAACTTTTGTGACCGTGCGACTAGACTAATAGTATTACAACTCTTTTAATCTTATCTTAAAGTAACTATGGGGTACAGAATTGTATCCCATAACCGCCTTCCTGGAAAAGACGCAAGCTTGAGTTTTGGTTGCATTAAACTCTACTAGATTATCAGATCACCATTTAAAAATCTTTGCCAGATCTCCATTAATTGCGTCAACCTGTCCCTGTCTCGCTCCTTTGACTTCAATGGATGGTATGGGGGTTCTAGATGACAAAGCGGTATGAACTGTACCATCATCTGCAAAGCTGTGAACGGGATAGGTGGTCACTTTCAGCAGATCGTTGATATGAAGCAGAAACAAAGTTGGAACCAAGACTGGTCTCTGTGGAACACCAGCGTTGATAGCCATTGTATCGGAGGATACTCCGTCAACCACCACATGGAGTGATCTATCTGACAGAAAACTCGATAGTAAGCGACAAAGTTGAGGAGGTAAACGGATTGACGGAAGTTTCCCAAGAAGACTTTGGTGCCAAACTTGGTCAAATGCTTTGGAACTATCTAATGATACAGCTAGAAATTTCCGATGTTTTTCCTGCCATACATGTGTTACGTATCGAATAGATGGTCTTCATTTATCAATAATTGACTTTTTAAGCATAAACAATAATCCGTGATTTATTTTTCATACAGAACAAATATGGACAACCTATTTGAATTAACAATAACAATGATTTACACAAATGCTGTTATTGAAAGGAAGTGGTATATTGCCTACTTTATAATCAAAAAATGACTTAATATTGATCAAATAAAAGTAGCATGTTTTCATTTTGTTCAAAAATTTAAATTTTGAGCGTATGTAAGAAACATTGGTTTTTCTTCACTATCGGATCGCTTAAGTATAAATTAGAAATTGTTTTTATAGTTGTTGGAAGCGGCAAAATTAATTCATTTGAACTTCTTAAAAACTTCTTATAATATGCGAGTTGACTAAATGTATGTAAAAGTGAGGATACAATCATAGTAGTTGCAGAATATTACCTTTCCTTGCAAGTCACAATCTGTTCCGATAGAGGATGAAATTTTAAATCACCAACATAAACATTCACTCAAGAATGCATTTTGCAACGCACTTTATTGAGTCATGATAGTTTTATACACGCTTATTCACAGGGAAGAACACTTTCCAATCACACAAGGACACCTACGAATCAGGTGCAACATATAATTTCCATAAGAAACAGGTAAATTCTAATATTTATTACCTGTCTGTTAAATTCTAATATTTATGACCTATCACACTCAATATTGGCCATGTATAGTCCAGGCTGCGAACCGGGATTTTAGCTACAATAAGAAAAAAAAAACATGTAAGTTCGAATCAAAAATTTTTTTTGCATTAGCTTCAGGAGGTTCTCAGGATCATTCATACACCTTAAGACCTCTTGGGAACCCCAACCCCACCCATTGGGGGGCGAAAATGGCCCGAAATCTCCAAGTCTTGGATCGTATTTTCTAAACAAAAAGGTATTTTGCCATTTCGAGTGCACCTAGGAGGTTTTTCGGGTCGCAGAACACGAATCCGTAGCCATATTTACTTGCAATCCATCGTAGGGGTGGTAAAATCGCCGAAATTGGCCAATTTTGCACCCCTATATGTTATTTTACAATGTACGTGTTTTAGGCATTTCGAATGCACCAAGGAGGTTTTTTGGGTCGCTGAATACGATTCCGAAGCCAGATTTACTCGACTATCATTTTAGGGGTGGGAAATTTACAAAAATTGCTAATTTGACACGTTTCTAAATTTTTATTATTTTTGCATTTTAAAATTACTTCGGAGTAAATCTGGCTTCGGAATCGTATTCAGCGACCCAAAAAACCTTGTTGGTGCATTCGAAATGCAAAAAACACGTAAATTTCAAAATAACATATAGGGGTGCTAAATTGGACAATTTCATCGATTTTACCACCTCTACAATGGATTGCAAGTAAATGTGGCTACGGATTCGTGATCAGCGACCAAAAAAACCTCCTTGGTGCATTCGAAATGCCAAAAATACGTAAATTACACAATAATATATTCGGGGTGCGAAATTGGCCAAATTTGTCGATTTTACCACCCCTACGATGGATTGCAAGTAAATCTGGCTATGGATTCGTGTTCAGCGACCCAAAAAACTCCCTAGGTGCACTCGAAATGCCAAAATACCTTTTTTGTATAAAATACAATTCAAGACTTGGAATTTGGGGTCATTTTCGCCCCCAATGGGTGGGGTTGGGATTCCCAAGAGGTTTTAAGGTGTATGAATGATTTTGAGAACCTCCTGAAGCTAATGCAAAAAAAAATTTTTGATTCGAACTTACATGTTTTTTTCTTTTTTTCCGTTTCATAGCCTGGACTAATGCGTCATCAAAACTGAACGATATTATAGTAAGCTACCCAAGTCTTTTGTTGATGACGTCACACTTACGTTTTGTAGTCAGCGTTCAGGCCTTGTGTATATAGTATGGAGGGTATTGGTTCAAGGCTCAATTTATTTGGAAACTGGATTTATCGGACATTATTAAATAGAGATCTGGTTCTGGAGTATCTCTCATTAAATCTAATAAATTAACCAGCAGCAATTTATAAAAAGGAAAAATTGTGATAACAAAAGGAAGAAGTTAGTACTTTATACAAACTGATAGAAAACATACGGATACATTTATTTAATTAAGAAAGTTGATCATCTCACTGTTTCAGTTTAAAATTTCAAGATATGTAAATTTATAAGTATCGAGTTTATGTATCATTTATCTATAAATAGATTTCCTATGATGTTTTCAATTCACCATTCATTGAATTGATGGTTTCATTCAATCTTTTACTTCGTTATACTTTGAACTTTTTGTTTATTATTGCAATCTATTATAAGATATGTAGTTGTTCACGTAGATATGTTCATTATTTCAGACTTCGGCATTATCAAAGTCCATTATACAATAATAATATATAAGATCATCAGTACAAAATAATTTGTTTGTGTTAATTTTGTAATGACATCATCGTGTGACTGCAGACCTAGACTTTTCGCTGTCATTTTTCTCCTCAAAAAATATAAAAAGGATGTAATTATTTACATATTGCATCATCTCTTAAAATAATTTAAACCGTAAATTCATCGCAAATGTTAAAAATTAATGAAGCTTACAAAGCATGCATGTTTTAAGTCGGAACGTACCAGATTAGAAATGGTTCGGCGTCCGGATTTCCGGCTGGTATCTAAATATACAGCATTTTAGATACATACAGAACGTAAATATAATAAAAGGCGTTTTATTCGCAACTCTCTAATTCAGTAACGATATTTTCGTGTATGTTTCGTTGAACGTAATTATTATTCCATCACTCCAAATTTTCCAAAATAGTTTACTTCTAATTAGTACTTAATCATATAAACCAAATTGAGTAAAGGTTTTTAGTCCCGAATTAAAAAAGCTATTATTAAACTATCTGCAAAAATTACACAATTTGAAGTTAAGTTTTTATTAGAAAAAGTTTCAAAAAAAGATGATTAATATTCAATTGGTTTCTCTTCTTGCTTTTATGCAAGATTATATTCTCCAAGGAACACTTTCTGCGAATTCCCTACTAAATTTCTTGACCTGCAATAGATGCTAGACTAGACTGGAAGTAATACACGAAGCAACTTGTACCAAAAATGGGCAAAACAACTTATGCAATAAAAACTGTTTCTTATCTGATATCAATCGAACCATCCTTAAGACAAAGCATACCAAGAAGCCAACATTAGATATTATGGAATCATATTTTGGGGAATTCCGTAAATATAAGTTATTATATACCTATATATTGTTATGATTTCATTTTCAACATAAAATAAAATGGTATAATTAGAATTTACCGAAACAGTAAAAATGGAAAAGTTGAAAAAGTATATATAATATGGAATTAAAAAACATTATTTAAAGTTAAATTATAAGTAGTATAAGATATTAAACATTGTATAATAACAGAAATCAAAATGTAAAATAGTATATAGGAAGTGTAAAGAAGAAACAGTGAAAGTGGATAAACGTACAGTGATACGAAAGAGGAAAATCATAATTAAAATGATTCAAAGACTGTCAGAAGATAGCACAAACTAGTAAAATAAGTTGTAGATTTAAGATAGTATTAAGAAATTCCAGTTCTACAAAGTTATATAGATGTTATTTATATTTTAAATTATGTATTAGATTTAAGCAATGACAAATGTCAAAATAGACATAATAATCAGAATTATGAAGTAAATAGGAACCTAATCATAGGTTATCATATATCAAAATATGGGAAAAAATGTTGGTAATATGAATTTAAATAGCAGAATGCACAATAACTTTGATTAATTTGAACATCTTCAAAATATCAAAATTTTAAGAATACTCAATTCTCATTGGTCGATACAACAATTAGATATTTTAAAGCCTAACAATGCTAAAGAACTGTCAGATTCAACAATGGGAATAGCATTCTAGATATTAAGAAGAAGTACCTGATTGGTTGAAAGGAGAATGAACTAGCGTCCTTTTGTGGGCCATATAAAAGGAAAAATGCAAGGAAGCTAATTAGTTTGCATTTACATCTGAGCACTGAATGTGTCTCCAAGCAGCTCAATTTAATTTCCATAACCTCAGTTTTTAGTAACATCGGAGAACTGAAACAGTCTCTGTAGCTTCGACAAGTTTATATAACCGAAGCCAATTTGTAATTCCTACGAAGCAAATAGTGTTCATGAGTCTTCTTCTCAACGTTAAAGGTTAACATAACCAAAGTAATTTGAGTGGCATCGTAGAATATTCAATCTTCGATAGCAGTTCCAGTTTGTTATAAACACAGTTTTATATCTTAAAAGAATGAAACAATTAACAACAAATTATCAACAAGTTCCTGAATAATAAAGAAGAATCAACGTGTTACCTGTGAATGTGTAAAAGCAGAGTATTGTTTAAAGTGCATAACCAAATATAATAAGGAGATATAAAACTCTACGAAACTTTACCAACATTCGTTCTAATATTTATAGGATAAATAAAAGTAAGTCTATTTACAATTTTATCATTGTATCGTTGTACCTGAATCTAAAGATTGTTATTTTAAACATGTATTAATTTTAAGTAGTTTGAGGTTATAATTGAAACATCGAGAATTTTAAAGTATAAAGAATTATTGTCAGCATCATAGAAACTTTAGAAACATGAAATTAACTTGTATACTTTGTAAAGATAATAATACAGATTCATAAACAAATTGAAATATAAAACTTTTAACATTATAAATAAGGTTTTATTTAATTCCATATAATATAATAATAATATCAATCATTCAAATCAAAGTAAAAATTAAAAACAAATTAAAAAAGCTAGCCGGAGTAAATTAGAATTCAAATATAATCACTAAGATTAAATAAACTCAGTAGAGAGTTTATTGTAACAATATATTCTCACTAACCCATATGCTTATTAATTTCATCTTTACGTACGTTTCGATGTCGCGACCATCGTCAGAAGACGTACCACTGTCTAAAACGAGATTTCTTAAAACTAATTGTATCAAGCACAAAAATGCTAACATCGCCGAAACGAACAGAAACGCGAGTAATTGAAATTGTAACACATTAGTGTTTTAAGTATACGAGGGCAAGGTGAAAAGTCCCTGAAACATAAAAAAGATGGCGCTACAATCGAAGATCCCACGTGACATTTGTGATGTACCATCTTTAACTAGAACGCATTAAAATTTTCAAACTGATATGTCATTCAGTTCTGTTTTGACACCCATCGAAAGCAAGCAACCTTGAAGATTTTTGTAAACATGGAAAAAAGTGAATTTCTCGTCTTGATTATACATTATTTCATGCGTGGAAAAAACATTACGCAAACCAAAGCATAGCTTGTTACACATTATGGGGACTTTTCACCATCGATTGGAACGATTCACAAGTGGCTTACTGATTTTCGTTGTGGTAGTATGAGGTTACAACGCGTAAATCGTCGATAGAATTCATGGTATATCGGACGATCGGCTAGTTAAAGTGCACGAGACTACTGAAGCTATGGGCATCTCAACCGAACGGGTACAGAACATTTTACATAAATTTTTGAATACGAGAAAGCTGTCTGCCAAAAGGGTGCCGTATTTGCTCTCTGTTGACAACAAGCATGACCGGTGACAACTTCAAAGGAGTGTTTGGCGATGTCCAAGCGCGATAAGAAGTCAATTTTGCGCAGTTTCGTAACCGTGGACGAAACATGGATCCATCACAACACACCAGTGACCAAAGAACAGTCGAAACAGTGGACTTGTCCTGGCGAATCATAGCGAAAAAGTGAGTTTATCGGCCAACAAAGTCATGGCGACAGTGTTTTGGGATGCACATGGTATCGTCCATATCGATTACCTTGAAAAGGGCAAAACGATCACCGGCGTATATTAAGCAGAGCTGTCGGATGGATTCGACGCCGATTTGAAGCGAAAGCTGCCGCATTTGGCAAAGAAAAAAGTGCTCTTCCACCAGGACAACGCACCAGTGCACAGGTCCGCAGTCGCAATGGCAAAATTGCATGAATTGGTTCATGTTCCACCATATTCTCCAGATTTGCCCCCCTGTGATTTTTATCTTGAAGAAGAATGGTGGAAACGATGGAGTCATCGCTTAATCAAACGCCTATTTTGAAGGATTGCCGAAATCGTATTATTTGGAAGGATCGAAAAATTAGAAAAACATTGGACTAAGTGTATCGGTCTACAGGGAGATCATGTTGAGATATAAAATAAGTTTCGATCAAACAAATCATTTCTTGTTTCATTTTTCACTTTGCCCTCGTAATGGCGTTCCTTTTGGTAAATTGAATATCGCTCCCAGTGAAGCTAACACATGTTTACAAGATACATTTCAAATGGATTAATTAACAAATAGTACCTCTCAACTTAATTAGCCTATTCTATTATTATTTTCATGCACCAGACTAATTATCTGTAAACGAGAGGTTATTGACAAAACATACATTACCCAAGGCGGTAGTACAATGTTTATTGATTGTATCCGAGAATGTATGATGTAGTTATAGATAATAAGTGGATTAACTTCTGCTTAGGGTTGTAACTCCAATTCTGGATGACTTTTTTGCGTTATTAGAATCTTAGTTGACGCAAATAACTTTTAAAAAATATCGTTTAAGGAGAATATTTCTTAATTTCCTAATATTACAAGAACAATTTTTCGTTCATCATGAGAATTAATATGTCAACACCAAATTTTCCATTTCGTATTAGGAAGCACGGAAACCATTCATTCTAGTTTGTTCCATTCAGCGACATTGTTTTCGTAGAAAAATGTAGATATTACAATTTTTGTATAAACGACAGACAATTTAAATTAGTATTAACTAAGTTCATAGATAGACAACGGAAAATTTTCGACTATGTCAGAAGAGATTTGAGATGAAAGTCTGATAGCTATAAACGTATGTGATAACCCAGAGACGTATCTTAATTCCAGAGTTTACGAGTTTATTACTTATTATTTATTATTTATTATGGTGAAACTGCACCAAATTGACGACCAGTAAAATGTGAATACAAGTCAGGAGGATGCCACTGTATGATGAAACAATTGTTAATAAAATATACAGTGTCCCAGAATGGCTGGGAAATAAAACTATCACTTATTGTAAGTACCGTTTGTCCGTGAGGAGAGTTCAAAGTTCACTTAAAAAATCACATTTTTGTGCGCTATTCACAAATACGAGGAACAAATTAGATGAAATTTCGCAAAAGTGCATTGTAGAAAGTTACCCTACATTCAGTAACCAAAGAAATTCAAAGGAAATTGTAGAAGGTTAAAACCACCCTCACCCCTCTGATATGTTTATTATAATTTTATTAGGGGTGGTATTATGGTTCTAAGGTTTTTTCCACATTAACTGTAAGTATGAAGATCATTTATTGAAGAAAATTCAATATAAACATTCAATTACTCAAAAATATATTATTATTACATAATAAAAAAATATAGAAGGAAAAAAGTCGCTTAAAAACAGAAGAAACTTTCAATAATTTTAAGATCAGGAATAATATGATTCTGGCTATACAAATTGAATGGCACTATTGGTATTTCTAATATTTCAACATTTGTTCTTTTAAATATATTACATAAATTTTCTATCTACTGTTCTGAAATTGAAATGAAACATGTAAGCTGCCAAACAATTCTTTTTCAATAACTTTCTTTTTCGGTTACAATTTTGTATGTGGTATTCCCAATAAGCTTGTCTTCATGTTTTTACGAATCCTTGTTATTCAAAGATTTTGGGCCGAATTTCGTACTGTCCATTTATAGTGTGAAGGGATTCCCGTTGGAATAGAACGAGGTTCAGACTTTTTGAAAAACGCTAAATTAGAAAATATGTATTCACAAAATAAATGTTGTTCGGGTGCAAAAATACATTGGAGAATAGTCCCAACTTATTAGTAGATAATCAGAGATTGTAACACAAGTACCGGGATATCAAAAATTATCTTGGTCAAGGGTGGTTGTGGAATCTAAAACGTGTGTCTTACTTTACGTTTGAAATAATTATGTCACTGTCACACTGACATCATCAATAACCTACAAATTTCATACCTATTTATTTCAGTTGTAAAACAATAATGAACTACAAATTATGAAATAATTATGTGAACTTTGAACCTTTTCAGAGGTCGTGATAGCCACAATCCGGGTCAAAAACTGTTTTGAAATAGTTAATTCTCCGTAAATCGAATGACGTTCACGTGAGAAGCCCGTAGCACGCGAGTTAGAAAAGTGCAAACTGGTTGTACCTAATACGGCTTTACGACGACTTTTCGCGTGCCGTTTTCGCTCCATGTAGTTAGATTTAGTATCGGACCGTGCCCGACGGCCCTTCTTTTTTCGATAAATGTCCATTAAATAGGAAAATTTAATTAAAACAGTTAGCAGAGCTATTCCCAGATCTCAGCTAAGCGCGTCTAACGTGCGACGTACCAAAGGGAATTTTCTCGCGACTAAAATATACACGAAGCGGGTAAAAGCTAGCGGCCCATAGCCAAAAACACTTCATTACAACTAGCGCCGGTAGCACGGGGCAAGAAACGGCCCAAATTAACAAGACCGAGGTAAAATGTATAAACTCTAACTTACGCGCAGCGAGCTCCTCGAGGCATATGTCAAAATAATTTTGTTCGTAGCTAATTACATAGGACGTCTGGCGTTCATGCAATTATGTTTTTAGATAATTCGAACCTTCTTATTTCGATAGGCCACGTGAAAATCCCGGAGTCCAAAGCGCTAAAGACTTCTGAGTGTTACAATATCCGTATAAAATTGCGAAATTTCGCATTTTTAGAAACTTCAAATTAATTATGATATAATTATTTCAAACGTAAAGTAAGACACGTTTTAGATTCCACAACCACCCTTGACCAAGATAATTTTTGATATCCCGGTATAAGGCAAACAATGTGTAAATGTGAGGGAAAGAATAGAATGAGAAGATCAGGATGTGTAAGTTGAGGAGAGATGGATGTACACACAGATTAATTTTAATAAAAAAAGCTTTCCTCGGATGGGATGTTCTCTATGGATGGTATTTGAACCCACACTGGTGCACACTGATCGTAAGACCGACAGGTCTACCAAGTCCATGGGTGTGATTACAGTTAATGTATGATGGTTGATTGTATATAAATGATTTTATACATATCTCCCAAACGGCTCGAGATATCGAAAATATCACTTAGGATTTTTTCTTGACCTAACAGATTTTATAACATAGCTTCGGAAATTCACAATATTGAATTTGACAGGTACGCATGAATCTCACAGAAAACTTATTATGCAAATATGACAAAGGAAAAGATAATCTCAATATCAGTTCTTTGCAGGGCCGGATTAACACTATGAGGGGCCCTACGCACAACAGATTTTGGGGGCCCCTCCCCCCCTTTTTTTTTAAATTACTCTTTATTCATAGAATAAAATAATTTGTAGAGTAATATAATGCTGTAAATCGCGGAGAAGGTTATTTCCAGGAAAATAAGTACATAAATGAAAATTTACACTATTAGTACGTCTTCTTAATTTGACATAATATACAATGCGTAACTACATTAATCACTTTTACAATTGCACTTTTGGAAACTTATCCGCTGAATGATTCTCTTATATCTAACTGACTTAGAACAATCCTTTCCTGCACTTTCTAGCCGCAAAATCTTTTATCAGGTCATCAAAGCTGATTCGACGCAATACATCAGCTTCCATGCACAGTAGTGCAAGCGAGTCTAACCTATCCTGTCGCATATTTGTCCTCAAAGGGTTTTTAATGCGTTTTAACTTGCCACTGCACTGCACTTCCAAGATGAAGAGTAGTTATAGGCGCGAATTATTCACCTTTAATACAAAATCAACTAATTCTTGACTACTTTTAGATATTACCAGTCGTTAGGCATACGCAAACTTTTATATTCCAGTAATTTCTTTACTTCGTTATTTTTTCCCAGAAAAATTGTCATTATTAGTTTTATAATTTTTAATTTTTACAATTTCCGCGGGGCCCCCAAAATGTCGGGGCCCTAAGCTATAGCTTAGTCAAGCTTATGCTATATTCCAGCACTGGTTCTTTGGTATAGATACAAATTTAGCTGAATATTGTGAAGCAATGCCTGCTTGGATAGAATTAACAGTGAAAATAAGTTATGTGTAAGTTGTTTCTCTATTTCTTTATCCTTTTTTGATGCAGAGTTGTGTGACTCGTGCACAAAAATATTGATGTGCTCATCTAAGTCTAATGTCATGGACACATGACAATTGTAACAGCTTGCGATGACAAGCGGCAACTCCTCCCTTGTTATTATTTACTACGGAATTGCTGCAATTTAACATAACAGCTTACTGCTTTCAGCATGACTGTGTATCTGCCCGCCTGACTGTAACAAACTCCGCAGTCACATAAATAATTATTTTAATTAGCAATTAGCTTGGTTAAACCTGAAACCTTATATGAATTTCATATATCATCACGAAGTATATGAACTAGGAAGCCTTGTACACTCGGTTGTAGACTACATCAAGCTGTGTTTATCATCTATATAACGAGTCTCTAATATCGTATAATATTATATCCAAGACTTTCAGAGTTTATTACTTGATTACATTATTTGATACATCAGGAAAAATTCAAACAAATTTCTAGAACTTGGAAAATGTGCTAAATATTGGTAGTAAGTCTGTTTTCAGAAAGAATTGAATGTTGTATTTTGTCTTCCTAGACTAAGAGCCCGTGACGCAAACCATTACTAAATGATATATATGAGCTGTATATGTTATTGAGTCTTCGTAATGACTGTATAAAAACGTTCAGTCTGTCGCCTCGCGTTTCGCCGGAAGTTAAAAAAATTGAATTGTTCATGAATTAGATTTTTTCAAAATCATTGCCATATGGTTAGCACGACAAATCAGGTATCAAATTAAAGCTCATTACTTCCACTTAACGCACGGAGAGAATGATTCGATACCATTTGTCCTATAAGCACTAATTTTATCCAAATTCGAGTTCATGTAGCACTAGTCCGACATATTATTAATTTTACTTAATGATTCGATTAATCACATCGAATAAAGTGTATTAAATAGGTTCGGTCTTACTACGATCAATACCATAAAACTCAACATAATAATTTTATAACTTTTTTTATTGAGTAATTTTATAGCATTAATCAAACTTTGGAATAAAACTCATTGTACATTAAATTTATTCTATAAATCAACTTATATGTTATTCTTTTGATCAAAACTATCAAAATATCCGATGAACCACAGTTGCAATTTATCTCATATTATGTAAAATTTGTCACTTATTTGATCAGGGCTTTCAAATATTTAATGTTGTTATGCACAATATTAGATGATATCTATCAATTTTTTACTCAAATCTATCATTTATTTTACTGAACCTACTAAAATACTGATTAACCACTGTTGAGATTTGTCTTATATTAACTAAAATTTGTCACTCATTTGATCCGGTTTATAAAATAACTAGTGTTTTCATCCACAATATTGGGTGATTTCTATAAATTATTTATTGATATATATCACTTAATTGACTGAAACTGTCAAAAAGTTAATAAGATATCTGATGAAACTTATCAAATATTGAAACTGTCTTGGTTTACTAAATTACCAAAATTGTTTGTATAATAAATAGTGATATTTCATATTTTTTACTGAAATATGTAAGGTTTATAGAAAAAAAATAATTGTACTGACAAAAATATTTATTTTGCATATAAAAGTGTTTATTAAAAAATGTAACTTAAATAATAAACAACATGCACTTACAATTCAATAACATAAACATGCCCGCTTTATACAGATATTTTGAAAATCTTACTTGTAATATAATATAATTAAAAAACTTATAGTGCAATGCCTCAAGTTTTTAACAAATCTACACATTTTACACATTTTACTTAATAAAGAAATATAAACATAACGTGAGAGACCAATGGACATATTAAAATAAAACTCCTAAATCTAGGCACAAAATAATTTTAACATCCGACGGTTCAAGTAAAATGAAACAACTTTTGCTTTTTTAAATCTTTTCCTATAAGCTATGGTGTCAAAACAAGAATCATATATAATAAACAAAAATATTTATTATTATTATTAATGTCACTTACAACGTAAAACAGGTAAAACATATTTTTATCTACCACCCATTTTTATTAGTTAAAAATGCGTCAAAATAAAAATACACAGACTTTGAACATGAATTAAATAAAATTATGGATAATAACTTACTTTTATTATATTGAGCAAAGTAGGAAAAAGCTTACCGAAAAGTAAAGCTTCAATAAAGTTAATAACTTCGTTCTTAAATACCAATTTAAAAAATACACAATTATTTGAAAGATATCTGCATTTTGCAACCTTTTTGCCATTTTCTAACTTATGCACTGAAATAGGTTTATAGAAGTCATTAATTTTCCATGAAACGGTTCTTATTTTATCTTTAATAACAAAAAAAGCACATAAAATGTTCATCTCTTTCTGAAAGCAGAAACTCTTGTAGCATTATATGACATGTATTGTTGGAAACAATTTTCAAGTATAATTAAATCGGTTTCCAAATGAGAATCTAGTAAAAGCATATTAATGAGATCTTTCAAAATACCAACCTACTTCCAACCTATGTCCGTATGGGGAACTAAATAACCTATAAATAATGGAAAAAGTGTAAACTTCTTTAGAAATCATATGAAATTGACAATTTTTAATATGTTGAGGTAATACTTCGTGTGGTCAATTTGAGATGTCCATTTCGCCATCATAGTCAAAATTCTAAAATTCTGCGTTCGATAATTTATTATTTCTCCAGTAAAATACTTCTTATTGATGAAATATAATAATATTAGAATTCATAAGTCCGTACTTAATAATCCCCTCAAAAGCATCATGCATAAGATCTACTGCACAACCCTCAGTTACATGGAAACTCGAAATTTCATTGAACATTGAGCTAAATCTAATTCCAGTTTGCTGACAGTTGCTTTGTTCTAAATGTGAGTTATAAATTTATTCCGTTCTTAGAAGAGTCTTGTTTTCTTCAGTACTTGCTTTGATATTAATATTTTTTTCGAAGCAACAGCGACAAAAATAAGTATGAGAAAAGCCTAGTAAACAGAGCTCTATATAGTAGGCCGCACTTGCTCCAAATTAAAAGAAAAAAATTGAATATTTTGTACTTTTTATGTGCTAATTTGGTCCCAAACTTAAACATTTCGTGCTACAAAAAAATATAAAAAAACACGTGTTTGAAGAGTGGGGGCGCTAGGTAGACGCCTTTTTGGCGCCCCCTTAACAAAAAACATAAACAAAATAATTAACAATATGCGTATAATTTTGTGCTCTATGGAGAGCATAATCAAAAGTGTCCTGCACCATTTAGAAATTGATTTTCGCAGTGTTTAATTGCGGACGCACTTCTATTAAACTTAATAAACATATCTTTGGTTTTTTAAACAAACAAAGAAACATGTCATTAAATGCTCATCAAAATGTACATGTTAATCATTTTTACATGTTTAATATGTACTCAAAAAGTACCCCAGTTAAAATAGATATTGAAAATGTTAAATGCAAGTACAAAAATCTCATTTTCCATATAAGTCGAGTACATAATAAGCACATAAATATGATGTTATTCAAAAAGTAACTTTGAACAACATCAAATTTATGTGCTAATTATGTACTCGACTTATATGCATAAGGATAATTGTATACTTGCAATTAACATTTTCGAAATGCGTTTTAACTGGGGGGGCGCTGGTAAGACGTCTAGTCAATGTACTTTTTAGTCGATATGTATTAAAAGTACTTTTGAATAACACCAGATTTATGTGCTAATTATGTACTTGGCTTACATGCATAAGGATAATTGTATACTTGTAATTAACATTTTCGGAATTCAATGTAACCGGGGGGGGGGGAGGGGGCTTATAAGACGTTAAGACGTCTAGTCAATGTACTTTTCCTTCGAGATGTATCAAAAAGTACTTTTACATAGCATTAGATTTATGTGCTGATTATTTACTCGACTTATATGCATAAGGAAAATTTCGTACTTGCAATTAACATTTTCCACATTAATTTTTACTGGGGACGCGCTGGTAAGACGTCTAGTCAATGTACTTTTTACTTGATATGTATCAAAAGTACTTTTACATAACATCAGATTTATGTGCTAATTATGTACTCTACTTATATGCATAAGGAGAATTCTGTACTTGCAATTAACATTTTCGAAATTCATTTTTACTGGGGGCGCGGTGGTAAGACGTCTAGTCAATATACTTTTTACTTGATATGTATCAAAAGTACTTTTACATAACACCAGATTTATGTGCTAATTATGTACTCGACTTATATGCATAAGGAGAATTCTGTACTTGCAATTAACATTTTCGAAATTCATTTTTACTGGGGGCGCGGTGGTAAGACGTCTAGTCAATATACTTTTTACTTGATATGTATCAAAAGTACTTTTACATAACATCAGATTTATGTGCTAATTATGTACTCTACTTATATGCATAAGGAGAATTCTGTACTTGCAATTAACATTTTCGAAATTCATTTTTACTGGGGGCGCGGTGGTAAGACGTCTAGTCAATATACTTTTTACTTGATATGTATCAAAAGTACTTTTACATAACACCAGATTTATGTGCTAATTATGTACTCGACTTATATGCATAAGGAGAATTCTGTACTTGCAATTAACATTTTCGAAATTCATTTTTACTGGGGGCGCGGTGGTAAGACGTCTAGTCAATATACTTTTTACTTGATATGTATCAAAAGTACTTTTACATAACACCAGATTTATGTGCTAATTATGTACTCGACTTATATGCATAAGGAGAATTCTGTACTTGCAATTAACATTTTCGAAATTCATTTTTACTGGGGGCGCGGTGGTAAGACGTCTAGTCAATATACTTTTTACTTGATATGTATCAAAAGTACTTTTACATAACATCAGATTTATGTGCTAATTATGTACTCTACTTATATGCATAAGGAGAATTCTGTACTTGCAATTAACATTTTCGAAATTCATTTTTACTGGGGGCGCGGTGGTAAGACGTCTAGTCAATATACTTTTTACTTGATATGTATCAAAAGTACTTTTACATAACACCAGATTTATGTGCTAATTATGTACTCGACTTATATGCATAAGGAGAATTCTGTACTTGCAATTAACATTTTCGAAATTCATTTTTACTGGGGGGTGAGACGTCTAGTCAATGTACTGTTTACTTGATATGTATCAAAAGTACTTTTACGTAACACCAGATTTATGTGCTAATTATGTACTCGACTTATATGCATAAGGCAAATTTCGTACTTGCGATTAACATTTTTAAAATGAATTTCGAAAATGTTAATTGCAAGTACAGAATTCTGCTTATGCATATTAGTCGAGTACATAATTAGCACATAAATCTGGTGTTATTCAAAAGTACTTTTAATACATATCGACTAAAAAGTACATTGACTAGACGTCTTACCAGCGCGCCCCCCAGTTAAAACGCATTTCGAAAATGTTAATTGCAAGTACAGAATTCTTATTATGCGTATTAGACGAGTACATAATTAGCACATAAATCTGGTGTTATGTAAAAGTTCTTTTTGATCCATCTCGAGGGAAAGGACATTGACTAGACGTCTTACCAGCGCCCCCAGTAAAAATTAATGTGGAAAATGTTAATTGCAAGTTCGGAATTCTGCTTATGCATATAAGTTGAGTACATAATTAGCACATAAATCTGGTGTTATTCAAAAGTACTTTTAATACATATCGACTAAAAAGTACATTGACTAGACGTCTTACCAGCGCGCCCCCCAGTTAAAACGCATTTCGAAAATGTTAATTGCAAGTACAGAATTCTTATTATGCGTATTAGTCGAGTACATAATTAGCACATAAATCTGGTGTTATGTAAAAGTTCTTTTTGATCCATCTCGAGGGAAAGGACATTGACTAGACGTCTTACCAGCGCCCCCAGTAAAAATTAATGTGGAAAATGTTAATTGCAAGTTCGGAATTCTGCTTATGCATATAAGTTGAGTACATAATTAGCACATAAATCTGGTGTTATTCAAAAGTACTTTTAATACATATCGACTAAAAAGTACATTGACTAGACGTCTAACCAGCGCGCCCCCCAGTTAAAACGCATTTCGAAAATGTTAATTGCAAGAATACCTACAATTATCCTTTTGCATATAAGTCGAGTACATAATTAGCACATAAATTTGATGTTGTTCAAAGTTACTTTTTGAATAACATCATATTTATGTGCTTATCATGTACTCGACTTATATGCAAAATGAGATTTTTATACTTGCATTTAACATTTTCAATAGCTATTTTAACTGGGGTACTTTTTGAGTACATATTAAACATGTAAAAATGATTAACATGAAAATTTTGATGAGCATTTAATGACATGTTTCTTTGTTTGTTTAAAAAACCAAAGATACGTTTATTAAGTTTAAAAGAAGTGCGTGTGCAATTAAACACTGCGAAAATCAATTTCTAAATAGTGCAGGACACTTTTGATTATGCTCTCCATAGAGCACATAAATAGCACAAAATTATACGCATATTGTTAATTATTTTGTTTATGTTTTTTGTTAAGGGTGCGCCAAAAAGGAGTTTACCTAGCGCCCCCACTCTTCAAACCCGTGTTTTTTTATATATTTTTGTAGCACGAAATGTTTAAGTTTGGAACCAAATTAGCATATAAAAAGTACAAAATATTCAATTATTTTTTTTTTAATTTGGAGCATGTGGGGGCGCCTACTATATAGAGCTAGTAAACAGTTAGCACCCAAATTGTCTCCTAAAACTAAACCCAAAATAAAATGTACCCTTTTTGTAACACTGGGTGTCTCTATATCTAATCCCTCTATTTCATTTTTTATTTTTTGAGAATTTCAACTAACCCAAATAAAACAGCATTTGGGTCGAATTCTTTTAATAATAAAGCTTTTAAGTACATGGCTGGAAAAATGCTTGAGTTTTGAACGATTAACCGGTGTAGAAGTTAGAAAACTGTGATAAAATCCAGATATTGTCTGGGTTCAAGTATGACAGCCTATAGGATTGTTAGTTTCAAAATCATAGTACAAAAAATAAGGGACGAGTATATTGCCAGCTAAAAACTCTTGGCTATACCAAGAGAATTAATATAATTTTCTTCAAGCTATGAAAGTGTTTGATCTAAGATTCCGGGCTGTTCAAAATATTTCTTTATTTTAAATTTAATTGGCATAACCTTGGTCACTATGAGTGTCTAAAGATGTATGCATAACATCGGATTACCTGCTCTGTCGGCAGAGAAATGGCTGAAAGCAAATGACAGGCCGAAATTTAGTTCGTCGCCGAGTGCCGACTTTCTTGCTTGAGATCATCAACATTTGATTTTTGGCAACAATAACCACATTTTAGCTCATTGGCGTTGTAAAAGCATGTTTAGTAATTAAGATGTTTCAAAAGTCAAACATCACAAACTGATTTTTCAGTAAATATTTGAACATAAATAAATTTAAAAAAATAAGTTAATTGCTGCATTTAGTGGCTGGTTTGAAAGAGTATATTTTCTACAATTGCCACTATAAAATAAAATTGAATCAATTATGTTTATCAACAATTTGATTTTAATTATATTCAATTGATGTGAGAGTGGAAAATAATAAGTTTCAAATAAGTTATAGGTATGTTCACTAATAATATATTAAACAATTATTTTTGTTCTATAATTTCAGAAGTCAGAAATTATAATATCGAATCGCATTTGTTTATCACTGATATGATATCCTTTCAGATGTTTATGTTCATAAAAAGATAAGACTTTGACGGAACCAAAGGCGTGTAATTGGTCAACATGGTGCACTAGACATCCAGGGACGTGGGTTCGAATCCCATCATTGTTTCAATTTTTACTTTTATTCATCTTAATAATCCTAGGTAAAATAATACTACTCGTTTTTCAAATTCTATCGGATTAATTTTTATATTTATCACTAAAACTTTCTTATTTCAGGCAAAAGCATTCAAACAAACCGCAATAGATAAAAGCATTCGTCTCAAGGACGTTTGTTTTCATATTCTCGCCATATAAAAAAATTTTAGTTGAAAAATTGAAGAACTAGTTTTATTTCTAAATAATATTTTTTGAACCAATAATATGTAAAGAACAATAATCGAATTGCTGTGCTTGTAAGTGGAATAGAGGGATGGCTTAGGTATACCGATTATATTGAAGATGTTGCATATAATACACCGGGATATGACTTGAACCGTAAAAACAACTGGATTTTCTTGTTATAAATATAATCACACGTATATATTTTAATCTGCAGAACTGTCCGAAATACTCAATTTAAGATGCAAGTGACGTCATCGATGTGACGTCACGATCTATTTTATGTGTTTATTATGTGCAAGAAGTCCCAGACTTCTTGATTCTGTGGTACATTTTTATAGTTCATGTGACAAGTGTCAGTATAAAAGAAGGGTATATTATAGGGTGAATAATTCTGAATGTCAACCTGAAAATGGTGTCAGTACACATAGAGTTGTGAAATACATTATGTAGACGATTTGGATAAAATGTAAATGTAACATAGAGTACAGTTTAACCTGTTTCATTAGCGGCTTTTAAATCATTTACATTTGACCCGCAGGACTGTCCAAAAGCTATTTTGCTAACAAAAGTGAGGAAAATCACGTGGTCAGTTGATTACTGCTTTATTAGTCTTCATTAGTTCAACTAATATGTGAAATGACTCATAGAATAACGAAATCAATGTGTGATATGTACGTTCTGCTTTACACGCAAATGTTTTGAAATGCTTGAAACTGCTGAAAAACTGATGGAAGTAGGGAAGAGTCGAATCTCAATAACTAGAACATCAGTTTTGTGTTATAACTTATTTTATTGTGTGATAATGGTTTCTGAAAAGGGGAATTATGTAGTTATGTGTGTGTTCCAATTCTGTCTTGAGAAAATTACGTTTATGTATTTCAATCTCTGAAATTAACCACTATTGTCTTTTGCAGATGCCTTCCAAAAATTCCGTGCTACCTTCCCAGAATGGTGCAAAAGCTGTACCGAGGGACTTGACACCACTGGTGGTTTGCCTACTGCCGCAGGCCCCGATCCTTTACCTCTTATGGGTCTAAGGTCTTTACGTATCTCTGCCACTCCACTACATCGACCTCACCGTAGTTGTGACAGCTTGTCTTCCACAGCTAACAGTTCAACCGACAGTTCCGACACAGATGACAGATGTGATAGTTCACTTGGTGAGTAATTTGTTAACGATAACCTGATAACGATTCGTTCTGTAGGAACCAACAAGTCCTAAAACTTCAATCATATGCCTTGTGTTTCGTTAAATGAAACAAATGAACCATATTGTACGTGCCAAAACCTGCATCTTAGTATAAAATAGTAGCAGTCGAATTCGGTACCACGTTGGTGACCTTAACTAAGCTTAAATATAATGTAATAATTTATTAGAAAAGTTGCAGATGATTAAGATTGAAACCATGGTAAAAGGTTTGACTCTGAAGAATATTGAGCAATAAGTGATACGTCATCACAATTATAGGACAGGGGTAAATCCTTCGGGGCACTTAGGCCGTCTCATTGGACTATTCCATTCTATTGTACCCGGTTGGTGACCCGCCAGAAACCCAAAATATTGCTGACGCTGACTTCGTCACTCCGGAAGCAATTCTTCGTCGATGTAATGATCTCTGAGGGATGCCAAAGCTGGGCATTCCAACAGCATGCGTTAGGCAGTTTCTTCCACCTCTGGATATTTTCTACATCAATGATGTCCATATTATGCAGATGTCTGTTGAGACGATAGGGTCCCGTTCCAGTCATCAAGGTCCCTCCTGTTAGGGGGAAGGGATTTCCTTGAGAGTCCAGGCGCAGTCAGATCAATGTCTGTCTTGCTGGCCTCGAAGGGCCAAACGCAGTTTGATAAAGCGATCAGCTACTGCTTCTCTGTATTCTTTGACCAGCTTCGATGCAACTCAAAGGCACTTAAAAGTCTGCAGATATAATTTCTTTTATTGTTTCATATCAATCTATTCATTTTTATATTAACATTATTGACTTATTCGAAATAACTAAAAATGCTCAATCTTTCATGTTATTCTCACTATCAGTTATTTGATATCATTGAACAAATTTGAATGCACCAAGGTCTTTCAGGGTACATATGAATGTTCTCAGAGTGGATACGGATATGAAATTTATTGTTCATTATACCGGGAATATGTATACAGCAAATATTTAAAGCTATCAAAAATACGGATTGACTTACTGGTGTATCTTAAATCTCAGAATGCTAGACAGATTACGAACCTGTGAAAAACTCAACGTGGATCCATGGAAAAGAGATCCACGATTACAAATCGGGCCTGCTTCATCCAGTATGCCTCTGAGTCCCTCGACCGCCAAGGTCAGGTCCATATTATATACACATATTTATCAAAGGCATGTGCCCAAGTTGACCAGTATATTCTTCTAGGTAAACTGCAATCTGACTTTTCAATCGTATTTGTATGGACGAGTTCAGGTAGTTGAGTTTAAGGGTACCAAGTCTAAACATTATGTCCCTGTGTTAGGGGTACCTCAAGATACCAATTTAGCGCCACTACCACCACCATTCATCGTTTCCATCAACCTTGCTACTTTAAGAACGTGGTCAATACCCTCTACAACACAAGGCCCGAGTGTGGCGTCATCAACAAAAGGCTTGTAGTAGAAACGTAGCTTTCGACAGTACCGTTTAATCTCAATGGCGCATAACCAGTATTGAGTGTGACTGGTGATGAATATATTAGAATTTAACAAAGTTTGACCTGTTTCTTGTGGAAAATTATGTATTGCACCTATTCCTCATGTGTCCTTGTGTGATTGGAAAGTATTTTTACCTGTAAATAAGCGTCATGACTGAATAAAGTACGTTGCAAAATGAATTCCTGAGTGAATGTTTATGTTGGCTGCAGACGACTTGCAAGGAAAGATATAGATATTCTGCAAATACCTTGATTTTATTCGCACTTTTACATACAATTTACATGAAATTTGTCTACACGCGTATAAGTTGAGAAGTTCAAATCTATTAATTTTGCCGCATTCAACAATTATACAGTCATTTTGTAATTAATAATGATTAGTAATGATCCGGTAGTTGAAGACAAATGATCCTTACATACGCCCAAAATCAATTCAAATTTTTAAATAAAAATGAAAATAACATGATACTTTTATTTGATGAGATCCATATCTAAGTCATTTTTAGATTAAAAATCTGGAAATATTGTAGTGTTATTGCAATAACACGTTACTATTTTCTGCCAAGAATAGACGTAGATTTTTGGAAATAATTGATATGATTGCCAATTACTGTTTCATATTATTTTATTCATTCACATTAGAGTTCACAATGTGGATACACTATAACACTATAAATAAGAAATTATCACCCTTATCCACTAGAAATACTATTAAAGTGCTGGGGACATTTCGGCTATCAAGTAGTCAACATCAGAGTAAACTAAATTATAAATCAAAATGTGCCTGTTTAAATACTATTTGGGATAATAATGTGAACAATAGGTTCAACTGGAGAATTTAATAAATTGCTTTTTCGTTTATACATTACCATCCCTATCTAAATTACCTGGATATTTATTTGTCTTTACTGTGTTTTAAAAGTGAGAAATGGTGTGACCTGTATTCAAAATATGATCGGCTAACGCTAATTTTTCACCATTATTTTTCTTTCTATGGGCAAAATAAATTTACCATTTTCCACCGCGGTAGCTAGAAATTGGCCAATTTTATGTCAGAAAAATGGATAAATTAGATAATTTCGTAATTTTTGTTGAAATTGGCACTGCTATCAAAAGTCAGGGCATTTATCCGTGACTGTAAATCATTTGTTTCATATCCAATATCAAATGACTTCTAAGTGAAATTTTCTAGCCATTTTCAACAAAAATTACGAAATTATCTAATTTATTCATTTTTCTGACATAAAATTGGCCAATTTCTAGCTATCGCGGTGGAAAATGGTAAATCTAACTTCGGAATCGTGATCAGCGACCTCGAAAACTCCCGAGTGAAATGTTTTAGTCATTTTCAACAAAAATTACGAAATTATTAAACTTGGCTATTTTTCAGACATATAATTGGCCAATTTCTAGATACTGCTGTCGAAAATGGTAAATCTAACTTCGGAATCGTGATCAGCGACCTCGAAAACTCCCGAGTGAAATGTTTTAGTCATTTTCAACAAAAATTACGAAATTATTAAATTTGGCTATTTTTCAGACATATAATTGGCCAATTTCTAGATACTGCTGTCGAAAATGGTAAATCTAACTTCGGAATCGTGATCAGCGACCCCGAAAACCCCCCGAGTGGAGTTTTCCAGCCAATTTTGGCAATACTCACCAATTTTACAAATTTTACAATAAATTTTCTCATGAAAATTGGCGAATTTCCGGTTTAACAGGTGAAAAATGGTCGAGCGACTAGATCTAAAAGTTCAATATCGTTCAGTCTCCGTCCAGGAACGATTTGCAAAAAAAATTAAGTTGATTGGTCTGTTTGGAAAAAATTCCGAGCTTTTTTGCTAAATTGACTCAACTATACAACCAGTTTATAGATTGGTAAGAACAAGCTAAAACAACGTTTAGACAACACCTTTGATAAAGTTTCCGACTTCGACAAATCCGGGATTCATAAAATCGATTGTGAATGGTGTTCAACCGGCTATGTGGGTCAAATTAGAAGGAACATTTTAACTCGGTATAAGGAACATTTTACCCATATAAAGAAAAATAATAGTGAAAAGTAGCGTTAGTCGAACATATTTCGAATATAGGTCACATCATTTCTCAAGAAAACACAGTACATACTAATATCTAGATAATTTAGAAGGGATGAAAATGTATAAACGAAAAAGCAATTTATTAAATTTCGATTTACCTCCAGCTGAGGGTAGCCCCTTGTTTACTTTGTTATCTCCAAACAGTATTTAAACAGTCACATTTTGATTTATAATTTAGTTTACTCTGATGATGGCTACTTGGTAGTCGAAATGTCAACACTACTTTCATAGTATTTTAAGGGGATAAGGGTGATCATTTCTTATCTATAGTGTTCACTTCACAAATTATTTTGCATAATTGAAAATAATTAGACCATATATAATACATTACGTTCTAGGTACATCTATTTTAAAATAGTTCTTTTTAATAGTTCCTTTCCATTTAGATTAAGATTAAGTCACCCTTGAAAAAATCTTACGCACGACCCTGCTTGGACCTCTTTATAATTTTGTAATTTGACAGTTTCGCAATCTTGAATAGTGAATACAATACATTTTGTAAAGAATGGGTGTTCCAATGTGATTATCGTAGAAGATAATGAATAATTATAATATAAGTAAGTGTATATGCCTATATGCAAAGGTAACTTATTTCAAAATTATTCATATTGAATAAAAATTCTGAAAAAAAAATGGTAGTAGTAATTGTTTCTCATTATAGCCATCATTCATAATTCTTCAATTTGATTCACACATTCATTCAAATACGTTGTGTAAAAAAGTTTTGAGAATCAAAATGTGTATAAAACATACTTGAAATATTTTGTTTGCCTGCTTTCGTGCAAATTTAGAAAGAAATCAGATATATCATTGAGTAAGATCGGGCTTGCAGATTACAACCAAATAATATGTTGCCAACAGTTGAATTGTATAATATGGTTTGCTTGATGCGAAGGGGGGAGGGTGGATTCGATGATGCCCAAGATCATATGACGGAAGGCAAATATATTATGTCGTGTGACGACCAACATGAATATGACGAAAATTAAATTCCACAACTATTCTCCATTTGAAATTAGTTTTTTTGATTTTTTCAAACGGTTTTTTGAAAACAGCTCCATGTATTATACTATTCACTCCTATTACAGATTTTTTCACACATGCGTATCAGGATATACTGTAGGGGTAGTATTCAAAGAAAACATGTTTACAGCTTGACAGATATTAAGATATTATGAACTCCACTCACATTCTTCTTGTAAACGATTTCTAGTCCAGAACTATACGTGACTGTTCATGTAACCCAGTCTATCTATTTGTTTATACATACTAAAACCTGTTACTTTTTCTAAAGCACCACAAATTGTGAATGCAGTAGGTACATTTAACTGTTCATGTAACCCAGTCTACAGAAACATATCCTAGGTTATTTGTTTATACATACTAACTAAAGTACCACGAATTGTGAATGCAGTAGGTACATTTAACTGTTCATGTAACCCAGTCTACAGAAACATATCCTAGGTTATTTGTTTACACATACTAAAACCTGTCACTTTTTCTAAAGCACCATAAATTGTGAATGCAGTAGGTACATTTAACTGTTCATGTAACCCAGCCTACAGAAACATATCCTAGGTTATTTGTTTATACATACTATCTAAAGCACCACAAATTGTGAATGCAGTAGGTACATTTAACTGTTCATGTAACCCAGTCTACAGAAACATATCCTAGGTTATTTGTTTATACATACTAAAACCTGTTACTTTTTCTAAAGCACCACAAATTGTGAATGCAGTAGGTACATTTAACTGTTCATGTAACCCAGTCTACAGAAACATATCCTAGGTTATTTGTTTATACATACTAACTAAAGTACCACGAATTGTGAATGCAGTAGGTACATTTAACTGTTCATGTAACCCAGTCTACAGAAACATATCCTAGGTTATTTGTTTACACATACTAAAACCTGTCACTTTTTCTAAAGCACCATAAATTGTGAATGCAGTAGGTACATTTAACTGTTCATGTAACCCAGCCTACAGAAACATATCCTAGGTTATTTGTTTATACATACTATCTAAAGCACCACAAATTGTGAATGCAGTAGGTACATTTAACTGTTCATGTAACCCAGTCTACAGAAACATATCCTAGGTTATTTGTTTATACATACTAAAACCTGTTACTTTTTCTAAAGCACCACAAATTGTGAATGCAGTAGGTACATTTAACTGTTCATGTAACCCAGTCTACACAAACATATCCTAGGTTATTCGTTTATACATACTAAAACCTGTTACTTTTTCTAAAGCACCACAAATTGTGAATGCAGTAGGTACATTTAACTGTCCATGTAACCCAGTCTACACAAACATATCCTAGGTTATTTGTTTATACATACTAAAACCTGTTACTTTTTCTAAACCACCACAAATTGTGGATGCAGTAGGTACATTTAGGGTATTGTTTCCATGGTGGAAACAAAAATTTCTGGGCGGAAATCTATCTAAAATATAATCATAACCTAAATAATTCAAATTGTACAATAGAAATCAGTCCGCAATTCATTCCAATCACGTGACCCAATTTAGAAGTTGAAATCTGCCATTTATTCATTTCCACAAGTTTTCCGGATGTTTTACTTAATGAATTGACGTTGATTCATGTAAATCGATGATAGAACTACTTTTAACCAATACGCTGAACAACATGCACGCTCATTCCAAAAACAATGAATGAATCTATTGAATGGAGAACCGGTTTTACGTTTAGATAATTGAAAAGTTTCATTGATAATGTGAGGCTTAGAAACATAAATGATCAATGTTTATAATGATGAATCAAACTTATATATTATTAATAAGCTAACGTACAATTTAACATTCTCCCAGCTTGATGTAGTAAAGACATCAAATTAATGATTGCGTATTTTATCATTCTTTCAAACGTACATTCTGAAAACTATTGGTGTTTTCTATTAAACGTCTACATACACAAACAAATTATTTGCAACTGTTGCGTTAACTTCAAGTTAGAGGTCATACAAATATCACATAATTGCAGAAGTTATTAAAAAAATTATCCGCTATCAAAATATACGAGTGACTATCGATATGTTTTTCAGGATGGTGTATTCGTGGTTTTAGATCTGGTTTGCAATAATATTGTCAATTTATACTAGATGATGACGTAGACGTCTCAATCTTTCATAATATTTAGACATATTACTCAGCAATATTTCATGCATAATATGAGATTCAAATAATTTATTTTACACACATGTAACCTCGACCTTGTTGATGATCCACATTGACCTTGTATCGTTTATATTTGTGTATCAGGCCTCATCACTACTTGTTGATTGTTTCTGAAGTATGACAGTATAATGTCATTGTTCATTATCACATCTACAAATAGTAAAGTGGAGCAGATCGAGATAAAATTAAATTGTATTGTAGAAACTGGGTTCATTGGACTGCTACATTATGAAGCTTTGGTTGGAATGGGCGTCGAGGATGCCGACGGCGTATGAGTGGTCGCCGATAATGTTATGGGTCATATGTTGATGGTGAATGCTTGTGTTATAAATATGCCCATCGCATGTTGAAGTGTTGCTGAATCAATGTTTGAATTTTCTGCAAAATCTTGGAATTGGCAGCCATCACTTCTTCCATAGGCTTCATTGCCTGTTGTTTGTTTTAAAAATCTTGGGCCTGCTGCAGTAAGACATTTTAGGCCAAACGCAGGCATGCAATTTTCAGTTGCGCAACAGCTCAATTCCGTGAGTGACTTCAAATGGTTTACATGAAGCACGCATGCAAACACGTCAACAAAGGGTGGACAGACACGTCAACCAAGGGTGGAGTAAGGTCTCCGCTCGTCTGGTGCCTAGTTATAGACAGTTTGAACGTTGAGTTAAATGATGCTCAGTTTTATGCTCAAGCCTATGCAGATCAGATCACGTGGTAGCTGGTGACTGTGACTCTCGACATACACGCGGTTATCTTGTGCCAGCTGCAGAACACTGCGCTTGCCAACGTGGCATGTTGATGAATTATGAAAATACCAAAATGGTTCTTTTCATGAGAGAAAAAAACAGGATCCCTACCAGAGATATGTCGGTTAGGAAAGACCTTGTATCCCAAAGGCTCAGTGAAGTACCTCGCAGTTATCGTCTATACTAAATTGAACTGGAAAATGCACCTGGAAACCTGGGTGAAGAATGCCTTTGCATCCTTTTGAGCATGAACGGGAGTCTTCGCAAGCACTTGGGTTATACGGCCGCGGGTTCTGTACTGGATCTATACGGCTATGATCCGCCCAATCATAACTTATGCAGCCGTTGTATGGTGGCCGGCGTGGTGGTACGGGTGCTATGGGGACCGCCCACACTAGGGCTCTGGATCATAGTGGGCTCGTTTTACTACAACTCCATCAAAACAGTGGCTGCGGGTACTGCATATCGGCTTCTTGGTCTGGGCCAGTCGGTTTCTGTTTCGCGGTGATGGCAGAAGCTGGAGTTAGCCTGTTGGAAGCTGCTCGATTCTGCAAACTGATTCAGGACGCCATAGCGCCTGCTATGGGGTTCCAAATTCCGGACTTCCCTTTAACCCAGAGAACTGAGTTCATGATGAGTGTGAATCAGTGTGAATCCCCAGGATATCTGTCCAAGTACCGATCTGCAGGAGGTGCATAATGCGTATTAGCCCATCTTGTTGAAAAATCAAAGATATTCTAGATTTTTGAAAATTTTCGACAAAACATCTTGTAACAGTACATTCAGTTAGTTCCCTTAGCCCACTAGAAAGACCAACTGTGCAGTGGCGGTTCGTGAATTTTTGACAGAGGAGGCTGGACATAAAACGTTTTTGTAAAAATATATTCTATTCACAGCCTTTTAACCTTTGCACAGCGACCGTACCAGCTACTTCAGTGACAAAATTAATTGTTACCCAGCAAGAACCAACGTGGAGGTATAGAGTTTCTCTTGGCAAAACATTTTTTTGTTCGTTTTTTGTCTTTTATTTTTTTGGATTTTAAATATTTTTTCTTTTTTTTGGAATTTTTTATATTTTGTTTTTTTTAAATTAATTTTATCAACTTTTTTTATATATGAACGGAATTCTACGGTCTTTAGTTTTCAAAAAATGATCAATAATATTATCAAAAAATTTATCATTTTGTGTTTTACTAAATCTTTTTCAATAGATATTAAACTAACATTGTATAAACGATTTTGGCCCATTGTACTTGGCATGTAAGTTTTAATTCGTTTGAGAGTAGAAAATGATCTCTCCACGAAGCCGACGTGACAGGAATGGTGACTGTCAAACAAAGTAGTTTATAAAACTGAGGTGAAACTTGTTGCAAATCATTGTCTATCATATATTTTATCATATCGGCGTGACTGTCGTACTGGCCTAAAACATCTTTATCCGAGTATATAACGCATAATTCATTGTACAGTGCTATTTTATCAAAAAATTTATATTTTAGAACTAAGTTATACGAAAAACTTCAATTCATGTAGGTAAATCGGAAAATCGAATCTCAATTTGACCTTTAATAGTACCTATCTAAAATTTCATAAAAAAAGTGTTTATAATGTAGTTTCTTGTCTACCAAATTATATGTTTTCCTCCTTTAACAATATTCTGTTTACCGGTTAATTTAAACTTAATACTCGATGTAATATGTTCCTGCAATTTTTCATGTCTGTCTATACCACGAGCTGAATATTTCAAATCATCATAACCCAAGTGCCCCCAACATGAAGTTGTATTAGATGTAAATAGCGAACAATACCAGCAATATAATTTATTGTGTACCTCAGATCCCGTTAACCTTAAATATTTTTTACAATTATCAGTATCAAATCATCGATTTTGAAACATACCTGTCATCACTAATCTTATCAGCAACTAAATCACTACTCAGTTTAACGTTTAATAACCAAAGAACTCTTTGTTAATAACTCACCAAACGACCGAACAGATAAATTATAACTTAACCTTACATCGCTTCACGAAACAAAAACAACTGCCAGAGCACGTGTCGAAGTTTGCAGCCGCGGCAAGTAATCGTATTTCATACGACCGCCGGGCAACGAGGTCTATACCTCGTTGCCGCCGGGAGCGTACGAGAAGCTAGCCTCCATAGACGTTGCCGTATTCGCTGTTTTACCCTATTTGTGAATTGAGCTGGTTGGAAAAACGGCAACTGTGTTGACCACACGTATTTAGCGTTTGAGATATATAGAGAATCTAGCCTCTGGCCACTGTTGCCAAATTAAAAATAATTACTGAGAACGGGGAATTAATTGTAAAATTTAAAGAATTATCAGAGAAACAGGAAATAAAATGGAGAATGATCATGAAGATAAATTGGTGAGGAGGCTGAGCCTCCTTAGCCTCCTTCGAGGAGCAGCCACTGCAACTGTGTGCCTTAAATGACTGCCAAAGTGTACATTTTTTCGTATTATTAAAAACTTAATTTATGGACTATGACGATTAAAACGATTACTTATATCACAAAAGATCTACATTTAATAAACAAGCATTTGAATCGTACAAAATTGTTTACTACGGTCGGAAACGTCTTCTTTCAGTTCATACATCAGTTTTAATCAGAAGGAGTGAAAATAATTGCTGTTCAAAGTTCTGGAAACAGCGACCCGGTAAATATTCGAGACTAACTAGTAAGTAGTAGTAATCTACTACTGAATGTTAGATCCATACTCACAGAACCAACTAATTTTGCTTTTTGCTAGAGAAAGGCTACAGTCATACTCTCGAAACATTCTCACTGAACTCAACATCACTTTGATGAATATGCTTATTATGGCGTGCTTTGCTATAAGCACATTCGTTATTTCGATCAATGCGACCCTATTTGCAATTGAATACTATGTTTTAAGTTTTATCGATGAAACGAGATTTTCTGGCAGTCTAAGATTCAAACTGATCCTGTTGATAACAAGAAGTGTGGTTTTAGGCAAAATTCTTTTTTTTCGGAAACTGGTTCTTGGTAACCTCTAAGGGCGGCAGGCTAAGAGTATGTAAGAAAAAATAAATAGGCTAAGGCAATTGATTTATTGATGTAAAGTGAAAATTAGTCATCGATTTCTTCGTGTAGATGTAGATGCGCTTAGAAAAGTGTAGGAGGAAAATCCTGAAAGACTTCGCACTTGGGAAAGTGAATTCAAGAATCTTGCCAAAAGAACATTGCTATTTTCAGTAGTAATATCAAGAGAGAGTGAAAATAAATTGTAAATTCGACAGATCTTCGAGAACTTGTTGACAGGCAATAGCCACGAGAGCCGAAGGGATTCAGTGGCTATTGCCGCATGGCAACAAGTTTGAGAAAATAACTGAAGAATTATTTTCGAATTTATCGAACTCTCATGTGGTATTCTGTAGATTATGTTTCAATGATAAATCATAAAATGTTATCCCCACCTCTAGTCAAAACTGACGTTGTCAATCAATGAAAACAAAATACTTCCAGCGGCAATTTTCTAAGCAGAAAATTCCTATTCCTAAAACAATGTTTTGATAGGTCAACACCACGGTCGTACATACAGGTCTGGGGACTCGTATGTTTGACATGGGTCTCTTACGCGTCGCCAAACTCGTAGTCCCTCGCTCAGCCACTAGCTAGCGCTTGGATCGAAGTGGTAAAACGATTTCTTTCCGGAATCGCAAGCAGTGTTACTAAGTATTCTGATTTGAGAGAGGAATAGAACTGTTACTCTTGTCAAAATGTATTACTCACCTTAAAAATAACTTCCCCCTTTTCGTTATACATGCTCGCACACATAAAAGACCTCGTGAAAACGATTTCTATCCGGAATCGCAAGCATCCACTTTTTTCGCATTTCCGCATCTTTCGGCACTTTGAAAACAGTTTATTGCGTTACACTTTTGTACCCCGTTTTGCATTTCGGCACAATGCACGGTTTCGTAATTTGTTTCTAGAAACGCAGGTATTCCTTGTGTTTACAAGTCAAGTATGACAGTTGTCAGAGAATTTCGACTACTGCGCCATCCTTTTTGGTACTACGCGACAGTCGACGCTTAACGGACCCACTTCTCACATAGGAAACAGCCTCGAGTCCCCAGACCTGTATGTACGACCGTGGTCAACACGTACATAAATGACACAAATTGAAAATTTCTATCGGTTTGTAGAAACGTCAAAAAATAATCGATGTATAAACGTGTCAAAAAAGAAAACAAATAGTATTTTTCGGTTTATGTGATCAAAATAAACTTTTTTTACTCTTGTAAACCCTTCCGAATTACAACCCTTTGAATAAATTATGACCAAATTAAACTTTTTATTTTTGTTATAATTTTCTCAAAGGAATGTAACTCCATAGTGATGAATTTTTCGACAAAATAACAAGAGTAAAAATGTTGATCTCAAAAACCCAAAAATATTATTTGTTCTTTATTTTGATATGTGTTAACTGTTTCCTAACCTCAAACAGTGGTTGGCCAATAACTCGGCATCAAACGAAGACCGCGGTTTCGTACTTCCCACATATCTTCCTGGACACCATATGAATCTACTCACCAAGCTTCATCAAATTCCGAATCCATCGCGACGATTGATAGTGAAAATGCTTCATTTACTGGACTATAGAGATTGAGTCAGATCGAGCGGTGTATAGGATTAATGTGAGATTAGGAGAGATCCAGACTCCTCGTATTGTTAATAAGATAAACAGAAGAAGAACTTATGTTGTGCGATAGGGCAAGGGAAGTGTGTATTGCACAGGTCGTAGAGTTAGTTAGTAAGAAGGAAGTTAGGGATGGGTTTCTATTCAGCGATGTTATTTATCAACTGTTTTTTCAGAAAAGCAACTCCGTGAGTGTAGCATATTTTGTCTAATATCAAATAGCAACTGCTATTTTGTACCTCTTATTTGAAACAGTTATTTTAAGGTTTGGAATAGAAATAGCATAAATAGCACTTGCTATTATGCGTATGGTATTTCTATTTAGAAATAACAGTTTTGCCCGTAGTAAAAATACTGGTACGTGTCGTTAGTTGAGGGGTAATGATATGCGCATTATAAATCACACCAATTTTGTTTCTGGTCGGGGATATATGCTATTCTCATCTGTGTCGATTCTTTATCTTACTTATTAACTGGCAATACATTCCGTTGCTAGGTTTCATTTTAGAATGTAATTAAAAATTGTATTTTATAATGCTCAAAAACAAAACCAAAAGTGTGATAATCCTGAATCAAAACGGCACTACTACAGTTATTATCTTTTAATTCAATGAAATGTTAAGAGCAATATATTATTCCAGGTCTTGAAGAAGACAGGGAATTCCCAGTTGAAATTCTTCCATACTTATTCCTTGGCAACGCAACAAACAGCGAGGACAGTCAGGCGCTTGCTAAACATAGTATACAGGTAGGTTTTGAAAAAATTCATTCTAATTTGATTCAATACTGTTTAATTTTTTCCAGTACATATTAAATGTTACGCCTGACTTGCCGAACGTCTTCGAAGATCAAGGTAGCATCAAATACATGCAAATCCCGATCACTGATCACTGGTCCCAGAACTTAGCAAGCCATTTTCCAAAAGCAATTGAATTTATTGGTAAGTTCAAACACTAGATTTTTTGAATTTGTATTCTCATAGGATATTAGATATCCTGTTTTTTTATCTTGTAGTAGTTTGGTCTTAGGTAGGGCTATGATGGTCTTGACGACGTTTCAGTAGAAAATCACATCTTATATCTTGCGGTGTTTTCGAATTCTTGAGGAAAGTTAAGTATCTGCTGATGGTTGGTTGACGTGCAATTTGATGATGCTCGGGGAACTGTAGTAATCCTCCCGTTCGTCAGGGCTAGTTACTAAATTTTGATAGTCCCTGGGTGTCATCCATGTTGTGTTGAGATCTTTTCTAATTGTATCGTTTTTGTTGTTAATGCATCATTGGTATTTCGAAAGACTACTACTATTCCGATTAAAACTCAACTTAGTTGGACTCATTGGATTGTATTGTAACGATGTTTAATTCGTAATGGAACTGATATAAATCTTGATTCGTTACATCTAATAGTTTGATTAATTTTGAATAATAATTCCATTTGTTCTCCACAACTCTAGAAACCTCACTCTCTAAGGGTCGAAAACACTGTAAGCTCATGTAAACTTAGAATCGATGGTGATACACATAATATGTGAAGTAACAAAATGTATTTGACATACTCAATAACTCTTGAGTCTAGAATTTATTAGTAAATAATATAATAACACTCTGACCGCTGCAGCGATTTTGACCAAATTTGATTCAAATAATCTTACAGTTGATACCTGTTAATATTATTAATATTATTTGACACTAGGAACATTCGTAAAAATTGTCCGGTGACGTATAACACAGTGGGTTGATTCCCTTTCATAGCACATATAAAAGAAAAATATCAGACGTCTTTGTCCACGATTATTTTCAGAAAACGTATAAATGCATTTCTCACCGAAAAATGTTATTACACATTAGATGAATATCTAAGTTGACCTTAAAATTTTGGCATGTAGTTCTGATATTCCTACATGTGAATTTTTAATCTATTTGTATCTTTAAATCTTTACTCATGCATTTTAGTCCATTGTTTTCCAGGTATACAACTATGATAAGCTCTGTTGATACATTTTCTGTTAACTTTAAACCGTTTAACATGATGTTCGTGTATTCTTATTGTATATGCGTTATTTGTGATCAGCAACATTATTTCTGATATTTGACTTTGTGTAAACTTTTTTTCTGTCACTGGATATTTTTAATATTTTTTTTCTCTCCGTTCAGTTTACAAAATGGAAGTTATTCTTGCAAAATTTTGATTCACAGCCAATAATTGAAATTTTTTTAAATTAACAAAGAATGCAAAAAAAATTTTTCGAGAAACAAAATTAATTTTTCATAAAATTAAATACAAATATTTAAAGGATAATTTAATAAAATTAATTCACTACAAACTAATAAATTTAACTAAATATTTTGATAATAAATAATTAATTCATACTTTTTATTTATTTAATTGATAAAATAAAAATTAAAAATAGTTACCTAAAAAAATTTTAACATTTAATTATTAATTATAAATATAAAAATAAATTTGTTTTATTCAAAAACTATAAAAATTCAATAATTTTATTTATAAAAATAAAATAAATAAATAAATAAAAATAAAAAATTATAAAAATATACTTACCTTTAAAATTTCATCCAAAAATAGATAGATGAAAATTGTTTACTTAAATAAAACTCAATTTACTAATAACAAATGAATAAACATATTTATTCATTTTAAAATTTAAATTATCCTATATATAATATAAAAGAAAAATTCATAAATTTAAAGAAAACTTGCAATAAAATTATTTATAAATAAAATTTTAAAATTAGAAATTTTTGCAAAAATTTCACCAAAAGAAATTCTGAAAAAGTCAATTTCTTACTTCAACAACACTTTATTTAAGTGATATTTATTTTCCAAAATTCTTTTTCAGTACTAATAAAATATAATTAAATTTATTTTTCTGTAAAATAATAAATATAAATATATTTCTTTCAAATTTAGGACAAAATTTTTTTTTCAATAATTGGAGTTGAAGGTTTAGATAAAAACTAACGAATGTTAAATGATTATTATTTTGAATAGTTGTTACAATTTGTGATTTTTATTTTTGGTTGCATATTGAGTAAAAAGTTGTTTTATCAACAGATAACAATTATTCAATCCGCCTCATCTTTATTTCTCACATTTTGGCCTCTCCGTATCTGCAAAGATATTCGGCGGTCCAAAATTGGGTAGTCGATGATGGTTCACCAATCAAAATTTTCCTTTTTTCTAAATTGAACGAAGAATCCATTTTTGACAAGTATACCGTACTGTAGCTACGCTACTAGATAATTTTAACAATGTTACTATTGACAAGTAAATCTCAAATTTCTCAAATTTTCCATCTGGAGAGAGTTTTTTGAGAAAAATAACAGCGGAATTGTGATCAGCGACCCATAAAACCTACTAGAGGTCATTTTTGCAACAAAATTATAAATTATATATTATATATAAATTTTTCAAATTTCCCATCTGGAGGGAGTTTTCCGAGAAAACTAGTCACGGAATCGTGATCAGCGACCCAAAAAACATACTAGGGGTCATTTTCAGCTCTTAATTACCCCGCTGTCTTGATAGTCATGAATGATCTATGTGGTATTAGGAACAAAATGCAAAATAAAATTTGAAATTCTAGCTTACAATACTTTTTTTTATAATGGCCTTTTTCCCGGCTTATTGCCTGGACAAAAATAGCAACCCCTTCACTGTTCCAGACATGCCGAACTTCTTTCTAGCAGACTCTTTGCCTATTGAGGTCTTTCCTGATCTCCAAACTTTCAAGAAAAATTCCAATGCATATATCTCCTCTAAACATGCCATCGCCAACTCACACAAACTCCTACAAACGTTATAGCTTCCTCTTGTGTAGTTCAAATATAAAGAAAACAATTAAATTACTCATGTCGACTTATTTTGAGACCTATCGTCTGGTAAAGTTAATGACAATTCGCATGAATAGTGCATATCAAATGCAATAACTGCAAAAATAATTAAATACTCATATTGGGAAAATAGTATTATTAAGATCATCAGCATGTACTTTCTTGCAATAAAAGTTGTGTTTTGTATGCGACTTTGTTTCGGTTTCGCCTACTGACTTTACAAGCAGTATGAATGAAACGAGTGTTCTATGAAAACAGGATGGAATGAGAATATAAGAGGATGAAGGTGAAATAAAATGATAGTTTAGTGTATCACGAATAGCCTCGGAGCTTTAGGTACATCCTCGGTTGTGTCGGTTTACATTTATCAGTACCGTTATTTCGGGAAGCGTGGGCGAATATGCCGCTTAGACTTTCAGAGCCACCCATCCACCACCAACTCGAAAATCAATAACAGCACAGCGGGGCAAGCTACATAATACACGAAGGGTCAGAGCCGTCTTTATGCAAACCTTGCAAATTTAATTAAATTTGTTCTACAACTGACTGAAGATCTTATGCGATTTAGTGTTTGCAATAATTGTAAGATATGACTTGAAAATAATTGAACTAGATGAGGTTATTTCTTGCGATACAAGAAAGGTATCCTTACTAATCATAACTATGACAGAAAGGAACCAATGTCTTAATTAAACTGACAGGTTTACATTGTTTCATAAAAAAACGGTAGGTATTACGAACTTTGTGAGAAATACTTCCGGGATCCATTAACTCGGTTAAAAAGTTACCTGCCCAAAATACGAACCAAGGTCACTATTTTATGACCCATAAACTGGGCCAAATCGAGAAAACTGACAGCGGGCAGTAATTATAATACCCTATAGACAAATATCTTCAAATTTGAAAATGATTTGAAAATAATTTCGAGTGTCACTTTGTTGTTTCGGAAATACTAATAAAAACGGTGAAACGCTGGAGGTGCATGTTACATGTATCATCGGAAAGTTATCTCATAAGACTATCCTTTCCAAAAACGGACAGCATTCTCACGATCCAGAGCTGAAAACAGAAAAAGTCGTAAAATTGTATCCGCTGTTTGCAAGAGGAAAGCTACACAAGATATTTCTGGGTGACCAAGCAATACTGAACAAGTGGAGAGCCTGACGACTCAAGATGTGGACTGCATAAAACAAAATATGTATTATTCCAGAAAAA
This sequence comes from Endomychus coccineus, assembly GCA_958510875.1. NCBI lineage: Eukaryota > Metazoa > Arthropoda > Insecta > Coleoptera > Endomychidae > Endomychus > Endomychus coccineus. Next base: position 139,422,106 of record OY294069.1, on the reverse strand, counting down.
AATGTCTGCCTTTTTTTACTGGTAAATGACACTAAAAAAGGTATTATTATTGTCGGTTGTCATACCAATTTGCGAATGTTATGTAGTTCAGAAAAGGTTTATGCTAATGGCACAACTACTACCCTAAGAATTTCCTAGAATTATTTAAAATCTACGGTTATTTTAACAATAATTATGTGCCATTAGTATTTTATTAAATACCAATAAATTTGCAGAAACGTACACTAAATGTATAAATTTAATCAAAACACTTTGCAATACAGAAATAAATTTAAGTTTTATTCCAAAAGAAATAGTCATCGATTCTGAAAAGAGTATTCACAATCCTGTAAAGAAGGTCTCACATAAATTGTCAACAGCATTCTTTTTGCATGCATTGTTAAACTATCGCTGTAAGCAATTTATCTTCTTCGATAGAATGGTTGAGCTGTAGAAAAGGGTTCTCCTTCACTATGTCGTCATTCTCTATTGTGTACAGTTTCGCCTTACTCTTCGTTTTTCCCACATTTCGCGATATGATCAAGTCCGAACTTGTTATTTTGCACCGTTAGCATCTTTTTACCTTTTTCACTGTACATCTCAGAACTAATCATTTTAGGAATAAACTGCTGTGGGGTATAATATAAACAAAATTTTATCAAGAAACAAAAAGTTCTTATTTCATCCATAATAAAAGCAGGTGCCTATAGTATTGATTTATCGTTGCTCCCGGTCGAGCAACTCGAACCTGCATTCGTGTGGCAATTCGGACGTGGCCTTTTAATAATCTTACCTGCCGTCGAGCAAGTTGACGCTGACCGTCTGGGGTATGGTGTAAATTATTCAAACTGGAAGGAAAACTAAAGATGACCTACTACCAAAACATATTGCACTGTAAACGATCACTCCACGTGTAGGGTCAGTGCGTTCAACAGCTGGTTGTAAATTATTCCGATCTCCGTCTCACCCTTCCCCGATTAACGGGGCTCGTCTAAAGTCTAAAGACCACGTGATGCTATTCATGTACTCAGTATATTTGTGATCTACAAAGCACCAATTCGTCCTGTATGTTCGTATGTTTGAGGTACATCTCCCTATCTATCATTGTATTCCAGTGTATTCGTTAATTCCCCTTTCCTACCTGGGCCAACGATGAATTGGAGTAAGGGGTATGCATAGAAACGGTCAGTAAATACGAAGCCCATAGGATCTTATTCGTTGATATACGGACGCCATAGATAATCTTTGTTCCTCCAATAATTTATTCTGGAAAATCTGTCTCTTACCGCCAATATTTTCAGATGACTTTCTTTACGATCTGTAGTTATCCTAGGACGTCATGATCCTCGGTGACGCCCAAGAACACTTTCTTCAGAATCATACCAACAATCGGGCCACGACGTTCAAAATCACTTAACGAACGGTTCTTTTGAATTTGTCGAATACTAGGCATTGTAGATAATGTGTACTATAGAAATATAAATGCAAGAATTCATTTATTCAACAACATTGAAATAAAGTGCAGTCAATACTGGGTTGGGTGTTGCAGTTTTTATTCAAATCAGTATGACTTACATGTTCATGCTGTTTAAATTATTGTATAATATTAGACTCATAATAATCCGTTGCCGAAACTGTTTTCTATTTCGGCATTTGGGTAAGGTAAATTAAGCACTCTGCCAACAGATCAATTCGCTTTTGCTCAAATGTCGAACCTACAGATATTTAGGCAAAGTTATCGCAGGTTAGTTTGTTAAATTTTTACATATTTTCATTTATCTCATTCAACGTCAAGCAACAAACATAATTCTGAAGAAAATTGAATCAATTTACCACATCCATCAAAATATTTTCAACAGATGGATATTGGACGTCGCGCGACTCAAACAAAAATTATCAATCTGATACTGTACACTGCAAATCTAAATTAAAATTCTTGATTTAACACGTTTAGTATATCAGATCTTGATTAATCGGGCATATAATTTGAAATCCAGTGTAATGACTCATTTTTATCATGTTCGTATTAATATACTGATAACATTGTTAAGTGCGTCGTAGCAAACCATGTCTTACCTAAGCCGGTCATACAATCACAAAGTAAGGACTCTCTCTCTACAAATTCAGCGACGAATCTTACTTAGCTAGATTGGAAGCTATAGAAATGTATAAATACACACATCTGTTATTCAATTTTGATAATTTTGACTATTGAAAACAATACATTATTACATGTACTTCAATCAACTCTAGGAACACGCATTTATAAATAATTATTTGTCAACTAATTAGGATTAGTGACTACATGGAATAGGTTCTTGATTTCCTTATTTTCGGCCAAGAAGTATTTCATTGATTAAAAATAGCATATAGTCGCTTTATAGCGGATTGTAATTGCAAGCTAATAGTATATTATGCAATAAGCACAAACTGAGGTTTATTTGGCATGAGTGTGAAAATATGCAGCACGTGCCGCGTGTCCAAAGTACCTATTTTGTGCGAGTTGCATACTACACTTTTTCAAATTACTCTTCACGTTTAACATTCTGATGAATTATAAAAACGTTGACCGAAATAATGATGACAGTTATTCAAATATCCCGTCGCCCCCTAACACATAATGGTTCATAATGCATCGGTTGCTAGGCAGCATATACAATATGAATCAATCGAGGCAGGTCAATACCATCTATAGTACAAGGCCTGAACGCTCGATCGTGATGTCACCAGAAGCTATGTTGCAGCTGGTCACCCGTGCTTTTCAGCAGTGCTGCAATACCGACAGTAAAACAAAAGTTTTATTTATTCTTTACGACAGATAAGGTCTTCCTGTTGAAACGGGGTTACCAGACATTGAGTTGTTAGTTGCACCCAATTTGCTTTTATTAATGTAAAAACCTTCTCTTCTAACGATTTCTGTTCTTGTGTGACCAACCAGTACAGTAGCGTGGACGAGGTCAACGAGTGCAACATACAATTTTCCGCAAGATAGAGTTAGATTAAAACTCTCGTTAATTCTAATATTTATCACCTGTCACATTCAATACATTCCAATGTCGTACCTAGAGATTTAACATTTTGTTAAAAAAGGAAAAAATTGGATACAACTGGGTTTCTCTCACGCATTAGAAAAAAGAGAAAAATTGATAAAATATCGAATTAAAACCGGAAACCTGAAATTTATTAGAATAATTTAATTTAAAGTACATATGTGTGAAAATTAGAAATATTCTCGGTATCTAGGTTAGTTTAAATAAAAAACAAAGGCCACCTTAAAAAGAAAAGCTCTTAAGGTAGTAAATGATCCGACGATGGATAGAGAACTGTTGCAGGGCTGCACACTGCGTGGCAGCTGAACTTCGGCAAGTGAATCTTATATTAACATATAGGTACATATATTATAGAAATATACGATGTCGTGAATATATGATTAAATGAAAATTCTAATCTCCATATTAATCACATGTTGTTGCATATTATTTGTGTAAACAAGCTGGGCAATAAATTAGTTATCCGTTAATTGATTATAATAAGTGGTAACAGAAATGTTTATGAAAGATAAATTCTCCATTGTTATATTAGTACGTCTCTGGAATACACGGGGCAATTGAGTCAGCGCGTATCCTTGCCAACCTTTTCTCCCCCACTTTCATTGAACAGACATGAATGGCAATATGATCTGGGTCAGCGAGGGTGCCGTTTCATTCACCGGGCACGCTTAACATTCATGCGAAGGTCCATGGCGCCACCTTCTTAAACTGTGAACACCTCAAATTTATAGCTTCATCCTTCTCTAGTTTTCTAACCGTTTTTTTTTTGCATTGGTAAGGAAAAATGTCAAATGAAGGGAATATCGTTGTACGAGTCAATAAATGCCCTTATTTATCTGCATTAGCACATTCATTTTCATTTTATTCGTTGTTTTTTATCGGAGCTGTCAATAATGGAAGCATTCTCATGATTAGATGGACAATTGATATTCGAGATTATCTTTAGAAGCACTTCTATCACAGGCTGAACAACGTATCGATTTCAATATTGAGAGGTTCGAAATTCCAAACAGTTTAAAGAGCGCAGTAATAATTCACGATCAGTATAAAGTTCGGACTAGGTAACGTTCGTTCCAAGATCTACCGTTGAACTATTCTCTGCAAAAAACTCTTATTTATTATTATAAAAAGGATCATTCCTAATCAAACATAAAAAAATACGTCTAAAAACCCAGTAATAGTAATAAGCAATGCTAGTTAATGTAATAATGATGTGCTAATGATATGTAATATTTTAGATTGTTCTCAAAGTCGTCGAATAAACTAGGCTTAAACTCATTTCCTAAAAAGAAACGCACCACGATTTGAAAACTTCTCAAACAATTACATTTAGTGATACGCCTGAATATAACGGGTGGTGGCCTTATAGTTTGCAGATGGTTCTAAGTTGATGTAAACGGTTCACTTCATGGTTCACATGAGTGAAATTTTCGGTTGACTTGAGTGAAATGTTCTGCCTTCGACGATTCGATTGAGTTGAGCATTGTTCGCGGATGTGGGACACAGCTATTTAACGACAAAGACGGCAAAGATGCGTAGGTTAGCATACATGTGGCTTCACAGCAAGCATGTAAAGCACTTAACCGACAAAGAAAGCGCCTCAAAAGATGCATGCATCAGCATCCATGTGGGTTTATAGCAATGACTTTTGTTTATATTCATTGATTTATATATCGTATAATGCTAGATATGTTTGCTAACCTGTAATCAAGAGGTGTAATATTAAAAATGTTATTAATACAAAAAACACATAGATTGAATCACAAAATTGGAGCTTCGTCTCGATCTGTATTTGGCCAGTTCTAATTAGGCATAAAATTTCAAGTTGTACGGTTAAAATACTGCTGAGAAAAGCCGGATGTAGCACTGCCAAGGGTTTGGATGTGAGTTTAAAATCTGTAAATCGAACACGGCTTAAGGTACAGTAGATCGGAGTCACTGTTCAACCGCTGTGTAGAACAACGTGCCTCTCACTCCGCCTTTCGCATAATCCGATCAAGAGAGCGAGCCGCAGTCTGTCTAGTTGCACTGAACCGTGCCCGAAACAAAGCGAATAACGTGAAGTATTTCGACGGGCCGCTCTGATCAACCTCCAACAGAGGAAGTAAAGTGGAGGGTAGGGGTTTTGATAAAATGTATATAGATGAAAGACTCCCCTTAATTTTCACAAGGCAATACCCCTGTAGAATATTTTGAAGCAATTTAGAAGCGACGTTGTATATTTAAGAAAGCTGATATAAATGAAAATGATAGAAAATGATAATGGATGAAGGAATTATAATAGCTGATTCTATGTATCATTTGCCAGAATTTCCGCAATGTGCATCTTCCTACTTAGCATCTCATGAATGCTCTGTGGTTTAATTATTGCAGCTTAAGGAGGTTCGGTAGTGTTAGCGGGAGGAAATATAAGAAGAGCAAGCGTAGGGTGAGAGCGGAGGTCTGGCAAAGCTGTAAATATTACCGGCTGGAGCTGTATACATGTGTTAGCTTGACCAAAATAGAAGGTTGTGTAGTAGAAGTAGCGGGAGCACCAAATACAGAGGACTGCGTGGTATTTGTTGGAGTAACATTACTGAAAATTGATGACTGAGTAGAAGGAGCTGGTTCTCCGAAAACAGGCTTATTAACAGAGTTTGCAAACGGAGAACCCCGAGTTGACGGTGCTGTACCACCAAATATTGAAGCCTGCGTTGTGATTGCACTATTGCCGAATAAGGGAGATGGGGTGTTGAAGAGCTAACCATAGGTGATTCTGTATTATGGAAGATTGTGTTTGGTGACCCGCTTCCAAATACAGACGGTTCAGTAGCGAATAACGATGGTTGAGTAGTAGTAGTAGTGGAAGAAAATATTGAAGGTTGTGTTGTAGGAATTGAATCAACACTTCCAAATGTTGAAGATGGCACAGTAGTAGATTGAACAGCTGATGCAAAATCGAGTTTGCAGCCGGAATACCAGATCCAGTTATAGAAGGTTGTGTCGTTGGCGTTGAAGCAGCGGTTCCGAATATGGAACTGTTGAAAGTGAACTTCATGGTGTTGCTTGCGGTAATGGGATTGATATGATTTGGGCAGGTTTAGTTGATGGTAAAGATTGCGAAATTACAACCGGTGTAATCGACACTAACGATTTTACTGGCAAAGTTTTTTGATTCACATTAAACAGAATAGATTGTGTAGCAGGGGATGAAATACTTGAAACCGGATTTTTAACTAAACTGTCTCCGGGTGGAAAAAATGATAAGGATGTTGTTCCAGGAGATGAACTGGATACAGCAGTACTTTTTGTTTGCGGACTACCAAACACTGGAGTACTTGTAGTATCGGTATCACTTGGTATCGTCGAAGCTGAACAATATCAAAGTTTGTCCACCCCCAAATCCGCTAAATGTAGGTGTGGTCGAAACAGGAGACGTAGGTGGCAATGAGCTTGCTATAACTAGAGGTTTTTGCAGAGTTAGACACATGTTAAAATAATAACCAACAGTTCCTCAAAGAATGGCTATTGCAAAAATATTAGTGTATTTAAGAAATTTTAATAAAAAAGTAGTTTTAATTGTTAATTTTCAGCTATTTTTTCATATAAATAATTAGTGGATTCGCTCAAACTTGCACAAAATATTATTGTGATAGTGTTATTCCATTTAAAAAAAAGCATTTCTATTTAGCCGTTTTTTTAATTTGAAGATTTACCCACGTCCCCATAAGCTTCCATGTTAAAATGTTGTTTTTTTGACTCGATATATTTAAAAAACGGTGTAGTGAAACCCTCCAAAACATTAGACGTATTCTTATATTGTCATTCCCAACGGTCTGTAAAAATTTCAAAAAAACTGTCCCTACCGAACGTTCTTAAGATGCATGGCCTGCTTGGCAAGTGAAAAGAAAAACTTTGTACCACACATGTCTCAATCTTAATGTGGGTCCTCCAATTACAGATAATCTAAGATAGTTTCCCAGGTTCTCCCTTAATTGTAATTCAAGAATTTTCAGGTTATGATACTTTCACCTATGTTAACTCATTTCCGACAATTAACATTGAAGGTATAAAAAATGTACATTAATACTCAATACTTATATTAAAGTGACCTTCTCAACAGAACTATGTCGAATTTGAATTCATGTCTTTGCGTCGACTCGAAGCAATTTTTCCTGCTCCTGCTCATAACTTCTATTGACACATGAATAAAAGTTTGGTAGGACCTTTTTTTTTCGAAGAATTTTTGCACTCTATTGAATCACGTAAATTACTTCTGCGAAAATATTTGATGATACGTACGTGCAGGTGAAAACATAGTTGGCATTTATCCATCTGATAAGAAATATGAGCAAGAAATTGAATCAAGTTATATAAAATAGGAACTGTAGATACTATTTTCTTCCTTGACTAATACCAAGATGGATATTGACATATAAAAAAATATTTATTAATGGAGTAAAATATTGTAAATATTAACAGGGATATCCAAGCTAGTTCATTATAAGTAAGCACACTGAATAAATTATAATGTAATGCGTATCCATTCCGTCGAATCCAGGAAATAATTTCCATTTTAATTTTTGGTGTTCTAACAATGACTTCATTCCCATTATTTATATTAATCCATCGATCGCTTTCTGTTTCAGATGAGGCAAGGTCTCGACAGAAAGGCATATTGGTACACTGCTTGGCTGGTATTTCCCGTTCTGTAACAATTACGGTCGCCTATTTGATGTACAAATGTTCGCTTAATCTCAACGACGCCTTCAATCTCGTCCGTTCTCGGAAATCAAACATCGCCCCAAACTTCCATTTCATGCAGCAGTTACTCACATTCGAGCGAGAATTGAAGTTGGACGTGTCTTCCAAAAGCATACAAACGCTGAAAGAACAAATTCGACAAGAACAAAAAAACAGGGGCAATAAAGCTATTCAGCAAAAATTGAAAGGTCCTTGTAAAAATTGTTCATTAACCACAGAATGTAAGTGTCAACAGCACAGTGATTTTTTAAGTCCGTTGGCTCATATTGGGGTGAGTCCGGATTCTGGAATTGAATTTGACAGGTGGGGTTCGGGAACTCCTGGCGAATGAGATATCCAGGGGGGATCGCAGTGGCACTTTTAGATCCCTACGATTGGTTCGACCTCGTAGTGTTACTGCCATCCTCCCTAAACCCATGTACTATATCTTAATGCATTTAACTTAATTTCCAAAACTACTCTAGGTTTAGCTAACTTTTCCCATCAATACCAGTATTAGACCAGGAAGTATCGTTTTCTGCATGTCTTGGATGTTATGAGATTCGTAAAGAAAACTGCTTTATGTCAATTTATAAAGATTATTTTACCAGTTTGAGATATTTTGATAAATGCTGGTTCATTGTTTTAATATTCTCTACATGCTACAATAAACTAATTCTTCCATGTTGAATTATTCAATTGATCAATTATCCTTCGGGACTAACACTTCATTCATTAACAATGATAAGGTCCCTATAGAATCTAGATCGATCAGCGTTATTGATCGATCTAGACTAGGACCTTATAATTATTATTTGGGAAACGCCACATGACATAAAAGAATATATTCATATATTCATTTATATCCTATTTTCTTATAACTTCATTAACATTATTTTGAATAGTTTATGGATTAACAAGTGCACAAAACCAATAGAAATGATATAACGATCAATATTTCCAACAAATTCTCCGCTCCAGATTACATCTTCTAGGTGTTTAGGCCACGTTACTGTTCTTAATGCCTTCAGTTTATCATTATCCATGGATATCGTTTTGAAATGTAGCTACTTATCTAAAAATTAATATATTTGGCAAAAAAGTGATAACAGTTTACTTTTAAATTAAATATCTGAAAAGTGGTAGTTTTTCATGCAAGACGAATTATTTACCACCACTTGGTAAACCATTCGACCAGATCCAGTCGAAGTTTGCTCTTTTGACCTCATTGATCAATTGATCTATACATGATGCTTGTTCTTTTGCATATTTTACTTGTCACAGTCACGAGACAAAAATACAATTTAACAGGGGCATTGCCATGCTCAAAACCTTTGGCAAATATGAAGGTGTGCAATTATACAAAATATATTTTTTGATGTATATCAACTGATCAACATCATGGTTTATATCATATTATGATGAAAATATCGTTCGATATACTCGTATATTTGCTAACGCTGCATGTGAAAATTTAAACCAACAAGGCAGAGAAGCTCCAAAAGATTTCTGTACATTGTGGTATGACATTCTTCCATGGGGAGTAAGTACAGTTTATAAATGTCTTTTGTAGTAAAATAATGGAGTGTCAAGGTTTTTGTCATAATGATTGGTCTTAGTTTCATAAATTGGTGCCAAAATTTTGGTCATATTTATTCCATTATTCCATTGCATTTAACCAATGCCCGTTACTTTCATGATTATATGGCCCTGTGACTGGTAGCAATGATTATTTTCAGTTGAATTTCCTAGCTGTTGACATGTGATTGCTAAAATACCTTTCACAATATCGTTTTACACAATTGAAACATAATTCACAATGATGGAAACTAATTTATCACTTACTTGCGGTTATAAATGATGGAAACGACGAATGATTAAAACCTTTTTCAGCTCAATCTTCAAAACGTTACAGGAATAAAATGGGTGTTTATTTCAATTGTGATTAATTTCAACAAAGCCCTCTTTCCGTTATGTTGCTTCATAATATCGTTCGACGTGGTTTTTTACTCGTCCAAGATTTGTAATATCTTGCTTTGCAATATTGGCAATGTCACAATACTCATTCAGAAATGGTTAGTGCTTTGTTGTTTGCAATTTTAATTTGTTTAATATTTTATATATTGTGCGTCCAATTTGTAATGAATTCTGAAGGAACTCACTAATGCAATGGAATTTATTAGGAGTAAAAAGGAATATGTCTGTATATTTAAAGCGCGCTCAAATTTCTCTTGCAAAGGGGCGTTATCAATGATTAATAATGTACACTGAGTTGCTTCAGATGTTGCTATTAATTCCCGCAGCCACACATTGCAATGTTGTGTAAATTGCTATTTTGGAACGATTGTTTGCAGATGCATTACTGCCATTTTAAAGTCCCTTTTTTAAGTATGGGTGTGCAATACGTTTTTATCCTGAAGCTCTCCAATCTTTGTTCCTCATAAAATATGCTTGAACAATCCTTGTTCCGTTATTGAACAAAATTTTGTTATATTTACAACGAGGCATCTTAGAAGGCAATTATATAAAATTGAAATTATTTGCGTAAGAAGGTTCGATAACTTAGAGAATTCAGCAAAATCGGAATTCGTTATTGTAGAATGATATTTCAAATGTTTGAAATCATACAGTAAAAGTTTCGATATCGGGGCATGGCAGCAAAAAAAGAAAAAGCAAATGCAAAAATTAGTCCACGTCTGATCTTTAAAATTAATGAAGGGCAATAGTTTTCCTACGAAATTGTACTAAATATCAACTAACTAAAGATCGACTTTGCAATAATGAAGTGAAAGCTGTAGCAATATTTCTAAAACAAAAGTGAAAATTGGACCTAAATGAGCTAATTTCTTCGAAAGGAACCTTACAGGAGCAAGAAAATTCTTGGAAACATTATCTGTACAAAGATCATCGTATTGAGTATCTAACAAAAATGTGCGTCAATAAAAACGAATCTTTTTAGAAACAAATAAATTTATAAACTTCTTAGTGGATAAAATTCCAAATAAAGTGACAGTTTTTATTAGATTAAAACAATTACCTAACATATAATACATTTTTCTGTAGACTGTAGTTCGGGACATTAGTGATCGCCTAGCAGAAGAATGAGTCTAGTTCATAATATCTATCGAGCGATAAACATTCTCTGAACAACTCTGTTTGCTGAAAGCATGTTTCAATAAGAGTTCCTGATAAGCGACTATTACCTCTCCCTTGTCGCACTGACTAACTCATGTGTAGCATAATATACACATCTCTACTCTCGATCTCCGATGTTGTTTGTATAATAACACGTACTGCAGAAGGAGGAGCCTATTAGTGGTCTTGCCATTTCGACCATTTAGACCTGTTATGGCCTCCGCATAACGTTTCAATGTCAAGCAGAGTTAAAACCGCTGTCTATACATTGCCGATTGTGTAGTTATGCATCTTATGGTTCCATACTGTTTTTCCTTAACGGGAATATCTATAGGCTCTATGCTATGATTGTGTAGATATTTCCTATAAGTGAAGGAAACTTAGTTTGTACCTACATCATGTTGTTAATCAAAAACCGCAGACTGTAGATGTTAAACTTTTAATTGTTGGATCTATTGGGGTTATTTCGATTAACCAATTGAATTAGCTTATATTTTAAGTAATCTCACGGCAACTATTGTTTAAACCAGGTTTCTTTAAGTTCCATAATATTAACCAACGATTCAACCGTACTTACTCTCTGACATGTTAGATTATCTGTAGAAATTTCCTTTACTATTAAAATATGATAATCGCTTAGAAAGATATTTCTATTTTATACCGAATTACATTTCTTTGAAAATACTTTTTGTATAAATGTTATTTATTGCTTAATTAAAATCAACATGACAAGTTTTGTAAATTGATATTTTTTTTAATTAAATGTCAAATTATAATAAAATGTATAATTTTTAAAAACTATTTTCACAAATTGAGCAACATTCTTTGTTAGTACTGAAATATTATGACAAATCGCTGGCTATAAAATGCAGTATCCCCGTTCAAAACAAATAGATTATTGTAGATAAAAGATTCTCTTACAAACCATCGCAGAACTTAGAAAAATGTGACGCAAATACATTTCTTTATATTGATTATTTAGTGGTTTCTAAAAAATTAATGCGAAAAACCAACTATTAATGAAATTTGAAAATTCAATGTGATATTAAAAGTCAACAGCGAGAGATATTTTTAGTTTTGTTGCAAAAACAAAAGACTTGCAGGAAATAACAAGTAATATTTGAATATACACAATTCTTCTATATTTGTTGATGTTAAAGTTTGAAATTTAATATCTATTATCATTTGATGAGTCATTTGCTGCGATTGATGGTTCCAAGACAGAACTTTTTTTTTAGAAAATTCTTGTATAGCATAAAATTCTATTCATTTTAAAGTTGTGTGGTGAGTTTTATTAAAAAGATCAGATTTTATTTTTTAGAAACTGCCACCCAAAGTAGCAATCAGAATTTTTTAAATCAGAAATTTACCATAAATCACCTCTGACTATTCCATGGCTCACTCCAAGCCATTTCTTAGAAGAACGCTCTTTTTTAAATGCACAAATTCGTTCCCCAGTTTGAACTGTTGCGAAATATTGAATAGAAATTTTCGCAACGGGTTCTCAATTATTGTTTTTTCGTTGTCAAGAAATGTAAAACACTAGGAAAATTATGAATGTTAATAGTAATAATTGAATAATTAATATTCATTCTTTCCTAACAGACAATTAAATGTTTGTTAACAACTAAGGAAAACATGGCCTGATGAAATTGATGAAATTTAAATAATAGAATAAATAATAAATTGCCCTCGTTGTTCTTCTAAAGTTATAATACTGTTGTAAAAAAAATTCAGTAACGATGAGGTAATTTATTATGTTAAGACTGTGAGGCAGCTTGTAAAAGTAATGCATTATAAAATATATCTTTCACGTAGTTTTCCTACTTAATGCTTCTTAAGGGCACAATTTTTGAATGACGTTGATGAAAATTGAGGAAATAACTTGCATATCGAGAAAGTATATATAATGAAAATGTAGAAGTAGTAAATATGCATATAGGGTGGTTTGAATTTAGCACATCTTTTATATTATATCGTATTTGGAAATAACTAATCTTTACACAACTTGTTCTTCAAACCAGAATTTTGAATTGTTTTGCCTACTTTTCGTTGGATTTCTCTCAGTCAATAATCTACTGTAATATAATTACTCCAGTTGAACGAAAACATTCCTCATTAATAAAGAAAATGCTGAATGTTTTATTCTCGGTACCGTTCCGAATGATTGAAAACTAGGTTCAATTTTATCAAAATATAATAGTTGCTTCTTCTTTTTTTTCACTTTGACTACTTAATTGAATGTAGTTCAATTCTAATTAATTTTAATAATAGCATAGAAACTTGATTATGAACTCATTATGTCAGTTGAGTTTTGATTTTACTTACGTTTCAATTGTATATTAATCGTTTATTGTAAAATTGAAGAAATAAGTCAATTCGGGAAACACAAACTGGATAATAAATTTCAACAAATTCTTTCAAGGGTTTATAAATATTCAAGTAACATTTATATTACAAGGGTCTTTGTCTATGAACTTATATCCTTTTTATTAATTTTTAGGAATGAAATTCGGCATTTCATAAACAAGTCATCATTATATCAAGATTTCTTGTGTTTAACTGAAATAATTTATGCAAAGTAGTATAAATTATTTTTCAATTGTTATTCATTTTTTCTTAATTGGTTCAAAGAAAATAACAAGTAATTAAGTTGAATATTGAAATATATTTTCGTTTTAAACGAAACAACCGGTGATACAAGTTTTTTTTTTAATGTGTTGTACATACCCAAAACAGTCTAATATAAAAGATGTATCAGAGAAACTAAAATTCAAACCCTATAGCATGAATATAGTTTTGAATTATAATTCCCATTTGTTGATATTACTTGAAGTTTACGGAATGTATTCAAAATTATATTCATGTAATTCAGTGCCATATTTTATTTATTTTTCCATGCATGTAGAAATATCTTGCCATATTACTGTAATGTAGGACTACCATGTTGGATACTGGACGGCATGGTTCAATTGTTAATATGTATATCGTTATTATTCAATATAGAAACTATTCTATGTACGAATAAATGGGTGGGGATTACGGCTAAAATAAGACATACAAATTTAAAGGGTTGCCGTCGTTAGTTCCGTCCCAATTCTGTTTTTTTTTTCGTTTTGTATGTTATTCCGAATATACCTGTATAACCTATATATTTTCAATATTTTGTTGAATGTTATAAAGAAATAATTGCGAACTTGTTAGGAAAATAGGAAATCCTATGGGTGAACATCATCAAAATAAATCTTTTATTCAATGCATTTGAAGATATTTTTTAAAGTAATGATTAAATGATCTTAGATTCTATTATAAAATCTGTATTTCTGTATAGTCGAAACTTGATTTTTATTTAGGTACTTAAAATAACATATATTATAAAAAAAAAAGACTGTGACGAAAGAATTCCGATGTCATCTGCCCGAAATTTGTATGTGTTATTTCTGTGGTAAACCACTTGCCTAAAATGTTGAGTAAAAATATATTTTCTTGACAGAATAGTATAGAATGAATATAATCTCGAATCAGTCAAATTATAGATGTATATAATTACACATTTTTATTCAAAATCTGCCATAGTTATGTTAAATTAAAAGAATTCACGATGTTAATATTCTTAATTGTTTTAAATATCTCACACATATAATGATTTTTCTTCCAAACACTGAATATATTTGCAAAATTTATTAAAATGTAATTACACTGAATATATTTGCAAAATTTATTAAAATGTAATTAAACTTTGAAATTAAGAGTATCTTGCCTCTTGTACAGTATAAAAGGAAAAACATTTGAATCTATGACTTGCTTCGAAACATGATTGGTACATCAAATTTCTCTCAACATTGAGATTGATAGTTGACATAAAGAGGTTTATGAATTAAAGGGTAACTATCAATTCTTGCTACAAAAGGCAAATACATGATAACATACAGATTGAGTCAGTACGAGCGGTGAATGTAATTAATGTGAGGGTATGAGAGAGCATCGTATTGTTAATAATATAAACAGAAGAACTTGTATTGTGCGATAGGAAAAGGTGAGTGTGGAATCCAGCAATTCTCCATGACCAGCATATTTTGTGTAATATCAAATAGAAACTGCTATTTTGTACCTCTTATTTGAAACAGTTATTTTGAGATTTCAGATAGAAATAGCAGTAATAGCACTTGGTATCATGATTCTTATTTCTATTTAGAAATAACAGTTTTACTCATTTCTAGTTAAAATACTGGTCTGTGTCGTTAGTTAACTGGTACTGGGCTACTGACATGCACCTTATAAATCACGCCCATTTTGTTTCATGTTCGGGATACATGCTAATCTCATCTGCGTCGATTCTTTATCGCACTCATTAACTGACAATACCCCGCTCGATCTGACTCAAGCTGTAGACTGAAAATGTTTGATTATCAGCTTCGAGATCAACAAAATTGTAGAAAATATGATTCTGAAGAAGTTGTTGAGGTATTGAATGAAAAATTTCAAATCTTAGATTTCTGTAGTAGGTTGCATCTGGTTAAAACTTTAGTGTTGAAGCACAACCGACGTCGGCTGTGGTTGAAGGCATGTAGAACGATGTTGTATCCTTTCATATCAGCAATATTTTTTAACAGGCTACTTCTGGGATTAAATTACAGATATGACCTCCACACTTGGAGGATTTTTGTAGATACAATATAGTTTATATATTTTGCAAGATATTTAAAATATTTATTCCTGATACGAATTTTAGCAATATATTAGTCAATGAATATTTTTGAAACGTTTGTAATATTTGGTGCTGTAGGGATTGAAAAACTGTGACTTTTGTGAAATAATATTTCGTTCATATGCATACCTAAGATAAAACGTAAGGCTTTCTATTCTCACATCATTATACAATTCACAATGTTCTGCCCATACTCACACTATATCCAAAAGTGAGATATTTGAAATGGTTGATTTTAGATTATACAAAAATAGTTACTGTTCGACAGTACTAACAATCTTGTATGTAGTAGCTGTTAGTAGGTACATTATTTTGGGCTCCAGAACTGTAAAGATAATGAGATATGTGAATGTATTTTCCATGTTTCCAGTAATATTCCTATTGAATTAACTTTTTCACGATTGTTGGTATTATAAAATATTTATTCTTCCATTTTTTTCTTAGTACTACCTGCTGAATGGTAGAGTATTACTAATATTGTTTCATATTTACTGTTATTTTATATGTGAATTATTATATTTATAATTAATCCATGTTTCTTCATAATGTTTTGGATAATAAAATTTTTAACGTAATAGTTTATTCTCTTTGCATGTTCCTATACATAGACTAAAGTCCTTTTTTAGAGCCATTATTTGGTGACTGCTACCCACGATATAATATAATGGTAATGCGTCTCTTATATTAAAAGCGTAGCCCAAGTCTGTGAACTTACAACTCTTGCCGCAGGGTCGCTACCGTCGGATGTAAGAGGAGCTATACGGCGCAGTGGGTAAATTCACGAATTTAGGTGGAGAATAGTCAACACTGTACAGAGTCAAATCTGACATCGCAACTAATACACCTATAATTCATTGTAGAAATATAGAAATAGACGATAACTTTCATAATTTTCGAGAGTTCAATCGTGGTCAGAGCTCTGGTTGATAATGATTTTGTTTACATTACATGTCGGTAAAAAATAAAAAAATTATCAGCTTATCGTCGTTCTCGCCGTTTAGCTCCTCTTACATCCGACCGTAGCGACCCTGCGGCAAAAGTTGTAAGTTCACAGACTTTGGCTACGCTTTCGTCATGTATAAGAGTATACGAGATGCATTATATTATATCGTGCTGCTACCATACACTTAATTTTATGCCACTTGACAAATTGCAGCTTAATGATGGCAGATCAACATCAAGAGTTATTCAACTATAGTTGAGTTGCTTTATTTAAGGATTTATCTTACCTTTCTTATAGTCTAGGAGCCAGAGCTATAGTGATGGTCTGAACATTAACCCGATGGCAATACGGTTTATCGTTAGAGGACGGTTCAATGACCAATTCATCGAATTTTCGCCGGCTGCTAGATCTCGAGATACAGCATCCGCATTTTTTTTTGACTGGAGGTTAACCCTTTCCAAGTTGCGGTTACTTAAAAAGCATACCATTCTTATCACTTCCACCATGTGTCATCATTTTTTATCGTGTCCGTTTATCAGGCCGACCAGTTAAAATTGGACTGCAAGTTAACCCTCCCAAACCTGGTCGAAAATGTTCATTGGTGTTGGCAATTGTTAGCATCCCTACGCCATCAAAAGTTATCGATCCATTTCCGAGTAATTTGCCCTTATTTGGACAATGGATTTTTTTTTCTCATTTTGTGGCTAAACCTTGCGGATTACAAGGTAACATGATGGCACCATGTTAAATAACTTTATTGGAGGTCAAATAGAGATTTAAAATTATTTTCATCACTCCTTGCCTATTTCAACTCCCCAAAACCCTCTAAAACCACCTCCCAAAAAAATATGAATAATATGATATGACCAATTTTATGATAAATTAGTCAATTATAGAGACTGGCTGGGTTTAAAATCGAAACGGCTCTTTTTTATTTTGCCGGATGATTTTAGGGTGTTTTCGGGGGTTGAAATAGGCAAGGAGTGATGGCAATAATTTTAAATCTTTATTTGACCTTCAATAAAGTTATTTAACATGGTGTCATCATGTTACTTTGTAACCCGCAAGTTTTATCCACAAAATGAAACATTTTTGGTCCAAATAATGGCCAATTACTCGGAAATGGACTGAAAACTTTTGATGGCATAGGGTATGTTAACAATTGCCAACATCAATGAACATTTTCCACCAGGTTTGGGAGGGTTAACTTGCAGTCCATTTTCGGTCCAATTTTAACTGGTCGGCCTGATAAACAGACACGATAAAAAATGATGGCACATGGTGGAAGTGTATAAGAATGGCATGCTTTTCATGTAACCGCAACTTGGAAAGGGTTAACCCATAGATTAGATATTATATATAGGAGATTAACCTCCAGTTGCTGTATCTCGAGATCTAGCAGCCGGCGAAAATTTGGTCTGTGAGATGAATTGGTCATTGAACCGTCCTCTAACGATAAACCATAGTGCCATCGGGTTAATGTTCAGACCATCAATATCGCTCTGGCTCCTAGACTAATATTATAATATTATAGTTGCAAATGAAAGTTGTACCAATAAATTACAAGATAACTTACATTCTCAAAATGTGGAGTAAATTGATTCAAGATGAACTTTTGAAAAATTAATCCACAAAGTCATAAAAAATAGACTTAATACACTTACAAATCTGTCCTAACTGGGAATAATTCAAACATCTACCTCACTGGTTAATATCTTTATACATTAAATTATGAACAATATATTATGAATGCAAAAACATAATAAATCATCAAGTAAAACTTAGATCACAGATGTAAACAAAAATGCTAGTTCCTGATTATAAAACTACAGCATATAGAGATGAGAACAAAAATATCTTCAAGTTATACTTTTCATATGAATCTTATTATTCAGGAATTTGATTGTACACATTTCAACTTAAAAATAATATTGAGAAAGCCATTACTAAACAAGAAGTAGCCATCCACGGTGATAATCTTTCACCTATCCTTGCACATTTCCAAAATGTTCCCATTACCCTAAAACATTATCACTTTATTACATGGTAACAATTAATTGTTTTTTACTTTACCCCACTTTCTTCCGATCCATTATGCTTGGGAACAACGATCTTACGTAAGTACATGTGCAGATTATCAACAAAACTACACATAATAAACTTTGGAAATTGAAGAAAGCAGACTGAAAAAAATTTGTTAATATTCAATTTAGAGGTTATTTTACAAAGAATATACCATTGCGAGATGAAATTTCCTATATCATGCAGACGTATCAAATATTATCTAATATTTCATCATAATGTTCCTTATTAGTAAGAATATGAATACTATTTTTTAGTAGTATGAAGTTGTAAAGCCGATATAAAATATATGTACGTGACGTGTTGTTTTGTTGTTCACAACTTCACAATTCACATGTTCACAACTTTCAACTTTGGACATATGCTATTACACAGAGCTCTCTGCTATTAAGCCAACAAGGCAATCATATGTCTATGGTCCATAGTCATAGAAAGTTAATGTATTTATGTGCTGTCCTGTCATGTATCCAAAATCACACATAGGCCACAGGATAGGTATAATAACTACTCTTTGACTTTGTACATTCATTATTATCAAATTTGAAATAATTCTATTTTACTTCTTCACTTGCAATTTGTTTAAAATAGAATATGTACCTATTTGTATAAAAATGGTTTAGCTATGGGTAACCAGTTGACCACCTTATTGGCAGAAATATTTATGGATAATTTCATAAAACCACTTATGAAGAAGTTTATTTTGGTATAGATACGTTGACGCATTGGATTGGAACTAATAGACAATTGAATACATTCCTAGAATTCATAAATATATATCATCAAAATATTAATTTCACAATTGAAATGTAGGAAGAAAACTATATTAATTGTTTGGTTTTTAACGTCGAGAAAATTAATAACAATTTGATTCTTCCACATTACAATTCTCAATACTTCAAAACATCCATAAACATAACATCAAATTGCAGCGCACAATAGTTTCATATACAAAACTACTCAACTTACCGATGTCAAACAATAATTTTGAAAACGAATAAACAAATTGAATATCATTACGCAAATCGTGGTAAACAATGGTTATTCTTCTGAACTAATAGATCAGATCATATCTAAAAAACGATAAAAGTTAACTATCAACGCAGTGTTTACTACAATAAAAGAAAAATATACTCTTATGTTGGCCTTGATATGAAACGTAGAATAATTCAGCCAAGTTTATCGAAAATAATAAAGATAAATCATCCTTGATGACAAATATGTTGGGCTTACAAGTGAATATGTGGGTAGGTTTTGCCCTAACCTAAGATAGACTTGGCGAGACAGGAAGAATCTTAAAAAACGGATCAAAGAACATAGGCGTAGCTATTCAATAATGATAATTCAACCTTTGCAGAACATTTAATTATGGAAAAAAAAAAAACGTGTGGCACTCTTGGACTGCCGCGGTAAAGCTATTGCATAGCATTTTTTATCAACTTATGCAATTATAATTATTTATTTATTTTTTATTTATGCAGTATTTTTTTTCTTTCATATTAATTCAAGTTACACTTTTTGAGCGTGGTGACCGATTAGAAAACAATTTATTTTTTATTGAATAAATGAGAAGTTAATGTTAATATCGTTTAAAATATTTTTATTATCTTACAATATATTCATGTTGGTTATTCAGGAATTGTTATCATTGAAACTATAGGTTTATGGTAACTGAAATAAGAAACATAAGTTTGAGACTTGATATCCTCTAAATATCGCGTCAATGGTGGTCCCATATTTTGTTGTGGATTCTTGTGGATCATTATTCATTTTCAAATTCAATTTTTCCGAAAGAAAAGTTGTCAACCGCTCTGATTTTTTATCAGCGAAGTTGATGTTGAAATCGCCAGCCAATATAAGTGGAAATTCATTACCATTTGTACCAAGTATGTCGACCCTTCTTCAGTGTACTCCAGTAAAGTGCGATGAATAAAATGCTCTACCTCGTCCAATTTTGGATTCGGATAAATGTAAATTGCTACCATGACTATGTGTAGGCCATTTCTAAGTTTGCATAAGCACGCACAAATATCTCCAACAAATGAGCGCCTAACATTAAAATCGCTAACGTGTGCAATATTTATTTCAATATTCGGAGTCATAATATTAGTAACATTATTATTATTTTGGTAAATAGCTACCCCACCTTTTGGAACAGTATCTACAACAGCATATATACTTACATGTATACTTACGGGGCGCACATGCGGTGAGTGTGGCATTATAAAGATATGATAGATAAGATACCTATACACCTATATACTTTCTCAGAAACAGCTGCTTACGTATTCGTCCGATTTCTGAGCAGCTCGTCTCGATCCGTGCGAGCTTCGTACAGTCGTACCATATACATACACGTTAAGCGAACGCTCGGCCGAGCTACATGGTAGGCGGAGTGGGGGGTGTTAGGTTATTTTCGTTACGGAATTTCTTGATTCGGTCACCGCGCTCAAAGCCTGCGATAAAAGCTATGCAATAGCTTAATAACTTTAATGATAATTTTGAGATTTTACACATTCAGAATAAAAGTAATAAACTAAATTTGCTAGAATTCCTACAGATTAATAAATATAAGAAATCCGATATCCTTTTGAACCATCAACAAACACTTAATAATTCACCCTTGTTAAATTTGTACAATTAGATGTTCCGAGAAACGTTTAATCTGAATTAAACTCAATTAGGTAAAATGGTATGTGTGAAGTGAGCCTGTTTAAAACCCAACCTCACTTCGACTTGGCAACACTGTGTGCTTCTAACTTAAAGCTCACACATATTTTACACGAATAGAAAATGTAATACTGACTTCATTAATAATTCACCCTTGTTAAATTTGTACAATTAGATGTTCCGAGAAACGTTTAATCTGAATTAAACTCAATTAGGTAAAATTCCAATACCTATCCAACTATCCTAAGATTATCATTAAACTTATATATCAGTTTAGCTCTTTTCTTTATTACATTACATAATACATAGACCTATAATTCTAAAGAAGTCTATGGGCACGACAGGATGTTTGACAAAGACATGTTGAATGAAGTTTCGTTTGACGTTTACAAACCGGGCTGGGTTGTATTGTAAATGTCAAATAAATTTGCTACAAAATTGAATCTAAGACTTAATTTAAGAGTATAGTGCTTATAAAATAAAACATGTTGGCGCTTATGAATAGGCTATTGGACTGGTTCCGAAGTCTTTTTTGGAAAGAAGAGATGGAATTAACTTTAGTTGGTTTACAATACTCAGGAAAAACAACCTTTGTTAATGTTATTGCTGTAAGTGGGAGTTAACTGTATCTAATGATTTCCTTCACAATTCTTTTTATTGTATTTTATTGAAGTCTGGACAATTCAGTGAAGACATGATCCCTACAGTTGGGTTTAACATGAGAAAAATTACAAAAGGTAATGTTACAATTAAAGTATGGGACATCGGAGGTCAACCTAGGTTTAGGTCCATGTGGGAGAGGTATTGTAGAGGTGTTAATGCAATTGTGTGAGTATGTCACTGATCTTTAACAGTAAATGTCTTTAAAAACGATTTTCAATAGGTATATGGTAGATGCAGCTGACTCAGACAAGATAGAAGCATCTCGAAACGAACTTCACAATTTGTTGGACAAACCACAATTGGCAGGTATCCCAGTTCTAGTCCTTGGTAACAAACGAGATAAGCCACAAGCTTTAGATGAAAATGGCCTTATAGAACGAATGTGAGTACATTATGTTCCTACAGGGATGGCTTATTCATTTTCTCAAGAGCAAAATTTTAGTGATTGATCAAATGTGTTGCCCAACTCAGCCAATATGCTAAATTGAGCCATGCCCAAAAATGTGTGATAGTGTAGCTTATTTAATGATATTTTGGTCAATAATTGAAAATAATTTGCAAAAATTTTGATGAATGAAAAATGTTTCTTGAACCAGCATTCCAAATAAATCATAAGTTGGAATTGATTTCATTGATTGATGCCATATCTAGGTTAATCTGATGGATTCTGAATATATAATTGGTATGTGTGTGAAGTGAGCCTGTGTAAAACCCAACCTCACTTCGACTTGGCAACACCGTGTGCTTCTAACTTAAAGCTCACACATGTTTTACACGAATAGAAAATGTAATACTGACTTCATTATAGGACATATCACTCTCTAATTTAGTCAATTGGAAAGAATAAGAACTGACAATACTAATAGATTTTTATTTTATTTCGATTATATAGTTGCGTGAGAAGAATTCAGCCTCTGTGCAACGATGATACTTTCAGTGTGCATTCCTGAAGATGTGGGCTTTCATTTGATATTATATACAATACGGCACAAACGACATAGCATACTTAGAAAATAATAAAAACTGAAATTTCTCATGGATCTTTAATTTTTTTTTCAATATCTTTTCGCGTAGGGACCTATTCAGCCTCTCTGTGTAATGATGAAACATCTAGTGTACCTAAAAGAATTTGAAAAAAAAAATCCATTAGAAGTCTCAGCTTAGCTTATTTTTTCTAAGTATGCTATCTCGTTTGTGCCGTATTGTGTATAGTATCAACTTGAAGCTAACATCATCAGGAATGTACACTATATGTTTCCTCATTGCACTAACAGGCTGAATGGGTCCTTACGTGAAAAGAAATTGAAAAAAAAATTAAAATCCATGAGAAGTCTTAGTAGGTACCCTATTGTGTATAATATCAAATGAAGGCCCACATCTTCAGGAATGCACACTGAAAGTATCATCGTTGTACAGAGAGGTTGAATTCTTCTCATGCAACTATATAATCGAAATAAAGTAAAAATCTATTAGTATTGTCAGTTCTTATTCTTTCCAATTGACTAAATTAGAGAGTGATATGTCCTATAGTGTAGTCAGTATTACATTTCCTATTCATCTAAAATATGTGTGAGAATCTTTAAGTTAGAAGCGCGCAGTGTTGCCAAGACATTAATTTGTGACCAAAATTGAATGCTTACTACAACTTCCAGATAATGTATTTGATTTTGTTTAAAAAAAATTACTTCTGACTCATACCTAAGCTTCTAACTTTGATAGGATGCTAAGAGTTTTGCTCAACTTGAAGTTACTCAAATTTTATATGAGTTATTAATTTGTGACATTGAAAATTTGATGATGTACAGAGTAAGCAATTTATTTTTCCTTGACGAAACAAACGATGTGTCATTCAATATCAATACTTGAGGTATACTTTCTCACTACAAGAAAAATATTCAGGAAACTCGGTTCTAAAATGTTAAGTGTTTGTATCTCAATTTTTTTCAGGAACCTATCAGCTATACAAGACCGAGAGATATGTTGTTATTCCATTTCATGTAAAGAAAAAGACAACATTGATATTACATTACAGTGGTTAATCGCACATTCCAAATCTGGCATGCGTTAAAAATTTGATAAGAATTGTATATATACAACTTTGGGAAGATTATCTAAGTAATCATGTTTTTAATTATTTGTTTTAGGATTTAGATATCTTTGGGAAGTGAATCTAGTATCGATTCAAAATGTGCATTAGATGTAAATATATATGCAAAGTAATTATAATACTGATATATTAAGTGATCTGAAAAGGCTAATTTAAATTTACTATAGTCTTTAAGATTTTTCTGGAGAATTTCCAGAAATAATATCTCAGTCTATTTTCTGAGATATATAGGAATTAATGTGGTGTAAGTTTGTGATAAGGTCAATATGTGAATTTTCAATTTTTTAATCGGAAATATAAATATCCAATGCTACATCACTTTTTCTTTAAATCTCTTAAAGCTTAATGCTTATACTGACATTCTAGATAATGAATTGATATGGCTGTGCTTTGAACATGAACAAATGCTTACCCTGTCATCATAACAGAGTGTTACAAAATATGATTACTTTGATGTGATAATTCCAATTTTTTGTTTTGAAGAGGTTGCATACCAACTATTTTGCAATTGAATAGTCAGTCATATTGTTATTAAAGGGACCATGTGGCAATTTCGTAGACTCGCTTATTTTGCTTTAATAAGAATGTATTTTTGCAGATTGAATTCAACATTAATATTTAGTTCTGTCAATCCACAAGTGATTTCAAGTGATTCAATTGAACTTTTGCAAAACCTGTTAAACATATAACATACATGTAGTTGAAAAATATGATATCAAAAATAATAAGATCATCTTGTACAAGAAATTTGAATGTGTACATACCTTACAAAGGTAAAACATGCTTTTATGACAATGTGCAGAATATTTCCTATACAGGCTCTTCACTTATGGAAGAGATAAAGAAGTTTCTCTAATAATCTTTGTGGTTTTCACTACATTACATTACTGATATATCCTAGTAGAAATGATCAAAATGATAAATAGAAAATGCTAAATTATGTACTTGCCTGGTAATGTATGATGAATGTCTGAGAAAATTAATACTACCGGGATATCAAAAATTATCTTGGTCAAGGGTGGTTGTGGAATCTAAAACGTGTGTATTACTTTACCTTTGAAATAATTATGTCACTGTCACACTGACATCATCAATAACCTACAAATTTCATACCTATTTATTTCAGTTGTAAAACAATAATGAACTACAAATTATGAAATAACGGTTTTAGTTTTAGTTTTGTTCGATGCACAAGTTGACGGGCATCCTCACGCTGTGAAAACCTTTTTGCAGCATTTCTGGCGTTATGGAGTTTGTAGGTTATTGATGATGTCAGTGTGACAGTGGCATAATTATTTCAAACGTAAAGTAAGACACACCACAACCACCCTTACCAAGATAATTTTTGATATCCCGGTACATTGTATGCAATTAGCCGATCAAATTTAATATAGGTTTTATAATTATTGTATAAAGCATTGATTTGGATAACAGTGTCAGTTCTGAATTTTAGGTATTTTGGCATATATAAATTGTTTCTATACATACAGGATTGCCCACCTAAGATGCTGTTATACAGGATGTTTCAAAACAAGGTGACCCCGTTGCTAGGATAGGTAGAACACTGAAAAATAAGTGGGGTTTGCTTAGAAAAAATGTTCGTAACGGCATCCGTATTCAAGATACAGGGTAGGGTGTTGTATGAAATTTTTTTAATATCTGACTCTCATAGAGGGCGCTAATTACACGGTTCGTACAGAGTAGTTTTGAACATAACTTTTTTGAGGTTAGATTTTCTCATTCAAATTTTAGGTGAAATTAAACATCATTCAATTTTACACGAAAAAGGTACTCTTGGTAAAACTCGATATTGTGTACCGTTTTCGGAATATTTTGATTTGAAAATGATAAAGTAATAGCTGATGCTAGTATAAAGTAAAAAACAATTACCAATTTATTAAAAACCAAAAACAATAACATTATTCTTATGCTTGAGTTATTAATTAAACAAAGGATCACAAGAAGAAAATTAAAATAAATTTGAATATGAACATGAAATATGTAATCAGTTAGAGAAAGTGTTCAAAATGTCCTTCGTTTTCACGAATACAAAATTCTATCCTTTTTTCTAAAGAATGCATTCATTTTCTAAATTGTTGAGGATCAACTATGAGATACCGTGATGCGTCTTCCTCCTATTATTGTGTATTTAATCCAATTGAACTAATATGCCACGAAGTCAAATCAAATATTAGGAGGAATAATATTTCCCCCACATTAAATATATCTGTAGTGGAATTATTAAAAAATGTAGTGAGTGGCAGTTACTCGTTGTAAATCATTCGATTTGGTTATTGATTTTTATATAATTGTTTCACATTCTATAAGATACTCTTCGCATTTATGTAAAGATAATGAAATAAATTATTTCTTTCATTATCTTTACACAACTAAATAATATTCAAATTAATAATGTTTTTAAGAAAGTGTATAGAAACAAATTTTCTGTTTATGGGAATCGACAAGTCTCTTTTGTGGGAGCCCGGTATTCTTACCCTAGAACCACATCGCCTTTTGTTATAAACAAAGAACGGTGTAGATTTAAGTCTTCCTAAATAATTGTTTTTCTTGTTGTTCTTGTTGAATGATTTTGTTTAAATTTGAGAGGAAGTAGTTTTAAATTAACATAAATTCATCGTGAAAGTTTTGAATCGATGCAAGTATACTTTGAGAGTTATGATTTTCTTAAATTTTCAACCGTTCAGAAAAGGGTGTGTGTTTATTACACGATTTTCCTAAAAAAACAATATAGTTCGTCATCTTACACCAAAGATTTATTATCAAAATTTGAATATGATAGGATCTTTCGTATTTGAGTTATCGTATAGGGGAATTTACCTCTGTAGAATAGACTTTTCCTTAACATAAGACCAAACTGTAGTCCTAAGGCTTGAAATCGCATGATTGAATATTTCATGTTTTTATTCAAATTTATTTTAATTTCCTTTTGATTCTTCGTTAGATTAATAACTTTAACATTAGAATAATGTTATTGTTTTTGGTTTTTAATAAATTGGTAATTGTTTTTTACTTTATACCAGCATCAGTTATTACTTCATCATTTTCAAATCAAAATATTTCGAAAACGGTGCACAATATCGAGTTCTACCAGGAGTACCTTTTTCGTGTACAATTGAATAATATTTAATTTCATCTAAAATTTGAATTAGAAAATCTAACCTGAAAAAAGTTATGCTTAAAACTACTTGGTACGAACCGTGTAATTAGCGCCCTCTATGAGAACAGATATAAAAATAAGTCATACGATGTGTCAGCTTCTAAAACATGTTCATACAAAATTTCATTACAATGTTGCCAGTAGTTTCGGAATAATCGTAAGAAATGCGTTTAAAAATTTGTTTTACAACCCCTGTATCTTGAATACGGATGCCGCTACGAACATTTTTTGTAAGCAAACCCCACTTATTTTTCAGTGTTCTACCTATCCTAGCAACGGGGCCACCTTTTTCTGAAACAATGATCAATATTTCCAATGATCATAATATATAACAGCATCTTAGGTGGGCGATCCTGTATGTATAGAAACAATTAAAAATATTATATTGATAATCAATGTTTTTTGTTTTTAACATATTAAAAACTGTTATTGGTGATTCGAAAGTCATGTTAGACACATCATCTAAAATAAAATACTCAAACATAACAGATGCCTACCTTAGCCGTTAATGTTGGAAGAAAGTTACAAATCTTGGTAGGAAAATTGTTCGCTACATTCTGAAATTGGCGGTACAAATCCTAACTTTGTTATTTCAAGTTATTACAAATTTAGATTAATTTTTAAAGTTTAACCGATTACTCCACTCATGCTAAGATACATGTGGATGAGATCTTTATGTTGATAATAGAAAACATGTTATTGATTTTGTATTTCGCCTCTTGATTGGATATTGCTGTTCTCTTTTTTGAATTTCCCCTTCTCATTGGTAGTTTTATAAAACAATGACTCATCAGCAGCAGGGTGACATAATGTTTTTATATGACACCACACCAAACTTTTGGTAAGCTTGGGTAATAATTGAAATGGTTTCCATTTTATTTGTGAAATGATCTCTACAAATACAACATCGATGATTATCGACAATTCCTTCTTTTTTCCCAAACAAATTGTCTTGCAACATCATTTGTTTCTCAAAATGGAAGTAATTTGTATTTCGATAATCATTGATACATTGTATTACATATGAAAATTTGTAGTTTTTGAGCAATTGACATTTTAAGAAAAAAATTGCCCTAAACAGACCCTTTTCTGAACATTTAATGTATCATTTGGTCCAAGTCTCAATTTAGAAATAATGTGATTATTTAAAGCATAATTGGGAGTTTTTAACAACATTATGCATGGTGATATTGTAAGCTTGTCAAACTTAAAATCAACGAAATTTCAAGATTTTCAAATGGAACACTATCTATATTTTTTTACCATTAAAGAAAAAGTTAATTTTAAGTCAAATAACTTCAGAATGTCTATATATTAACTGATCTCTTCTCATGTTGTAAAGGATCTATTATCAAAAAGTACATTTTAGACATTCCATTTGAAAATCTTGAGATTCTGTTGATTCAAAGTTTCTAAGTTTGAAAGGTTTACGATATCAGTCAATAATATTGTTAATGAATAACTATAATTTTGTTTACTTTACCCTGTATAATGTAGTGAACAATTTTTCTATCATGTTTTGTATTTAAAAAATCGACGGTAGAAGCCTCTATGATACTATATGGTAATTTATCATTATGATTAAATGAAAAAAAGAAACTAAGTAATTGTTCTTTTGTTTAATCATTTGGTATTTAAATTTTTCTCCAACTTGAACAGCTAAGGAGCCAGGTTCTGGGAAGTTTTAGGTAGACCAGCCTGTATATAATTTTTTTTACAAACAATACCTTGCAAATTGTTGATACTGTATATGCGATATTTTAACAGTTTGGCAAATCTAATCTGATGAATAACAACTTCTATTGTATCCTTAGAAATCTAGATGCTATAGGGTACTTTTGCACATATGAAAGTGGCTCAATAGGTAAAAACTACTTTGATGGGTTCACAATGCGGGCCTCATACAATACTATGTTACATAAAATATGTTAGTTTGAAAAGTAAGAATTGATTACAATTTGATATGCAAGTACTTAGTCAGTATGGATTATTTCTGAT
Organism: Endomychus coccineus; assembly: GCA_958510875.1. Lineage (NCBI taxonomy): Eukaryota > Metazoa > Arthropoda > Insecta > Coleoptera > Endomychidae > Endomychus > Endomychus coccineus. Next base: position 139,392,874 of record OY294069.1, on the reverse strand, counting down.
GAAAGTACCCAACAGAATGGTACTGTCGAGCAAATATTATAGTGTCTGAACTCCTGTTATCAATTTGTAGAAAAAATGTTCATTTATACTTGCGAATAAACTTCAGCAAAATCGTATTTCAATATCTCTAAAGCTGGTCAAGCTACTGACCACAAACTACAGCTCAAAAATTGACATAGTTGAGATATTCTCTAGTGACAGCTATCTATATTTAAAAGTATCTAATCTACAGCTTACTTAGTATTCTTTTCTGAATGAGCCAGTTTGCTTTGTAATCTTGAACAAAAATTTAACATATATGTGATGAATTGATCAGATTTTGGGGATGAATAAATGAATCATTAGCAGCTACTGAACGTTGCTTGTGCTAGTATTGGCAATTTCTGCTAATTTGAGTAACTTTTATGAGGAAATGTATTATTTATTTATTTTTCCGTATAAACTTGCTAAGCTGATAGCTCAACTACTCTAAAGCTATGTCCTGTCCTCTCCAGTTCTGTGTATATCTACTGTACCTAAAGAGCTTAAAAGGCTAAAATATTAGTATCATATTATAGAACTAAAGCATCTTTTTCAATGTAAGCTAAATTCATTGAAGTTGAATGTTTATTTATATGATCATAATCTAATGAAATACATAAAACTTGTACTTCAAAGTTCCTAAATGAAAATGTATGCCAGATGTATTTTCTGAAAGAGATTTTCAATTTTCAAATTCTACATCACAGCTATTTGCAGTATAAGAAAAGGGTTCATATATTTATCGTCTAACAATATTGAGAAACAAAATAAGGGTTCATGATTATCTAAATTGTATGTCTGCATGTGATGAGGACACGGAAGAATGAATGATCATCTATTGACTAGGAAATGATTTGACTAAGGTTGTTGGTTGGGAAGGTAGCATGAAATGTAAAACTCGAGATAATTTTGATTGAGATTGTGCTGTTGTCAATCAATCCTGAACAGTATTTACAATCTGGTAATTGTGAGCAGAGCCGGAACTAGGATTCTACCGCGTGAGGCGAACAATCAAAATGCGCCCTTGAGATAATTCATTTTTCATGTTTATCATAATTGATATTTATTGATTATATTTCGAATGAACTTTTTTATTTACAATAATGTTCCATATTTATGAGGTAATGAACAAAAACCCAATCAATAAAATGAATAGAAAACGTTGAAAAAAAAGTTACTTATTCACAAAATGTTATTTACTGTGATATATAAACATTAAAGATAGTATTAAAAAAATAAATGAATGAAAACGAATAACTGAAAAATAATTAAACAAATATTCTAACAAAATAAATAAATAATCTCATAAACAAAAAAAATTAAAAATAAAATATAACAAAAATTATTAATATATTATTGATTATCGATATTGATATTATTGCCAAGATGGCTAGCCTTTCCTGCCCCATCGAGGATTTTAAGTAAGTTTTCACTAGTTTTAATTTACTGAAAGAACGTTCACATGTTCCTGTGGTTACTGCTAACGTTAAGAATATCATGAATGTGTCGAGATTTGGATATATTGCTTGAAGCGACAATTCACGCATTTTCCGAAGTATATCAAGATCATTCATTTTGTTCAAATCAGTAAATATTGGACGTGCTTGAAATTTGAAGCTCTCCAATTCGTTAACGAATTCATACGAATCCAAATCGGAACTATACTTCGATGCCAAATCCGCAGCTTTCTTGTTCAATTCATCAAGTGGAGCCTTTTTTCATCGTTCCTTTTAAAAAATTGAAGTCTTCAGCAAACTTCTAACAAAGGGTTAAATCTTCCTCCATGTTGCAGTGATATAGAATCCAATACTTGAAGAAGTTCCTTATTCGATAGACTTTTCCGATCCATCATTAACTACTTCTCCTGACATTTTTTAAATTTTTCTTTTCCTTGTCTCCAAAATTTGGTTCAATATTAATCGTTTCAGCGAATGATTTTGAAGACTAATAGAGACTCGGAAGAAATCATTTTTATAATTATGAATTTCATCAGATAGTCCTTTTATCATTCTTGCATCATCCTCAACATCTAATCTTTGATTCTGTAGTGCCAGATTAATTTTATTAATCTTTCGAACTTCATCCCAAAACAACAGAAAAACAATGAAAGTAAATTGGAAAAATTCACAATTTTGCGCCCGTGGCGAATGTGTCCTTCGCCACGCCCTCAGTTCAGCACTGATTGTGAGTAGCGCTGTTTAATGTAATATATTATGAAATGTACATGCTGAATATACTTGGAGTTTTTCCGCGTGTGCTAATTTCACCTACTCCTACGTCCTACTACTGCAACGTTGAGATTTTACTACTTTCCCTTAGTTTAATTCCAGACGAAGTCTAATCTCTTGTTTTTTATTTAATAATATTTTCAAAAATTTTTAATTTTTCATAAAATGGTAAGAACAGTTTTTTGTTGTCATTGGAAATTAGTGTTTTAAATTTTTTAATATGTTTGGTTATTAATTTAATTTACTTATCAAAATAATACATCACTAAGGTTGAAGAAAACTTAACTAAAAGAATTAGAAATAATACATTTTTTCTTGCCAATTGTATCAAACTGTTGATTATTTCCTCACTGCATGAAGAAGTTAAATAATTGATGATAACTCGGAAGAAATAATGGTTAGAAGAAACTCTTTTTAGGTAAGAGATAATATTATGTTACATAATGATTAATTTTTGATATTTCCTCAAACATTGTTTTTGATATTTTGCTTTTCAAGATAATGTATTACTAAGGTAGAAAATTTTTATTCAAAGAAATATAATAATAAGAGTTTCATTAATAGCCTTGAAAATAATTTGTGACTTTTTTTATTCAGATCAATAATTAATTTGAAATAGCCATTGCCAAATCGAAATACCATTCCATGCTCCTTGGTTTCGCTATTGGTTTATTTAATTTTCATAGGTTTGGAAAATATATTATGGTTTTTCGTTGACCTAGTAATAAGAAGCCGTTTTCCATATTCACAAAACTGTTTTTTAGATCAGATCTTATTCCTTTCAAGTGAGCTGGAATCAATTCAAGTTAAATGATTTACAAATAATATCGGGACAATTTGCGATATTGGTGTTGCAAATTATTAATTCAAAATGACTGTCTTCATCAATTGAAATTATATGTAAACCTCATTATGAACTCGCTAATATACAGAGTATGTCCGTATATACAGTTTGTAGATTTTCTGCTATATGTTTTTGTTTAGTGCTAGAAGCAAACATTGCTGAAACATTATTTAACTATTAAATGTTGAAACCAAAAAGTAATAAATTTAATTAGACATGATCTCTATCTTTGAATTATTACTAAGAAATACAATTTTATTGTTGTACCATAAGAAGTTAAAATGAGGGAGTTGATACCAACTAAAATTTTATCAATTTTATTAATTTTGAACATCGCTACTAATGTATAATTTAGTTTATTCAATCTGTTAATTAATTACAAGTCTAAATTAAACCAGTTCTGAGTACTTATTGTTCTAGATAATAGAGATACTACTGTAACACTCCCGCCCCCAAAAGTTCCTGCCGTATATTGAATTTCAAACACAGTTCTACTCATAATGCAAGGAAATTGTGTCAATGATATTGGGTTTTGCTAATGTTATTAAAGTATACATAATATACATTGCCATAAATAATTTCAACCCTGATATGCAGAAAGATAACTTTATCTTTATTACGGATATTTTGTTTTGTATGTTCACTTTCAATAATTCATAGTGGAATCATTATTTATGATCTAATTATGAAAAAAAAACAATATCCTGTGGAATTCTTTATGTAATGACTTAGAATAAAATAATGCACCCTACTAGTTTGGTTTTTATAGAAAATGAATAAATTATGTTCTAGTAATATTGAAATTGAATGTGCAATACGTGAATGACAACTGAAATATACGTTTTTTTTGAAATCAACGATTTACTTTTTAGATTTTTACTGTATTTTATTGTAATAAGTTTTAGGTCTAAATATGAATAAAACAATTATAATTTATTGAATATTTTTATGAAGACCTATTAATCATGAATCATAGATTCTTCTGTATCTCACAGCCGTCGTTCTTTTGTTGCAAGTTATTAATCCACACACTTCGCGTTATTTTATTCCAGCCAGTTTTCCGGTAACTACCGCGTGGTCAATATAAATTCCACGATCACATTAGCAGTGGTGGCGGCTGTCTATAAAATTTCGAAATTGAAGACAACTTTCAACTCGGGCTAAAGATTAGTTGGCGAAACCAAATTTCCCGCATAAATCTATTGAAAGAGTTATTACTACTTAGAACCAAGTGCTATGCTGCTAATAGTTATAGCCCCTTTTCGGACTATAAAAGCAACTGTAGCTGCCTTCACATTTATCTTATAGCCGGTTTTTCAATATTGGTATTCTACTAGCCGCTAAAGTCTGTTTTGGAGTCTATAATGAAAGTCGATTTTATAGTCCATCTTTTAGCCGTCAAGATAGCTGCCTAAAGCTTTATAATTTCATTTACTGCAATTGAAAATGGCATTGATTCTTATAGCAGCTTTTTTGCGGGAAAGAGAAAGAACTCATGCTGATATTTTTCATTTTAACATACAACGCAAGTATTTACGGGATACTTCAAATCCGTTCGACGTACGAAATATTGAGTTTGTGCGATTATTTCGAGTGGGTAAAACAACGGCATCGCTTTTAATAAATACGTTGAAAACAGAATTCAATCTATTCGTACTGATGGATTATTTGTTCAATTAAAGGTAAGATTATTGTTAATTGAGAATATAGCCTAGCATAGTTAACATAAATCAAAAACATTTCTTCACTGATGGCAATTCACTGTATTGCACTTAGATTAAAAGTATTTAAACAAATGCAATTTAAATGTTTAATTACTATTGAAGATTCCTTATTCGAGTTTTCCAACTGTGATCAGTTTATTAATGCCAGTTGGAAATACTTTAGGCTCCAAATACTGATGGAAGAACAAGAGATTGAGCCAGTGCCCAGATTTTAGTGAATATTGCTAATTCTGAAGATAAAGCAGCAGGAAGACGGATTAGGCAATATATTATCATCACTTATTCCAACAATTAAAAACCACAAATTTTTTTTCACCGCCTATATTAACAAATTTTCCAGTTGCAACAAAGTCTTTATTCTCCAACATAAACTTCAATAAAAACTCTATTTGCTCTTCGGAAGACCGAGACCTCTTGCATTCTCCATAAATAAATAACATAATATCAATGAGATAGGACTGAATATATTATATGCATTGTACTTAATTACGTCCTTCTATATCTACTTCTTTTCGATCGTAAACAGAAAATGTGAAATATGAATCTGTGAATAATATCTATGAACATATCAAGTACATAACCCATACGATAATTCCTATAAAACTAACAATTAACGTTGTCATTTGTCAAATATATAAAATATGCAGCGTTGCCGGTATATAAAATAAAGCTACATTGAAAACGATAGTCTTTCTTCTAGTCGAGTTATATTTATAGACAGACTTAAATTAGGATTAATAGAATACCAATAGACTATAATTTTTGGTCTATATCTATAGTCGGCTATACTTATAGCCTGGTTTATAGCCGTTTAGCAGGAGATTGGTTTAATTATCTGCGGATGGAAAAATTACCTTTGATAAACACACCTATTAGGGACTTTAAAGCTAGATGGATTTATAGAGGTGCAAATGTCCCATGACAGAATGACTTTAGTCTGTCAACTTTAGTTATAAAAGTGTGAAGGAACCCTTAAAGTTGACTCAGTGTAAATAACATGAATAAGGCCATTTTAGAATGGAGAAAACACTAAGCCATGCAGTGAGATGTAATAATAAGTAGAATTAAGTAGGTTAATATTCTAGTTAAAGCTAATTTAATGTCAATTTAACTTTCCTATTGCGTTATTAGGAGAGTTGTCACGGTACTGAATTTATGAAATTTCGAAAAATTACGAAGCTAATTGCTACGATACGATATAGTTCAAGCGGTACCGGGGTTTTCGCACAAGGGCTTCGGCTACCAACTCATTTTTCATACCGATTCTAAAGGCAGGTACACATACAGCGAATGAAAAATTACAAGTAACAGTTTGGCAACACAATTTTTTTACGAATTCATATTAAACAAAGAGCAATATATAAATAAAATAATAATAAAAAAGAAATATGTGTACCTGTCTTATCATATTAGTTGTAGTACTATGTCAATCAATGCCAAACTTTTTCAACAAAGAACAATGAAAGATTAAAAAAAATATTCTCATGTTATTAATCTCAATAAACTGGAAAATGTTGAAAAAATTTGCATAACAACTAAATTACTTTGATATAATTTTTGAAAATAAAAATACTTCAATCATCTTGATGTTGATTCACCCACAGCACTTGAAAAAAAAATTGATAGCTCTCAAAATTCTTCATTTTAATATAACAAACCATTTATCCCACATTTACCCGCCATCGTGAACGGTAAATATTTTCTATATACAAGTATTGAAGACTGTACAAAGACTAAATTAATTTTCTCTGCTTTGCTACGCATTGTTTTAGCTATTTTTACTAGACGCTCATTACACATTAACCCATTATCAGGCACGTGGATGGTGAACCTTTTCTATACACAAGTGTTTGGTACATTCCAGTGGCGTGCGGTGACATTTCGAGCAAGGAAACAACTCCAAAAAACTTTCCTATGTATAATGTAATTCCATTCTTGTTCGTTTTCTCTTAAGCATTGAACAAACTATAAGATAATTTATTTTGTGGATCGAAAAATAATCAAAAAGTTAGCTGCAAACTACAAAATAAATTGTGCTATATTTTCTCCAATGCTAACGAAAACGAATAAGTTTAATAAACCTGTAGTGTATAAATTAACCTTTTGAGTGTGATAACTTTTGCATTGGTAGATCAAGTCGTAATATAGAAATCAGATATAAGGAACATTTTCGATCTTTTAGACCCAATAAATAGATTCATCTTTCTCATCATATTTTAGAAACCGTGAACACTTTTCCAAATTTAGATGCGAGTAAATTTTTTTGCATAATCAGAGTAGAGGTTCTAAATTAAACACACTAGAATTAGAAAGGTATAAAATATAACGAGAGTAATATTTTAAATGATCAATTAGATTTGTACTACAACCTTATTTTTGGTCTTGATAAGATAAAATTTCCGAATGACCTCATTAACTCTTATCATAATGGTCATTTTAACACACTTAACAAACTATTATTTAAAATAAATTACTTGGTTTTCTGATTGTCAAGTTTGACGTTTAATTTCATAGCGACATCTAAAAGTATCCTCTGAATATATATAACGATGTTTCCATGCAATCCAAAAGGATCTAGTCTTCCACCGTTATTTTAAAACCTCATTATCTACGCAAACCGCTCGCGCCTATGGTGCATATCCGAATCTTCGATCACCCTGCAATTCCATATTTATCAAATCACCAGTCAAACAGATAGACAGACAGACTTACGAGCAGGCCAGACGGACAGACATATAGTGACCTTTCGGCCAATAGACAGGCAGGGCAGACAGATGCAAATACCTGTAGACAGACATACAAGCAGACAGATATACAAACAGGCAGACGGGCCAATGAACAGACAGGCATGTGAAAACAGGGAAATAAGCGAGAGGAACACGCTACTGCTGAAAAATATATTCAATTGAAATACACCACATGCCCTTGACTAAATCACTAACTGATAAGACTATCAGAGTCTATCTGCCCCCTGGCGAATTCGACTAAAGCGAAAAGAGCACGGCACTGGTATATTTAGCACGCGTCGTGATCTTGACCAGCCTCTAATCTTGTAGGCGCTCTTATGCAAATCTTAATATATTAGTGAAATGTTTTATCTGTATCTTTACATTAATATCATACTGAATATTTGCGGTAATAATTCCAGCAGGATATATTTCCATAAATACTGATAATTCACAAACGTAAACATACAGGCTGAAACCTCTCAAAGGGAATCTGTAAATCGCTCTCCCTTGTTCAGAACCTCATACCTTGCTTACAGGCTGCCTGCCGCGAGCGACCTCTCTATAACCTTGTATACAAGCTGATGTCCCGCGGATCAACCTCTTGCCCGGCCGGTAATAGAGTGACAATACTTACCGACATCTGATAAGGACCGGAAGTGACTGTCGGCCCAAGGTGGTGGGATCCCTACTGACAATCACTGAGCTCATTTTATTGCTGTTACACAGAATTCATCGCTCCAATAACACCGACCTGATGGTACATTTTTCAGAAATGTTACATCTTCGCGCGTCAGAATTTTTTTTTTCTTGCTGTTACACAGAATCCATCGAACGAGAATAGCTCAAAATAATAATGCAATCAATACCAATACTTTATGTCAAATTTTCAATAGATTTTTAATTAAAATAACATTACAACTTATTTTTATTTTTCTTCGACTTCATATGCCTAACTGCTCCGAGTTTCATCCCTTTCGTGGCCCCAGTTTTAGCAGCCCTAACTATGTTTTTAAATTGACCTGCTGTTTTTGATCTTTTCCTGAAACGAGATCAATATTTATGTATAAAAACACCATCCATACTTTCTACGTCACCTTGAATAAGGAACTCACCTTTTATTAAGCGTGCTTCTTTGTAAAGGTAGATATGCATATGGATCAAACTTCCCTTTTTGTTTGACATCACCTTTAGCTTTCTTAGATTTGTATTCAGAACCACTACGAACGGACGAAGCGGATGTGCCCACATTTCTGGAAAACGAGTTTATTATTAATTCAATTATTTGAAGGGCTTGTACTGCTCATTGATCATCGGGATCAAATCATTCACACGTAAGAAATTTTCCTAATGCTGAAGGTTGATGTAATTTGAGAATTAGGAATAATTATAAACAGTAGCTCAACCCTGAATGGATCCTTTCGAGATGCCAACTGAACGGTGCTATGTGCTAGGACCTTTTTTGACGTGAATAACGTCTATGTGCGACAGCCGCGAAAAGGTGAGCTTGCGCATCACGTTATTCACGCATCCCTACGACTCCAAAGAGTCTATATAACATTTATATCCTTTGCCAATATTCTGAACAAGCACATATTTTTTTGGGTGTCCATATTCATTATATTTATATGAATTAAGATTTTTAAATACTTAATTTAAAATTTTTAAATACTTTGGCAAAAGTGTTCCTTGACAGATCCGCAAAAATGTCTACAGGGTTTATAACGGGTCGAACTCTTCAACAGGTATGAATTAATTAATCCGTATTCAGTTATAATAATTTCAAGAATTTGAATATTATCTCTGAAGGAGATTACCACTGACATCTGTAATAAGATAGCGGAACCTAATGTTGCACTATTGCCAGTATCCAGAACAAGCACAGCTTTTTTTGAGCGACCATATTCATTATATTTATAGAAATCAAGGTTTTTAAATACTTTGGCAAAAGTGATCTAATATGCCAGCCTTTTGTCCTGATTTCTTGATAGATCCGTAAACATGTCTACAGGGTTTGTAACGGGTCGCACTCTGTTACAGGTATGAATTAATTAAACCGTATTCAGTTATAATGATTTCAAGAATTTGAATATTATCTTTGAAGGAGATTACCGCTGACATCTGTAATATGATAGCGGAAGCTAATGTTGCACTAATTACTGAACGATATCTGTCTCAATCAATTCACAAAAGGTGTTAATACTTCCGATCGAATTATTGATACTTGGTAAGAAGTTGCTTGTATTTTATCTTTTCCATTTCTGGCTGAAATTATGGACATCGGTGACAAAATAAGTGCCTCTTGCGACAACTCTCAATCGGGAATTGAAGAATCCGTTTCATTACTATAGACCCAGGGATAGTTCAATACTGAGCTAGTCGAGCAATTAAAGGGTTGCAACTGACTAGTTAAGGTCTTTTTAACCTGAAACGTTACATGTTGTTCTAGTTTTAATCTGCCAAACTTCACCAGTCTATAGTACATTGAAAAATAAGTCGAGATGCTTAATTTTTATCAGAAACGCGATCTAAGCGAGAGGCCCATCAAAGTGCAGTTTAAAAAATGGTTTCTTTACCGTAACTCTGACCGGTAAAGCGAATTTGGGAGTACTCCTAAAATAGATATTTATTTGACACTAGAAAAAATTTTCAAAATTGTTCATTGGCGTAGCTACAAAGAGGTTGTTCCCCTTTTCACACCCTATTATCTACAACACTGCATATTAAAGGGTTGCAACTGACTAGTTAATGCCTTTTCAACTCGGAATCTTACAGGTTGTCCTAGTTTTAATCTGTCAGACTTCACCAGTCGAGAGTACATTGAAAATAAGTCGAGATGCATAATTTTTATCAGAAACGCTATCAAAGGGAGAGGCCTATCAAAGTTCGGTTTAAAAAATGGTTTCTTACCGTAACTCTCTGACCGCTGAAACGGTTTTGGTTCGAGTACTCCTAAAATAGATATTTATTTGACACTAGAAATAATTTTCAAAACTGTCCATTGGCGGAGCTACAAAGAGGTTGTTACCCTTTTCACACCCTATATTCTACAACACTGCATATTAAAGGGTTGCAACTGACTAGTTAAGGTCTTTTTAATCCGGAACCTTACAGGTTGTCCTAGTTTTAATCTGCCAAACTCCACCAGTCGATATTACTTGAAAAATAAGTTGAAATGCATAATTTTTATCAGAAACGCTATCTAAAGGAGATACCCATCAAAGTTCGATTTAAAAAATGGTTTCTTTACCGTAACTCTGACCGATGAAGCGATTTTGGTTCGAGTACTCCTAAAATAGATATTTATTTGACACTAGAAATTATTTCCAAATTGTACATCGGCGTAGCTACAAAGAGGTTGTTCCCCTTTTCACACCCTATTTTCTACAACACAGCATATTAAAGGATTTCAACTGACTAGTTAAGGTCTTTTTAATCCGTAACCTTACAGGTTGTCCTACTTTTAATCTGCCAGACTTCACCAGTCGAGAGTACATTGAAAATAAGTCGAGATGGATAATTTTTATCAGAAACGCTATCACAGGGAGAGGCCTATCGAAGTTCGGTTTAAAAAATGGTTTCTTTACCGTAACTGACCGGTGAAGCGATTTTGGTTGGAGTACTCCTGAAATAGATATTTATTTGACACTAGAAATAATTTTTCAAATTGTCCATTGGCGTAGCTACAAAGAAGTTGTTCCCCTTTTCACACCTTATTCTCTACAACACTGCATATTGAAGGGTTGCAACTGACTAGTTAAGGTCTTTTTAACCTGAAACGTTACATGTTGTTCTAGTTTTAATCTGCCAAACTTCACCAATCGATAGTACATTGAAAAATAAGACGAGATGCATAATTTTTATCAGAAACGCGATCTAAGCGAGAGGCCCATCAAAGTGCAGTTTAAAAAATGGTTTCTTTACCGTAACTGACCGGTGAAGCGATTTTGGTTCGAGTACTCCTAAAATAGATATTTATTTGACACTAGAAATAATTTTCAAAACTGTCCATTGGCGGAGCTACAAAAAGGTTGTTACCCTTTTCACACCCTATATTCTACAACACTGCATATTAAAGGGTTGCAACTGACTGGTTGAGGTCTTTTTAATCCGGAACCTTACAGGTTGTCCTAGTTTTAATCTGCCAAACTCCACCAGTCGATATTACTTGAAAAATAAGTTGAAATGCATAATTTTTATCAGAAACGCTATCTAAAGGAGATACCCATCAAAGTTCGATTTAAAAAATGGTTTCTTTACCGTAAATCTGACCGATGAAGCGATTTTGGTTCGAGTACTCCTAAAATAGATATTTATTTGACACTAGAAATAATTTTCAAAACTGTCCATTGGCGGAGCTACAAAAAGGTTGTTACCCTTTTCACATCCTATATTCTACAACACTGCATATTAAAGGGTTGCAACTGACTAGTTCAGGTCTTTTTAACCCGGAATCTTACAGGTTGTCTTAGCTTTAATCTGCCAAACTTCACCAACCGATATTACATTGAAAAATAAGTTTGAAATGGATAATTTTTCTCAGAAACGCTATCTAAGGTAGAGGCCCATCAAAGTTCGGTTTAAAAAATGGTTCCTTTACCGCAACTCTTTGCGCGGTAAAGCGATTTTGGTTCGAGTACTCCTAAAATAGATATTTATTTGACACTAGAAATGATTTTCCAAATTGTACATCGGCGTAGCTACAAAGAGGTTGTTCCCCTTTTCTTCACACCCTATTTTCTACAACACAGCATATTAAAGGATTTCAACTCACTAGTCAAGGTCTTTTTAATCCGTAACCTTACAGGTTGTCCTAGTTTTAATCTGCCAGACTTCACCAGTCGAGAGTGCATTGAAAATAAGTCGAGATGGATAATTTTTATCAGAAACGCTATCACAGGGAGAGGCCTATCGAAGTTCGGTTTAAAAAATGGTTTCTTTACCGTAACTGACCGGTGAAGCGATTTTGGTTGGAGTACTCCTGAAATAGATATTTATTTGACACTAGAAATGATTTTTCAAATTGTCCATTGGCGTAGCTACAAAGAAGTTGTTCCCCTTTTCACACCTTATTTTCTACAACACTGCATATTGAAGGGTTGCAACTGACTAGTTAAGGTCTTTTTAACCTGAAACGTTACATGTTGTTCTAGTTTTAATCTGCCAAACTTCACCAATCGATAGTACATTGAAAAATAAGACGAGATGCATAATTTTTATCAGAAACGCGATCTAAGCGAGAGGCCCATCAAAGTGCAGTTTAAAAAATGGTTTCTTTACCGTAACTGACCGGTGAAGCGAATTTGGCTCGAGTACTCCTAAAATAGATATTTATTTGACACTAGAAACAATTTCCAAAATTGTTCATTGGCGTAGCTACAAAGAGGTTGTTTCCCTTTTCACACCCTATTATCTACAACACTGCATATTAAAGGGTTGCAACTGACTAGTTAATGCCTTTTTAACTCGGAATCTTACAGGTTGTCCTAGTTTTAATCTGCCAAACTCCACCAGTCGATATTACTTGAAAAATATGTTGAAATGCATAATTTTTATCAGAAACGCTATCTAAGGGAGATACCCATCAAAGTTCGATTTAAAAAATGGTTTCTTTACCGTAACTCTGACCGGTGAAGCGATTTTGGGTCGAGTACTCCTAAAATAGATATTTATTTGACACTAGAAATAATTTTCCTAATTGTCCATTGGCGTAGGTACAAAAAGGTTGTTCCCCTTTTCACATACCATTTTCTACAACACTGCATATTCTTCAAAATTTTCCCTGTTTGTTGATTCATCGTTCAATTTGGAACAAAGAAGGTATTCTTTCAAAATTTTGATAAGAGCAGCCGTTTTTGAAATAATTGAAGGTTTAGACAAAATCTGAAATAACCACATATAAAAGTAAAATGGCTATCTTTTAGAACCCTTGTTACAATTTGTGACATGTTGAGTATCAAGGTGTTTTATTGCAGATAACATTTATTGTGTCATTTGAGAGAACGAACCCCCCCCCCCCCCCCCCCCGCTATCTACAAAAATATTCCTGGTCAGAAAATTGGGTAGTCGAATTTATGAGAATTTAGATTGAAACTCGAATATCTTGAAGACGTTGTCTCTAATTAATTTTTGCAAAAATACCTTTTTTTTCTAAATTGAAAGAGGAATCAACAAAAAATAGTCAATTTTTGTGAAATATGTATTGGACAATTTTGAAAATTATTTCTAGTGTGCAATAAAAAGTATCTATTTTATTTGCTTGAAATCCCTGCACCTGTCAGAGGGTTACGACGAAGAAACCATTTTTTAAATTGAAATTGAAGGGCTGTAATTTCCCTTAGAAAATGTTGAAAATTTTGTTAATTATAGGTGCCGACTTATTTTTTGATGTACTACCTACTGGTGAAGTTTAACAGCTTACAACTGGGATACCCTGCAAAACCATCCAAAATAGCCTCCGAACAGAGTAAGACACTTGACGATCTGTAATGAGCCTGGCTTAGATAAACTTTTATCAAGTTTTATACGGTATTCTTCGCTTTGATCCTTTTTGCTTTCCAAGAATTTAAATTGCAATATTAATTATGTACACGTTCTTTTTTCATTAGTTATTTCAGAACATTGAAATCCTTGCAGTGGTTACAAAGTTTCTGCAGATGAGCATTGCATTTTAGCTTACGGATGCTCTTCTGTTAGGGTGTTTTGTTTGGACATTTTATCGTGATTCTTTTTAAATTCGTTATGGGACGTCATATAAAAGTTTTCATAAAACCAGGTAAATGTGACATTTGCGTTTAGATGTTGAAAATTTTCAACAAATAGATTAAGTGCTTATAATGAACCTTGACAATTCGCTGCAATTTATATTTACCTATGAATTCCAACACCACCTCCCTTATACTTCATAGCTGGTTGACTGCTTGCAGTGCTGAAATTACTTTTTTGACTAGCTGCAGACCTTTTGCGTTTGCGATCCGTAAGTGGTAAAGTTTCTGCAACACTTCGACCTTCATTATCTGGAAAGAACATAAGCATAACTTATAAACTATGAAAGAGTTGACACTGTGGATACACTGTAACACTATAAATATGAAATAATCACCCTTATCCACTAAAAATACTGTTAAAGTACTGAGGACCTTTTGGGTACCAAGTAGCCATCATCAGTAACTTGAGTTTACTCTGTAGTTTAACAGTTTTTTCAGTGGATACAGGTGATCATTTTTTATTTATAGTGTAATAAGCATAACTTATTAGCTCACTACTAAGGTCTCAAACGTTTCTCCTCCTCACCCCTCACATTATGCATTTCCTATAAATCTTTCAACATGATTCTAAAACTTCACATTAAAAATCACCATATTTGAATAAAATTATATAGAGCTTTAGTCTAGTAGTAGGTATGTTGTACAACAATAGCTGATATAAATCAACTTTTATCTTAAATAATGAGCTTATGCGATTTTCAATCCCAGTAGATACGTAAACGCATGATATAGGTTTGTAATAATGGGGCTGGTGACTGGTAACATCCATCAGACACGCTAATATTTTCCGATTTTCTCGATTTCTACCATTGAAATTTTCAATGTCAATTTGTCGTACGCTGTCTATTATTGTGGCAATGTTTACCTTACATGACGAACTTACAATTTGAAGTGATATGCTTGCTCCTATTATGATTCTGTAAAGAATGAGTTGGATAAACATGGAAAAAGTCAAAAATATGTACTATATTTTTGTGTTATTTATCACTTACCTAATAACTAATGAAATTCGACATAAAATAATAAATTATTATAATTGAAACACATGGGCAATCCTAGCTATATTATTGAATATCTCCAAAGCATTTGACGGAGTCTGGCACTAAAGTCATCTTGGGAAACTTCCGTCATGGTTTGCCGCCTCAACTTACTATCGAGTTTTCTCTCAGGTAGATCACTCCATGTGATGGTTGACGGAGTATCCTCCGATACAATGGCTATCAAGGCTGGTATTCCACAGGGATTTTTCTTGGCACCAACTTTGTTTCTGCTTCATATAAACGATTTGTTGAAGTGACCACTTGTCCCGTTCACAGCTTTACATATGATGGTACACTTCATACCGCTTTCTCATCTAGAGCCCCTATACCATCTAATGAAGCCAGAGGAGCGAAACAGAGAAATGTTGACGCAATCACCACCAACAGCACCCGCTCATGGAACGATCATGTGAGGTCCATTGCGAAACCGCTTCACGAAAACTTGATTTTCTATTCCGTGCCCAGAGCTACTTTACATCGCAACAGCTTCTCATAATCTACAAAGCACAAATTCGACCTGTCTTGGAGTACGGTTCACATGTTTGGAGTTCGGCTCCCAAACATACGCTTTGATTCTATCCAGAAAAGAGCGATTAGTTTGAGTGATTTTGTCACACTTACGAGTTCATTAACGTCTCTAGAGCATCGTAGAAAGGTGGGAGATCTCTTCCTTTTCTATAGATATTTCCATTGTCGGCGTTCATCAGAAATCTCGTCTGTTGTTCCACCACGAGAGATTCCAGATAGGCGGACTAGACGAGCTCAAACTAGTCACCCCTTTATTGTCTAGCTTAAGACCTGTCGAACTTCTTCCTACCAGACTTCATCTTTCTATCGAACAGCGAAGTTGTGGAATTCTTCACCTAGTGAGCTCATTTCTTTTGTCTATAACCTCCAAACCTTTAAGAAAAAAGTTACATATTTTGCGTCGAAACGTCCTATATTCCAAACATCCTTGCGTCGAAACGACTGTGTTGAAAGGACCTAGAAATCGTAGACAGATCTTGAGCAGCTCGGAATTTTTAATAGTCAACTGCTTCTAAACGCACAATCATTTGGTTGAGAATTTACAAGACTACTCCACCAACTCACCACATTCTACCTTTACCTTCTACAAAAAATGTAGAATGGTAGTTAACTATCAAAAATTTGCCTTAGAGTAAACGCATAATGTAAACTGTGACGCCACGTAAATCTTAAAATGATAATTTCGGATTCTTCTACAGGTTAAATATATGAGTATGATATATATTTATAACCAGAAAAACCCTGTTGTCAATAAAGTACTAAAATTCATTTTGAAAAACTGAAAATTGACGTCAAAAATACCACTTGAAACAATGCTACCGCGTCCAAAACAATAGTTCCTATTTTCACCACTTTAGACTGATTTGAAATATATATATGATCAACAGGAATGGCGCAATCATCTCAACAGTTTTTACGCCCGCACAGACACACGGTCATTGCGTGGTTCCACATACATCCAGATAAGGACATAAATGTTTTAATTCGAATTAAGAATCATCAATATTTCAAGTACGAAGTTTTTTTGCAATACAATACTTTCCCTTGGTACACTATTGCATAAAATGCAAGAAAGTAAAACTTATTCAAATTAGCTTACCTGAATCAGAATCATCAGAATTGAATTCGAGTTTGTTTTTCTTCTTTCCTTTATCACTGTCTGATGAATCGTCATCTTTTATTATAAGTCTTCCATCGCTTGCAGTTTTAAAACCTCTGTCTTTTTCTTTCTTTTTTTCAGTTGACAGTTGACTTGGTTCATTATCTGGCCTTGTTGCTGTAAAATAAATTTGAAGTTTTAGTGAGAGCAAAAGCGAAATGATGCAAGTTCTAATGGAAGGTATCGGTTCGCAGATGGTACAAAACTGGACTGCTTTTACAAAGAGTTTTCAAAAGCAGAAAAAAGGCTGAATTTCTGATTTTGTGATTATATGACCGGTTAAAATGCAGCGACGAACATTACTTAGGGATATTAGAAGCTATAGGAACATAGAGCTTGAATTTTGATTTATCTCCCATTCGAAACAAGACATTATCACATTACAAGTATTTCAATAAAACTCAGGTCATCTCTAGGAACACATATTTATAAGTAACTAGATGATATACCCGGCGTTGACCGGGACTCAACCCCAGTACCCTAAATCTGAACTGGATTTCGTAATTTCATAAAAATAATTCTTCCTCTTCACTCCACTAAAGACCATATCTTTTTTACAATGGAGGAGAAATACTCATGAACACCCGGCTCTTAGATCTATCACGCCGGGTAGAGCAGGACTCCCATCGCCGTACCACAATGGCGGTGGGCATGTCTGCTAAAACCCCTCCTCTCCGACTCTTCTGCTACCATGGAACCGCTATCAGAAATTACTTCACTGTGGTGGTCCTGGTCCTGTATCCTATCGTTCGTGCTCATCTCTTTCTATCTCCTTTTCTATCTTCCTTTTTCTATCATTATCCTTTCTATTATTTGACTTATTGCATACCATTTTTCTTGTATCATTAATATTTGTTTAATCATATTCCTCACAGTCAGGATCTCCTCAAAATGCCTCTCGGCTTGTTCCCTATTACCTTCCCATCTTTGACACCTGAATAGCGTATGCCTAACTGTATCGAACTTATTGGAAAATTCCTCAAGTAATTTACTTCAATACCTCTTGGTAAACTATGTTTTTCGTATTTCCTTTGGACAGGATTTTACTACGTCTGCCGTGTACCCCCAAGCTAGAAGAGTAATGTTTGCCGAAAATCCCCAGTCATATCAAGCTATTTTCTCCTCTTATATCTTTTAATATTCCATCGTGCATTCAGCCCAAGCTATTAGTCTACAACCTATGCCAAAATTTTTGGATCGGAGTTGATCTCAAGGAGATAATCTATTTTGGGTGACTTGGTAAAACATCTTGATGGCCGAGGTAAACCATACTGTTGTAAGCATTGGCTTCCTAAAGACAGCACTGTGCTTTAAAGGCAAACTTAGCATTTATTATACATTTCATTTAAAACTGGGTACCTCCATTCGATGCCCTATATCTTCTGAAAGGCTATCCTTGTATTTCTCCCAAACATTTAAAGCATCTGACAATTGACAATAAATATACGTGTACAAATCACCAAAACATGCAAAAAGTATGAAAAAACCACGAGTACTTTAAATAAAAAACACCAACATTACTTAATAAAGAAATAAATAATGCGTTCAAGAAAAATGTTAGGTTATGTGAAATATTTGATACGATTATTTGTTAACTAAGAATAACACTATGTAACACACTTTTCTGCCCAACCTTCTCGATGTTTGCGTTCGATACTACATCTATTTTGAATAATTAAAAACCACCTTAGAAGTTTACTTTTGCGCTCAGGGCGAATTTTTTTCCAAAAGTAAAACTAGGCTGTGAATATCCTGGAATAACTTTTTATAAACTTGACTCAGCACCAGTCTATGATATATCAAATTATTCGCAATTGTGTGGAGAAGTGAGTTAAAAATAAAAAGTTGCATATGTAACACTGTTTAGCTGCTATTTGCAGAAAACTAAAAAAACGCTGTTTTCATCAAATATGACGTAAGAATCGGCAAATAAAAAATCATAGAGCCAAATTCAGATCCAAATATCGTTTTTTCGCGATTTGTTTCTGTAGAGTGACTCATTACGAAGAGATTGATACCATTCCGAAGTACATATGGACTTTTAATAAAAAGTTATAGCGCGTTAACCCATTAAGTTTCCTGAAAAGTCTCACATATTTAACCCATCAAGGCCCAGGCAAAACGCAGCTCAATTACAGCTAAATTAACTACGCAGTTTATAGCATAAGTGAAAAAAATTACCAGTTTTTTTTATGCCGAAATAATTATTTAAACAATAATTGTTCAAACAATTGTAAAAAATCATCGGAATTCTTTCGATTTGAGGGTGCCGATCGACTTAGAAGACCAAATTACTACGAGATATGAACTTATCCTCGCATTTTGCACAATTTTTTATCGGTAAAACGCTAATAAGCAATTCAGCTGTTGAAAAGTCCGTTAGATCCATGCACAGGAAAGTGCAAAAAATGAAACTAACTACGCAGATCATAGAATCAATGAAAAAAATTACCCGTGTCTTATTGTTTAGCCAAATTGATTCTTTAAACATTTGTTATAAATCAACAAAATTTGGTCTATTTGAGGGTGCCAATCGACACGGCGAACAAAATTACTATGGCCTACGGCCTTTTTGTCGCAAACCCAGCAATTGTATATTGTCAAAACGCTCATTAATAAATTATTGTTTATTGTTTCAACAATCAATTTGGCCAAACAAAAAAAAAACGGGGAATTTTTTTCCACTTATACTATGAACTGCGTAGTTTAGTTTGGCTGTAATTAGGCTGCGTTTTGCCTGGGCCTTGATGCGTTAAATATGTGAGAATTTTCACGAAACTTAATCGGTTAACGCGTTATATCTTTTTAATAAAAGTCCATATATACTTCGGAATGGTATCAATCTTCGTAATGAGTCACTCTACAAATCGCGAAAAAACGGTATTTGGATCTGAATTTGGCTCTACGATTTTTTATTCGGCGATGTTTACGTCAAATTTGATGAAAACTTGCGTTTTTTTTTACTTTTCTGCAAATAGCTGCCAAACAGTCTTACATACGCAACTTTTTTTTTCATCTCACTACTCCACACAATTGCGAATAATTTAATATATCATAGACTGGTGCTGAGTCAAGTTTATAAAAAGTTATTCCAGGATATTCACAGCGAAGTTTTACTTTTGGAAAAAAATTCACTCTGAGCGCAAAGCAAACTTTTAATTATTCGAAATAGATGTAGAATCGAACGCAAACATCGAAACGGTTAGGCAGAACAAAAAGTTGAATTTTGTTACATAATGTAATCACTAACTGGAATACGATTATAGAAGTAACTGTCATATTATGATCCTTTAGAAACAACATAATAGCCCATTTATTACTAGATGTAGTTTACCCTTTCCTTAATTTCGTAATCTTAGCTTTAAATTCAGTTTACATGTCTTACGCAGCAGAAAAATGCTTCAAAAAAATAATCTAAGTTGAAAGAGGGTGATAGCGTACAATAAATTATATAGACAGATTTTCGAAAGGCTGCAGCGTTTTCAAGTTTTGTTCAATCTTCGGAATTTGCAGCAAGGTTCCCAACAAACCTTGCAGAAATAAAGAAAATGTCTTAGTTTTAAAAACTCCTTATGAAGTTTCTCTAGTGTAATAATTCGACGAATTATTACTTTTTTTAGGATCTTTGAATAATTTTGATTTAATTCAAATTGAAAGTTTTATGAATATTATATCTAGAAATAAACGATATGTTAGATATGTCTATAGGCGTCTGTAATCTGAAGCCCCCTTTCCTGTGGCAATGACTCCATGCTTAGCAAACATAGCAAAGTATGCAGTCAACGGTACTTTTTTCCCTGTCAGGAAAAGACCACGTGGAGTTGGGCAGAGCGATTCTTTCGCCTAGTTAGATTCCTATTGGCTGTTGTTATAACTCATGGGTGTGTTTTGATCCCGGGATTCGAAATTGAACATATTTTAAGCTTTGCGCGTGGGGTGGCCCCCGCTTCTAATGATTTCATAAAAACTAATTACTTTGAGAAAAAAAGGGAGTTATTCGCCATCTACTCGACAGTTATCAACCACCTACTTCTTCGGTATGTCCAGCTTGCTTTATGTCCACAGGGATGCTCCATTGTTGCATTAAGTCAAGTCATGCATCAGTCAAATCAATTAATATCATGTTGTCAAGATTTAAACAAACTAAATTCCAGAAATTTATAGAGATTACATTAATTTATCAATTTGTGTTCATTGCAACAAGGGTTATGCATCCCTAGGGCTAAAGCAGCGCTGGACTTGTTCGCGTCTTTCACGTTTTGCGGAAAGTGTTTGTTCTCTTATTTAAAATCATTTTGTGACAATTCCATCATACCAAATTTAATCCGACGTAGAAATCAAGTGTTTAAATCCTTTGTGCCTTATTACTACAAGGGGTTCGAGAGGGGATATTAGACCAACAGGGTAAGTGCAGTTTGATTGCCAAAGAACAACTGTTATATTGACTTCAACCTCTGAATCGGCGATATAATATAATGTGGTTACTTAACCTTCAGACCAGCTCCGCCCGCCAATGTTTATTTTGTTAATGTATGTTTTTTCAACCATTTAAGCTATTTTGAGAGTTCTATGCAAATTCCGCTTATCGGAGATTACTTAGGTGATATGATCGAGTATCAGGTCGTTAGGCTTACCCCAGGTTACCAGAAAGAGAGGAATCCTTTAATTTCAAATATTATCTATCAATCATCGACGTGATCGAGCGCGAAATCGATCACTGTTCCGTGTGTGCTAATTTGCTTTCATTGATTGAATCTCTCTCAAGAGAACCTGAGCAGGATCTCGCTCGCTGGCGAAAGGGGTAGAACTAGCGACATTGATAATAGTTTTCTAGGTTCCCCCTTGGGGTGAACCTGAATTTGACGTCTATAAATTTATGTATCGTTCCCATTTCTAAATTTTGGTTTAATCTTATGATCGTTTTGTTGGAGTTTGATGTACTAACGAGTTTAACTGGTAATTCCTAATCACCTCTCAGCGAATACGACTTTCAGAATTTACGCTTGAATAGATATAAAGATATAAGTGTAAATAATTGTACGAGGCGCTCCCTTGGAAGGGATCAAAGTAGTCAAAAACAGCTTCTAGGTGGGCTGAAATATACACCTAGTGGTGGCAGCTTTAAGGAACCTCAAGGGTACACGGATCAACTAAGATCCTGGATACCCGAACAGGTTCCAACAAACAATTCTCATATAACACGTCGATGGGATATTAACGCTACCTGAAATAATACCCAGCCGACTGTTACAAGTACAAGTATTACTAGCAGTGAGATAGGCTTTCAAACCTTTTCACTTATCTGGAAATATTAAATCTGGAGTAATTTCAGTTCAGATTTATTATAAAAATACAACGCTCGGCTCACCGTTACACTAGTAAAAGAATGGACTGATGTAGCTGCAAAGTTGTTCAATTTCGAAAGATTGAACAACTCGACTTGCAGGAAGAAGTTTCCCTGAAAATGTATCAAACTGCGCCCCCAGAACAGATCTGAGGTAAGTATTTTTGTTTAAAATGTATGTGTGGTATTGTATTTTTAATGCGTCCGCGAAGCAGAATTTTTCGCTTTTCGATATCCCGATGAAAATTTTCAAAAACTTCCGAACCCTACTAGAAGATACTTGCCGACCTCTACTATTATCTAGCTATCTAACCTGTGATTTTGCTTGCTACAGTTGGATCTTTAAAGTCAACTATAGAATCGGGATCTTCCTCTATCCACGTTTTCAACTTCTTCTTATTTTTGGTAACTTTTGGTTGATCAGTCTCCATATCTTCAAAATCAGAATCGGAGTCTGCCAATATTTCATCAAAACTAAAAAAATATTGAAATTACTATAAAGCTTGATACACCTAAGTACTCACCTTTTCGGTTTCGTATTTATTATAAACTCTTCATCAGCTTCATCTTCTTCTTCTTCTCTCTTAGTGTCCTCCTTCCGTTTCTTCTTTCTTGCGTTCAGTTTCCTCAGATTTCTCAGCCGTTTGTACATTACTGTGTCAGTAACAGGTATATGAGGGGTTATGTATTCACAACCATATTTTCGAACTAACCTGTCTAGAATATCACGGACTTTCAATCTAAAATGCCTTTTACAGTCTTCTGTCATATTTGCGAGTGATTTCACCTAGAAAATAAGGAAATTAATATGAAAGTTCCAATAACATACAAGTTTGAAGAGACCGAAGCAAATTTGTCATGGTTTACACAAGGTTTGTGCAGCACATTTGCAAATATAATAATGATTCTTGACCCAGGTATGTATTATATGTAAATTCACTTAGGTCACACTAACACATATGTCAACTATATTTTCGTCTTTATGTACGTTTCGGTCTCACGATCATCATCAGAAGACGTTTGAAAAGTAATTCGCATCAACTAAAGCGCGGAATTCCTTAAACTAATTGCACTAAGCACATTTATCACATTAATTTCAATTAAAAATGTATATGTCGGAAAAACGAAATTTTGCAATTGTAAATGTGTTACAATTACAATTATTCGTTCGTTGTTGCGACGTAGACATTTTTAATTGAACTTAATGCGATAAAGACGCTCAGTGCTTGGTGCAATTAGTTTCATGGATTTCGCGCTCTAGTTGATGTGAATTAGTTTTCAAACGTCTGATGTGGTCGTGAGATAGAAAAATACGAAACGACGAAACTCTAGTTGACATATATGTTAATGTCACCTATTTCCTAATTTTTCGATCCCTTCCAACCAATACGATTTCGGCAATCCTTCAAAATAGGCGTTTGTTTCAGCGATGACTTCATCGTTGGAGCAAAATAGATAAAAATTACAGGGGACCGAATCTGGAGAATATGGTGGATAACGAACGATTTCGTAGCGCAATTCATGCAATTTTGCCATTGCAACTGCGTACCTGTGCGTTGTCCTGGTGGAAGAGCACTTTTTCTTTGCAAAATGCGGTCGCTTTCGCTTCAAATCGGCGTCGAATCGATCCAACAGCTCTGCATAATATACGCAGGTGATCGTTTTGCTCTTTTCAAGGTAATCGATATGGACGATACCGTGTGCATCCCAAAAAAAAACTGTCGCCATGACTTTGTTGGCCGATAAACCCACTTTGACCTTTTTCGGCTTCGCTTCGCCAGGAAGAGTCCACAGTTTCGACTGTTCTTTGGTCTCTGGTGTGTTGTGACGGGTCCATGTTTCGTCCACGGTTACGAAACATCGCAAAAAGTCCTTCTTATCGCGCTTGAACATCGCCAAACACTCTTTTGAAGTTGTCACACGGTCGCGCCTGTTTTCAACAGAGAGTAAATGCGGCACCCATCTAGCAGATAGCTTTCTCATATTCAAAAATTTATGGAAAATGTTCTGTACCCATTCGGTCGAGATCCCATAGCATCAGCAATCTCATGCACTTTAACTCGCCGATCGTTCAATATCATACCATGGATTTTGTCGACGATTTCTGACGTTGTAACCTCAATTGAACGACCAGAACGCTCGGCGTCCTTTGTGGTCATACTAGTCCAAGCAATAGACAGAAGTTCGTGCAGAAATTTATACCTGGGAAAAAAATATGAGCGTATAGGAAAATAAATTTAAAGGTGAGTTTCTGTTTCATGCAACTCGATCCGAAATGGCGAACATAATCTAAAAAATTGACAAAGTTGCAAAGCGGTTTTTCTTAAATAAGTAAAAAACTATAGCTCGGATCAAAAAAAGTTGTAGCTATCAAATAGGTCTATCGATTTGCTCTTATGATAATTATCGATATCTTTCATACGAGTTATATTTAAAAAAATCGGGATATCGAGAAGTCGTTAACCATTATGTTTCCATACTTGTTATTTGCTGTACGTATAGCCCATGGCAAGCTTAAAAAGTGATTATCTTTTTAATCCAAAATATTCATAATTTTTCGAAATATATAGGCTTATTTTCTTCTTGAAGAGTTGTGCTATAATGTTATTAAAGGAATATAGCGATTTTTAGAATTTAAGGATAAAAAAATGACTTTGAAAAAACTGCACCTTTTTTGAACATGTTTTTTTGAAATTAGTTTCATAATTTTTATTCTAGGGAAATTGCTTGGACGGAAATCGATTCCTTACATTTTTTCACGAACTACCAAAAAAAATGTTTCATCTACGACCTTCTGGATCAGAGATAATTTTTTTATTTCAAAAAAATCCGCAAGACGCAATAAACATTTTACAGAAGTGTACGTTATGGATGTATATAATAAATACCTACATTTACAATTAAAAAAAACTAGGATATGTTTTATTGATTCATAGTATTAGAAATTGAGTAACAAAGTGAAGCGTACGCAGCTGCCGGAGAGTGCGGCGGAGTGGGCGAAACTGATTTCGTGCGTTCAAAGTCGCTTGTGCTTGCAAAATCTTCAATATCTCGGTTTTTGGATCACGTACAAAAATCCTTTTGTACTTAATCATGGGAATATCGTTTTTTGCTCAGTGAATCATCCTGACGTTATGCTTGTTGTGTGACACTTCTGAAAACTAATATAAGACTGCTGAATATTTTATAATAATTTCGTAAATAAATGAAATTTCAAACTTACCTTAATATGTTGCATTTATTTAATTTGTATCAAGAAAAATTATTTACTGAAATAATTAAATAGAGAGATCCGCAAGCATAACGTCCGTATGATTAACTAAGCAAAAAATTTGAGGTATTACAAGGAAAATACTGTTTTGATGATAAATAATAATTTAATTGAGGTAAAAGTGAAACAAATTAGAAATGTAAATAATTTCAGTCTATTTTGCTTCTAAGGCGAAAATATATACGATATTCGTGTTTATCTCAATTTTTGTACGTGATCCAATAGTCGAGATATTGAAGTTTTTACAAGCACAAGCCACTTTGAACTCACGAAATCAGTTTCCCTCACTCCGCCGCACGCTCCGGCAGCCGCGTACGCTTCACTTTGTTACTCAAATTCTAATACTATTAATCGATAAAACATATCCTAGTTTTTTTTGATTGAAAATGTAGGTATTTAACATTAACATCCATAACGTACACTTCTGTAAAATATTTATTGCGCCTTATACATTTTTTTGAAATAAAAAAATTATCTCTGGTCCAGAAGGTCGTAGATGAAAAACGTTTTTGGTAATTCGTGAAAAAATTTAAGGAATCGATTTCCGTCAAAGCGATTTCCCTAAAATAAAAATCGCTACATTTCTTAACATTATATATAGCACAACTCTTCAAGAAGAAAATAGGCCTAGAATCGTTACTCTAGGACCATCCGCTGAGAAGATCTATCGAGATATATCGAAAAATTATCAATATTTTCAATTAAAAAAAAATCTCGTTTTAAACTTGCCATGGACTATACGTAGAGCAATAGCAAGTATGGAAACGTAATAGTTAACGATTTATCGATACCCCGATTTTCAACGATTTTGTCAATATAACTCGAAAAGTATGAAAGATATCGATAATTATCATGGGAACAAATCGATAGATCTATTTGATACCTACAACTTTCTCATTTAACTTTTTTCGATCCGAGCTATAGTTTTTTACTTATTTAAGAAAAACTGCTTTTTGCAACTTTGCCAAATGTTTAGGTTATGTCCGCCATTTCGAATCGAGTTGCATGAAACAGAAAGTCACCTTTAAATTTAATTTCCTATACGCTCATATTTTTTCCCAGGTATTAATTTCTGCAAATTGAACATTAGGTCGTCGTCTATTGCTTGGACTGTACCACAACGAAAATAAGTAAACCACTTGTGAATCGTTCCAATCGATGGAGAGGAATTCTTATAATATTTAACAAGTGATGCTTGGGTTTGCATGTTTTTTCCGCGCAAGAAATAAGGTTCAATCAAGACGCGAAATTCACTTTTTTCCATGTTTTAGAAATCTTCAAGGTTGCTTGCTTTCGATGGGTGACAAAACTGAACTGAATGACATATCACATTTTAATGCGTTCTAGTTAAAGATGGTACATCACAAATGTCACATGTGATTTCCGATTAGGGCGCCATCTGTTTTATTTTTCAGAGACTTTCACCTTACACTCGTATTAAAAATAATAATGATTCTTGACCCAGGTATGAATTATATGACGCGAAATTCACTTTTTTCCATGTTTTAGAAATCTTCAAGGTTGCTTGCTTTCGATGGGTGACAAAACTGAACTGAATGACATATCACATTTTAATGCGTTCTAGTTAAAGATGGTACATCACAAATGTCACATGTGATTTCCGATTAGGGCGCCATCTGTTTTATTTTTCAGAGACTTTCACCTTACACTCGTATTAAAAATAATAATGATTCTTGACCCAGGTATGAATTATATGTAAATTCTAACACATATTTCAATTATAGTTTCGTGTACGTTTCGGTCTCAAGATCATCATCAGAAGACGTTTGAAAACTAATTCACATCAACTAAAGCGCGGAATTCCTTAAACTAATTGCACTAAGCACGGAGCGTCTTCATCACATTAATTTCAATTAAAAATGTCTACGTCGGAAAAACGAATAATTCCAATTATTTGTTTCGTTCGTTGTTGCGACGTAGACATTTTTAATTGAAATTAATGCGATAAAGAAGCTCAGTGCTTGGTGCAATTAGTTTCGGGAATTCAGCGCTCTAGTTGATGTGAATTAGTTTTCAAACGTCTTCTGATGTGGTCGTGAGATCGAAAAAAATACGTAACGACGAAATTCTAGTAGACATATATGTTAATGTCACCTATTTCCTAAGAATGTACATTTTTGCAAAGGTAGCTAAAGACTCATAACATATTCTTATAGATTTTTACTTACAATGGTCGGCAGGGAAGATGCCACCAATGGACTAGGAAGAGAACTAAGATAAACTTTCACAAAACTAAGGCATGATGCTACAATTTCTCTTGTTGGAGACGTCGATAAAGTTGCTATGTTTTCCAATATTTGATGAATATTTTCTTGTCCAAGGGAACCTAAAAATATATATAAAACTAAGCTGTATTAGGTTAAAATCGTTTCTAGTATCATGCGCAAATTATGAGGCTCCTGTTTCTGGAATCCTGCAATTGAGGCAGAACGTTTGCAAGCTATTTTTTATTTCTTCAAAAAATATGATTTCTCTTTAGCGAGACTAAAAGGTATGATTTTCAATCTGATATGATTAAGGATGGTCGGTAACTAGAAAGACGTACAACTGAATAGAATTATTTTCAAAAAGTTACCTGAAAATTGATGTAAAATTGACGCTAGAGCCAGGACAGTACAGCTTACTAGTTGTGGAGTCCCCGCCAAGCCAGCTACGATCATTGCCAAAAATTCTTCCACGTGATTATGATATACCAGTATTTCACCTATTGTGTTTAGAATTTCATAAGCCACACTTCTGCATTTTTCGTTAATATCTTTACAGCCAAGTACTGCTTCTGGTAGAACGGATCTTATTAGTTTACTATCGTGATCCAACTGTGGCTGGGCTTTCAATAAATAATGAAAACAGCGCAACCTTGCACCTTTACTGGAAACTGCAGCGGAATTAAGTGATTTGGTGAGTAGCTTCTGCACTTCTTTACGATTATTTTTTACAAACTCTATGCAGTTGACCGAATTACAAGCACATATTTCTTCGAGAATTCTATAAGCTTTCTTTTGCTCCTTGTTGTTTTTAATGTCTGGTAAAGTCACAACACATTCTTTGTAGAGAACAGTTATATTTTCCAAACTTTGATAAGGCACTAACGATCTAATTAAATCTAAGATGCTCTCTTTGATAAATGAATCTTCTGGGTCTTCAGAAGTACTATTCAATCGTTCCAAAGCATTTGTAAACAACTGTTGATTCAGCTCTGGCTTAGCTATCGTCAAGTACAACTATAAAAAAATTATTTTGTTTTAAAAGAGCTTTGCAACAATTTAATTTGGAATATGGATAGATATATTTCTCTCAAATTGAATATATTCCACAATGCAATTTTAGCTCATAAAATAAATCATTTAGAATTATCCATAGACTATTACTAACTTTTCTGAACAGTTTTTGCAACAGGTACTTTAACAAAGTAAAATACACGCCAATTTGTTTAAATACAATAAAACTATTGTTGAACTCAAAACTATTTTAGTACTATAGGTTGATATCTCAATATCATTCAATGTACTTTTGATTTACCAATTTTTTACAATCAACTGCTCGAAATAAGTGGTCTGTTTACTGTTTCTTCATGTAATTTATATTGTACACATCTTTTAACATTCACTTGTCGGCGCCGATGAGTGCAGTGGAGTCCAGTGTAATAAGTTCAACATATATTCGCTGATTATTTTGCACCAATCCTAGGATTTCTAGGTTATGGTTATTTTCATTTGTGTTTGTGAATCCCTTAACAAACATTTTTTTTCTTGGTGAAAATTTCCACCAGAGGAATCACCAGTCAGGACAAGCAAATAACTTGAATTTTGATAAAGATTTACAAGTGTACTTGTATTAATATAGGTACCTACCTACCAAATGAAAGTTAAATTCATTGTAATTTTTTCATTACATTAATTCTCAGTGATAACTATAACCCAGTAGCTCAATCTCATATTCTAATTATAATGGAAGATACCGTTTATATGGTTTGCCCATCGACATATAGAATGGACTGCGCGTGGCAATGCTAAGCGAAGACTTCCATCAGCGAAAAATCCATAAAACTATAGAAATTCTAAAACATCCCAATAATCTAAATCGCGACTCAGGATATTACCTTCCCAACTTTTGGAAACCCATTCTCGAAAATTCCACTTCGCACATGATCACACAACGGCAGGGTCAGGTGCTAGAACGGAGTTAACCACCGGAATAAAGGATTTTTTTCTACAATAAATACGGCTACAGAAACCAGTAGAATCAGTTTCAGTTCAAGCCTCAAGCCTGTCCGGAAGATGCCACTTGTAATGGTTGACGAAAAGTCGACATCAAGTCGTGCTATTGTGACGCGGAATCTATCCGGAAGCCAAGATTTTTCCAAAATACTATTGACAGGAATGAGTAGAAATATTAGTAAAGGAGATTCCTGTTCACGAAATCTTAGTTTCATGTAAATATTTTGTCTTTTCAATTGAATGTGTCTTTCTTCGATCAGTTTCGATTTTCTTCTCATCAGTTTTCTTTTGTTTAAACTGTTCTTTTAGATCATTTTTCAACTCCAATAAAATGTTCACTGATCTTACTTTTTTAGTGGAACAGCACTTCCACTCTCAACTTCATTACATATGACTTCATTGGAAGGTTTTGATTGGTATCACATCTTCATGTTCTATTTCATCGAGAAATATAATATAATTATAACCCTCATTAGGATTATTTACACAAGTCCAACCTCTTTGCTTGATGAACTAACATTGCAATACATAACATTATACATTTATCCTTACACTATCCATTTGCACTACACTTCCCTGAGATTGAGAGTAACACCTGAAATTATTTTAGCAACGAACATAGTGTAAGTGTACTTGATAGATAAAACTTGTTACATAGTCAGTTCTTTGTTAAATTACAGATGGATTAGACTAACTTTTTTTCTAACTCGAGAGGTGTTTGTAATTTACTTTGCATTATTTCGAGGCCGTCCCCTGGCGGTAGTATTTCCAACTGTTTCTCCTTGTCGATTCTTTGAATTGCGAGAAGTATATTATCAATGCGTGGCATTGTGAATTACATTCTCAGTGAGATATCTGCTTTCCGGCAGATGGTGTTGGAACACCTACGTTTACCAAATATTTTCGAAGGTGGTAGTTATATCACTGCCGGGGATGGTTGATCAGTGACTTCACGTCTGACTCGTTCCTCTCACGCGCTCATGAGAAGAGCGAAACTGCTGTCTGGGACTAATATGCGTGTTGTCACTGTTCAACTTGGAGAACCAAACGAAACCAAACTTTGTCTATTGACTTCTAACACGAGATGTGTTTGTAATTCATTTTGCATTCCAAATGGAATGTTTGTATAGAAAATCAATTTTGACTACAAATTTCGTGATTTATGACTTACATCACCGAACTGTAAGTTCGGCTTGACGCCCCAACACTTTAGTTCAAAGGCTGATTTTTTCAATAAGAATGTCATCGACAAATTTGCCGGAGGATTGTAAGAAATTAACAAGTAAATGATGGTAAGTCATTATGGGATGCATTTAGTTTGATTTTTATACCTTGAATTTCAGGTTTACCATTTCAGAGTGCAAGCCAAAATTGGTTAACGCTGTAGTATAGGAATCTTCCATCCCTATACGAGATTACCTAACATCTATATATATATATATATATATATATATATATATATATATATATATATATATATATATATATATATATATATATATATATAAACAAGTTTGAAGTTTCTTTGCCTAATTGGC
Organism: Endomychus coccineus; assembly: GCA_958510875.1. Lineage (NCBI taxonomy): Eukaryota > Metazoa > Arthropoda > Insecta > Coleoptera > Endomychidae > Endomychus > Endomychus coccineus. The sequence goes on along the minus strand of OY294069.1, from coordinate 139,361,446 downwards.
CACTATCGTGTATGTAACTTAAGAGATATAGAATTAAATTTTCTGAATTATGAAGATAACTTAGATAATTTAACATAGGATTATAAAGATGAATAAACGTAAAAGATTGAACCATAGGCGGGATTCGAACCCATAATCCTATGTTAAATTATCTAAGTTATCTTCATAATTCAGAAAATTTAATTCTATATCTCTTATATATATATATATATATATAAGAGATATAGAATTAAATTTTCTGAATTATGAAGATAACTTAGATAATTTAACATAGGATTATAAAGATGAATAAACGTAAAAGATTGAACCATAGGCGGGATTCGAACCCACATTTCTGGATTTCTAGTCCAGGGTGTTTACCAATTACACCACTTCGGTCCTGTTAGATTTTTATATTTTTGTAAATATAAACCTCTGAAAGATAGTAGATCATTGATGAACACAATGCGATTCGATGCCCTACCATAGATCAACTATTCACGCACATTCATCTGAAGTTCAGTCGTTTTTTTGAAGTAAGGATTGTAGGTTAGTACTGCTATGGTTGGCAGTTACTTGACAGTTCTTATTCAAATGACAGCATCCCGGTTCTTATATATTTCAATAGAACTGACTGAGAATTGTTCTGGTTAATTATAAACAAGTTTAAAGTTTCTTTGCCTAATTGGCCACTATCGTGTATGTAACTTAAGAGATATATAATTAAATTTTCTGAATTATGAAGATAACTTAGATAATTTAACATAGGATTATAAAGATGAATAAACGTAAAAGATTGAACCATAGGCGGGATTCGAACCCACATTTCTGGATTTCTAGTCCAGGGTGTTTACCAATTACACCACTTCGGTCCTGTTAGATTTTTATATTTTTGTAAATATAAACCTCTGAAAGATAGTAGATCATTGATGAACACAATGCGATTCGATGCCCTACCATAGATCAACTATTCACGCACATTCATCTGAAGTTCAGTCGTTTTTTGAAGTAAGGATTGTAGGTTAGTACTGCTATGGTTGGCAGTTACTTGACAGTTCTTATTCAAATGACAGCATCCCGGTTCTTATATATTTCAATAGAACTGACACGCTCTGGACTATTACATTCAAGGATGTGGATTCGAATCTATCTATGGTTCAATTTTTCAGAAATCACCGAACGGTATCAGTGTTACACGCTCTAATCTGGTGTACAATTTTGTAGTTAATGGAGACACAACGAACAGACCTAGTGAGCAGTTTAACATAGTTTCCAACAATATGCTCAATTCAATCACTATTTCTGAGAATAACTTATTGGCCACATTCATAAAATCAGAAATTGACTTACTTTGATGGTATCCAAAGCAGCCAATCTTTGCCCCTCTTCATCACTCCCAATAGGTTTTGTGGTATAAACATTAAATAAAATTGGTAAATAGTTCTTATCGAATCTTGACAATTCCATCAGATCTTCACTGTTGTCGTTATTCTTAGCGCTTATAATTAATTTTCTTAAGGAAGCCATTACTGCTAACCTCAATTCTTTTCTATCAGTAATAGCAGTACCCAAAATTTTCGCAATGCTCTATAAAATATCGTTGTTAAAAGTCATGGACAATGAATGATGTATGCATTATTACCTTGAAGTTATCTTTAATATCAGTTGGATTCGTACAAAAACAAGGAAGCAAATTCCATAGCTGTAAATATAAAAGTTCCGAACTGTGTGCTCCTATTCCATCATTAACCTCAGCTAATTGGGTAGAGCGCCTTTGACAATAAAGGGCCAACGCTAATATACCTTTGACGAAATAATCAAGAGTGGATGTTTTAATGTTCTCTTTCAAAACTGGAATCATCCAAGATCTATCGATGTTCAATTCACCATTTTCTTTCTGAAATATTCTGAAGAATTAATTTATTCGCGAATGAATTCATAGATTACCTTTAAATAAATAACGTTCAATACTATTTCCGGTCCCATAGATCTTACAGCTGCACCCACGGCATGTTCCAATTCATTGTTGTAGCTAAATTTGTAAGAATCTCTTAGTTCAGCAAGTGATTTCAGTGTGGTTGTGAAGAGTTCACTGCAATGTATGCCACCAACCTAAATCAAATCGGAATTATTGATGAAACCGTCTAATAATAATTTTATATTTCCTGAATCCCAAATTCATTCAATCTAGTTTCTCTTAGTCAAATTAGTTGTCCTTCATTTTTTTAATAGTGTTGCAAAATTAGATTAATAAATTAAATTATCTAATTAGTTTAGGAAATAAAGAAAATTTTGCTGAGATAAATTTTCCGAAAAATTTGCTTATTATTAACTTACCCATCGAATGATAATTAGATCGAGATAATAGGTCATACACACTTGCCAATCAATGATCATAAAAAAGTAGTTTTCGGTTTATTGGAAATGTCAGAATTTGAAGAGCTTTAAATTATCTATAAATTAAGTATTTGATCCATGCGCAGACAAACTATTTGCAATTACGCAACTATTTGGAAATGTTTTGATTTTTTTTTCTACTGAACCGCGCAAACTTGTGCAACTGAATAGCAGTGGCGGCTCGTGAACTTTTTGAGAGAGGAGTCTGGACATAAAACGTTTTTGTAAAAATATACTCTATTCAGCCAATTAATTTAACCTTCAGTGACAAAATTGATTGTTACCCAGCAAGAACCAACGTGGAGGTATAGAGTTTCTCTTGCCCACAAATTTTTTTTTCGTTCGTTTTTTGTTTTTTATTTTTTTTTTGGATTTTTTATTTTTTTCTTTTTTTTTTGGAATTTTTCATATTTTGTTTTTTGTTATTAATTTTATCAACTTTTCTATATATTAACGAAATTCTACGGTCTTTAATTTACGAAAAATGATCAATAATATTATCATAAAATGTATCATTATGTTTTAAGTGTTTTACTAAATCTTTTTCAATAGATATTAAACTAACATTGTATAAACGATTTTGGCCCATTGTATTTCGCATGTATGTTTTAATTCGTTTGAGAGTAGAAAATGATCTCTCCACCGATGCCGACGTGACAGGAATGGTGACTGTCAAACAAAGTAGTTTATAAAACTGAGGTAAGACTTGTTGCAAATCATTATCTATCATATATTTTATCATATCGGCGTGACTGTCGTACTGGCCTAAAATATCTTTATCCCAGTATACAACGCATAATTCATTGTGCAGCGCTATTTTATAAAAAAAATTATATTTTAGAACTAAGTTATCTGAAAGTGTATTGAGAAACTCTTTTGAAAAAGATTCGAAAAATCTTCTATTCGTCAAATCGAAAAACTTCAATTCATGTAAATCGGAAAATCGAATCTCAATATTTGACCTTTAATAGTATCTAAAATTTCATAAAAAATTGTTTATAATGTAGTTTCTTGTCTACCAAATTATATGTTTTCCTCCTTTTCACGGGAGAAGCCTCATCAGTTGAATAATTTCCAAATAAAATACTAAAATGAAATTCTGTATAACGGAAACTTGAATTTTATCAATGAGATGTGTTAAACGATCTCTTGAATGAATTATATTAGTGAATTTATGTTGTAAAATTCGAAAAATAAGATCAGTTTGTTCAAATATTAATTTAAAAGTATCAAGAAATAACAAAAATTCTTCATTTTCTAAATAAGATTTTAAACCAACAGCAGCATTCAATGAAACCTGATCTGTTGAAAAGTCATCACTGTTTAATATAAAATCAAATATTTCAATTAATTTGTCTTTATTTTTATGGATGGTAAACTAAACATTGCATGTGATGTAAAATTCCATCGAGTTCGAGCATTACAGGGAATTCTGTTTCCTACTATGTTATTTAAAACTTACGTTTGTTTGAAGACCGTTTAAATGTCCCGCCATTACAGATGCCGTCGTAAGTCTGATTTATTCGCAAAGTCGAATCGTTGAAATGTTTCCATTGAAAAATTGAATAAATTGACCGCTGTTCTTCCCGAACTAACATCGTAGAACCCTAAAAATCTTTCCACTAGTTGTCCATTTTTACAATTAATAATTTACCGAACAGACGAATTCTAATCTAACCTTATTCGCGTGGTGTCACTCAACCATTATACCCGCATAAAACAAAACAAATGCCTGCAAATACTGACGCGTTAGTCATAAAATCGCGAAGCTTACTGTCGTATTTACAAAACAAATCTAACAATTCCCTAAAATTACCTTTATTAACTGAATTTTCAGTTTCATCATGCCATCTAAAAGCCAAATCTTGAAATGATAAATACAATAAGAAATCAATGATTTTTTTTTAAACTTCGCGGTTTACTTTAATTGTTTTATTATGATTTTCGATTTCGCGTGTTCGTGTAGAATCAATCGCATTAACAATATTCTGTTTACAGGTTAATTTAAACTTAATACACGATGTAATATGATCCTGCGATTTTTCATGTCTTTCTAGGCCACGAGCTAAATTTTTCAAATCATTATAACCCAAGTGCCCCCAACATGAAGTTGTATCTGATGCGAATAGCAAGCAATACCAGCAGTATAATTTATTGTGTACATCAGATCCCGTTAACCATACATATTTTTTATAATTATCAGTATTAAACGATCGATTTTGATACTTCCCTGCCATCACTAATCCTTTGAAATCCGGTAAAGGCCGTTTGTTTTTGAAGAACACTTTTCTATCATATGTTAATCCACTAAATGGATTTTCTAAGAACTCTGCAACTAAGTCACTCATAATTTTAACGTTCACCGATTCCGATTAGATAAATTATAACTTAAAAATTAACTACTTAACCTTACTACGCCTTGTGGAATAAAAACAACAACTAACCGCATTCTTCTAGCAGCGGGAGGCGGGAGCGCAAGTAATCGTATTTCATTCGACCGACGAATGGATACGAAAAGCTAGCCTCCCTACCCTGTTGCCGTTTTCGCCGTTTCACGCTATTTGGCGATTGACTGGTCGGAAAAACGGCAACTGTGTTGAACAACACAACTCAGCGTTTGAGATATATAGAGAATCTAGCCTCTGACCACTGTTGCCGGATTGAAAATAACTACTGAGAACGGGGAATTAATTGTAAAATTTAAAGAATTTTCAGAGAAACAGGAAATAAAATGGAGAATGATCATTAAGATAAATTGGTGAGGAGGCTGAGCCTCCTTAGCCTCCTTCGAGGAGCCGCCACTGCTGAATAGATTAGGGATGACATGTAAGCATACAACTAGTAAAATTCAGTGAAAGAAGAAGATCCCCTATTGATTTTGGGAAATACCACCGTCCTTTTATTTTGAAATTTTAAATAATAATTGCCTCTAATATTTGAAACAACTTCAAATATGGAAATATTTTAACTCAAATTGCACATGCCATGTGAAACTTTATGTGAGATTTAGTCAAATCTGTTTTTTCTGCATTCATATGACGCATCAAATACTTTCTAGGATGGCAAGAACTGTAACGAAGCTCTAAAATCTTGAATAATTAAATGGGAAACATGTAGATTGGTTGTAAACTTTAGATTCCGTTTATTAGTATTTCGAATTCATAAATTCCGAATAATTATATTATTGTATAGGAATATAGATAGTACCGGGCATAGGTATCCGTGTAGTTTAAGTATCAGATTTGCATACGGTTCCATTCATAAGTCGCGTATATTTCAATATCCTTCAGAACCATGCATATTTCGTGTCAACAAAAGATAACGAAACAGATGTAACCATAAAAACGGCAAAAAATCGAGGAACTGGTGGACCATCATGAGCGCGAAATGAGCAAAAAAGGACTCGGCTGGAGCTGGTGTAGGTGACTTGACCAGCACCTCGATTGGTATAAAAGAACGCCTCACAAGCGTTGAATTTTAATTATTGTCAGTGAGACAGTACGAAAAGACAGCCAGAGCGATCATTCCAGAAGCAATCTTTGTATCACCAAAAGTAAGTCCACCGTCAGGGTCTAAACCCTGTGTCTTACCCGGAAGTAGGCTCTAAAGGGGGATATATGTTTGAGTCGTACTATCCACTGTACACACCATATGTCTTACCCGGAAGAAGAATGGTATTGCTGACGAGGTGATTATAACTCTAACACGCTGTCTTCTCCGGAAGTAAGAGTTATAATTACCAAATTTATATGTGGGTAGTATATAAGTGCCTGACACTGTCGTACAATTACCGGTGAGACCGTTACCGAGAAATTACGCGTACTAACCTGAAAGAAGTGCAGGATAAATGAATCTCAGTATTCACCATTATTAAAAGTTCCCAAAAGATTACTGATATTACGCGGGCGTAGTGAGAGTATTGCGAAGGTTCCATTACAACTCAAGACCTGCTTTCAGTTGCTCTGCACGAGTATCCCATGCACGATAATAAATTTTGCTAATGATTAGTGTTTAACGTAAATCAAATATAAATGTGAAACTTGTTCCCCATTCACATTCGCCAGCTTCTTCAATACGAAATTTCTATTCAATTCAATATAAAATCATAATTTTTCAAATGGAAACAAGTGAATATTTTTAGCAATTACTCGAAATTAACGTTGGAGACGATTTGCTCTTGCCTATTTTAGTCCACCATCAACGATATTACTCAACAGTAAGGTAAATAAAAAAGATGTATGGTCCCCAAGAAGTACAAAATTTGTTTTACTAAAGAACCGACACAAGCAAACAATTAATAGAAATAACTCAAATAATCATTATTTTTACAATTATGAGTAGCAAGTGGTCGAGCGAAATAAAATTGATAGTGAGTAGCCGTTTTAAGAATACTCACATACTATTTGTTGGTAAGGCTATAATAAGGAAAATAGCCAGCTTGGACTGTTTGCTTAAAATTATTGTTTCTGAGCTTCCTTGAGCTTCCCCAGGTCGGGAGAAATTATTATTATACAGACGGAGTTACAATATTTATTTATGTTCAAGCTATAAATAAACTTATTATTGGGAAGTTCCGTGTTTATCTAAATTGACTTTCGGCAACAGCATTTAGGTAGTCAAGAAGTAACTAAGTATTAATTGCAATTAAAGCCTGCAATTCTAATACTATTCAGTCTACCCTATTGACCCCTGGTTATTTACTTCACTGATACTACCCCATAGAAAGCACAGTGATACGCTTTGTGGTAAGGGCCCTAGCAGAAGCCTGTAACGAGGAGTAAACCTTGACAAAAATCTGGCGCCGAGAAACCTAAATAAAAGTCAATCGGATTCAGATATGGTAGACTTGAAGGAGTATTGAAACCGTAGCAAGTAAAAATAGCCAAAAAGTAACAAGGTACGTCACAGAACTATACACTGTAAATTCTAAATACCAGATATACCAGAAAATTTAAAAATTTTCTAACATTAATGTGAAAAGTATGAATATATTAGTTATGATTGGTGAAACTCAACTAACCTCAAACATAATACTGATTACATGCAAAACTTGATGCCATACAGAATGGTATTGATAACCAAGACCCATTTCTATTGAGTTGAAAATTTTCGCCAATTTTGACTTATGCTGCTCCACACTGTCTCTGGTACTACAAACTTCAGTTAGAGCATCCTTGAGTAGAACTACTATAGCGTGTGTTGCGCCTGTAACCACTTCTTGTTTTTCAGATAACCATAATTCAATACAGATAGAGAATATTTTGGGTAATGCTGCACATGATGTACCTACATCAACACTGAAATTGTTTATTATTAACTGAGCATATTAATGAACATTCAATACTTACTCGGATAAATGGACGTGGCTCTGTTGCATGACTGTGAGCCAAGCCAGTGTAGGCTGTACATCTGTTATAGATGGTTGATAATCATATAATGCAGTTATTAACTGAGCATTCAGTTTGGCTGAAATTACTGCACTTTGAGCAGAGAATAAGGAATGTAACACTTGCAGTCCACAAGTAGTTACAAACGGGTAGTTCAAAGTCATCAATTTCAAGATAATCTCACAACATGGCTAGAACAGAATATATCAATAATTACATAGGAGATCTGATCAACAAGTTGCCGAAGTATATTTAAAATTTTTCTCTTGGTATTTTCGGCGTTTACAAAACTTGTAACATTAATTTTGAAAAATAATGCAAACAAATTGTTTGGCTACACTGTGGGATTTTTGAAGCTAGGAGTTATCAATTAAAGCTAAATCTAAAAGTATGTCCTTAAATATTAAGATTAAGATGGTGGTAGACAATGGTTTGTGTGAGAGTTTATTTACGAAATTGTTGACAAGTGGTGCATTATATCTATCGATTTGGTCATTTAACGCTACTATTGTTTTTTGAATGTTTTAAAATTACTATAGATTCTAATATATCAAATTTATGTCCTTTTTCCTGAATATGTAAAATATTGGTATCAAGGGTGAAATTGTGATTATGTTCCAATAGGTGATTCGCGTAATTAGGGATTAAAGATTTCTTTAATACATATTTTTTTTAATTTCGAATTATTGATATGTGAGCATAAATTATTTGTTGTTTTCAAGACAACGTTTGATTCTGGTTTTTGAGAAATACATATTTTTTGAGTGTTTGCCTACATTTAGATTTTAATAGAAAATAGAAAAACGTATATTCTAGTGATAATCGATATTACAATAGTATACATTACAATAGTATATAGTATACATAGTTTGAGTATTTACATTTCATGGGTAGTTTTATAAATTATATACACCTAGGCCCAAGGTACATGTATGTGTACAGAACAATTTATTATTGTATTATTTTGCTATTTGCGACAAAGTATTAATATAATAATACTAAGCAAATCAAATTTCTAAATTGGAAAGACAGGCGTAACAAAAAAAAATAGTAATTTTACAACTAAAGAGAATTAAGTTACAAACACAAATCATGATGCTTTACATTCAGATTACATTGTTTGGAATTAATAAATACATGTATTTAAATATTTTGTTTGGTTTTTACCTATATACTATTTAGATTTTTTTTGGAAAGTTTTAAGATTGTTTATTTTTTTTATGTTTGGTGGTAAAGAATTGATTATTTTAGGAGCTATTGACGTAATGAACCTCTGGTTAGCATCTTTCTGATAAAAGGGACTTATTAGTATATAATTAACTTTTGACCGAGTTTCATGGTTTTATTATTATTTATTATTATTACGATTTAAATTTTTTTTTTCCAAGTATTATTTTGATAATGTAATTTTGAACGGTCAGAGGTTGTAAGGCATTATTATAAAGACCACCCCACACAGCAATACCGTATCTTAGGATAGATTCAAGTAACGATTGGTAGAGAATGATTAATAATTTTTTATTTATAAACTTTCGTAGCTCATAAAATTTATATATAAATCTTCGAAGTTTTGCTGTTAAGGTATGTAACGCTTTCAACGTTACTTGTTTAAAGAACACTGTAATTAATAGATTAATGATTTCTCTTCGGTTAGGAAACTTGTCATATGATTTATTAGAGACGTCTGCTCGGTCAATAGGGAATCGATTATTGAAATTAGTTCCTCATGGTCGTTAGCGCGAGAATCGCGAGGAGGGGTAGATATCAGAACGGAAGTTTCAAGAATGGATTGTCGTGACAGTGTTGAGAGAGGTAGGTTGACATTCAATAATTCTTTTGTTTTATAATCATTTTCTTAAATTTACTATTGAAATATGATTAATATCAGGGACTATTTAATTTGGTTTATTTTCGTAATTGGAATTCAGGATGTACAGTCCCTGAACGTTGTTATATTTCACTGGAAATAATTCTCAACTAGCCTCTCAGCACTCCACGAAATCACTTTGTTATTTAGCATAATTCATAGATAATCATTTTTAACTTTGAATAATTTGTTGTAATTTTTACACAAACAATCTAACGAGTTGTAGGCATGCGGGTGTGATAATTTTTTTTTTCCCTCTTTGTGTGTAACCCCACAATTAACACGTGTTCGTATGGAGTGATTTTGATAATCGCCATTTTGTTGACCTGGTACATGAGTACACAGGGTTTGTCTTATTAGAATTAAACGTGCAGTGAATATTGTGCTGGGTCATAAAGTAGGTAACTCAATTACTGCTTATTGAGTTCGTACTTAACACTTCTGCTGCACTCATTCAAGTTATAGTATAAATTACAAGCACCAATTCTTATGTGCAAATCAATTCATGTAAATCAGTTTTATGCTAATTGACAAATTAATTATTATTCTTTTCAGTTACTTTTTAATTTTTACCAATTTAAATATCAACTGTAATAACTTAATTCTTTCTGAATATCCATCAACTGTCATTCACCTCGTAGTGCCTGGATTCTTGACTGTGAATTCTTTATTTTGTGGTTTATTCTTAAGCAGTTGGCGCTCAGGGTAATTCACCAGTCTAGAATCACAGAACACGTTTCACTAGGAACCCTGAGAATATATATTTCAATTTGAGCTAGTTGGGGCAATTTATCACTACTGATCCTCAGGGACAGAGTGATCCATAACCGACGCAAAGCATTTGCCCACGTTGGGCGCCAGTGAAACGGAACGCTTTGCGTCGGTTATGGATCACTCTGCCCTGAGGATCAGTAGTGATAAATTGCCCCAACTAGCTCAAATTGAAATATTTATTCTCAGGGCTTTTAGTGAAACGTGTCCTGTGATTCTAAACTAGTGAATTACCCTGAGCGCCAACTGCTTAAGAATAAACCACAAAATAACGAATTCACAGTCAAGAATCCAGGCACCACGAGGTGGATGACAGTTGATGGATATTCAGAAAAATAAGACAAAGTCCAACTTAACAATTTGATTTTATTCCAGGAATTTGAATAATAATTTAAATGAGGTACAATTTATCACTACTGATCCTCAGGAACAGAGTAATCCATAACCGACGCAAAGCGTTCCGTTTCAGGTATTAATGTGGTCTGTCCATTTGAGGTGTTTGTCAATAATTATACCCAGGTATTTGGTTTTATCAGTACTGTTTATTTCAAGATTTGAGTCTTCAAATTTTAATTTAGAGAAATCAGATCTGTTTGCTTCTGTCAGAGAAAAGGCTATATATGACGTTTTGCCTACATTTAAAGACATTTTGTTGAAGTCTAGCCAGTTTTCAAGTACGGATATGCCTTTTCCTAAACAGTTTGTCATGTGTTGTCTTCAAAAACTAGAACTGTATCATCAGCATATGATATTATAGTGCCGCCTGTATGTGTGTCTAGTAAAGAGTTGAAGTAAGTAATGAAAAGCAGGTGTCCAAGAACCGTCCCTTGAGGTACTCCTATCTGTATATCATCAGTGTTGCTGTACGTATTTCTTATTTTTAGAATTTGTTTTCTCTCTAGTGAATAATTTTTGAAAATCTTTAATACAATGCCTCTTACTCCATATTGTTCGAGAATGTTTAACAGTGTTGGGTGAGGAACCATGTCAAATGCTTTTGCTAAGTCTAGGAACACTGCAATACATTTGTTTCCTCCGTCTAATTTTTCTTTAATGTGATTTATTAATTCAAACATTGCTTCATCTGTGATTATATCTGGCCGAAAACCAAACTGTTTGTAATTGAGAATTAAATTTTTCATCAGAAAGTTATGTAACCACCAGGGATTTTAGAAGGTGTTTGTTCCTTTTTTTTACTAGCGATGTTATTCCATCCATTCCAGGTGCACTGATTGATTTTAGGATGTTTATGATTTGGTATTATTATTAATCTGCAGATAAATTACATATAAGACTTTTTTAATAAGTTTATTTTGTAGTATTTAATTTATTATCTTGACATCTTCATTATTTAGAAGGTTATTTTCATGAGTAAATGAGGACTAGGACCCTTACCAGAGATATATCTATTAGGGAAGACATTGTATCACAAAGGCTCAGTGAAATACCTTGGAGTTTCCTCAATACTAATATTACTTTAACAAAACATTTACCTTGATATGATTTTTGGAGAAACTAGTAATGGTTTCTTTCATCAATCCAAGTAGATGCAATATTGTTGTCTGTCCAGCTTGAATGCTAGAGACAAGTACAGTACCATCAATATTTTTACCCATACAAATGTCTAAAGATCTTTGGCAAAATTTTGCCACTTCATCTGCAGCTAAATTTGGACTGGTATCTTTGAGACTGCCAGACTTTATAATGGATGCTACTGCCTGTTGAGCTCCTTTTCGCCACTGTAAAAAATCAATCCATTGATAAAGCTGATGCCAAAAACAATGAAAATTACCTTTGGTTTTGAGTGGATACAGAAGGGATCTAGTAAAGAACAAAATATCTGAGTGACATTGTGATCCCAAGCTGCAGCTTCCTGGATACGTAATAAATTTGTTAATATTCCAAATACTGCTTTCACAATTGTGTTATTGTCAGAGTCCATATAATCTTTCAATATAGTCATCATCTTTAGAGAGGTATTTGTAAACTGCACCTTCAGAACAGGCTCAGGAACTGTTTTAATGCCCATGCTCAGTAAAGAAAGCACAGCGGCAATTTGAAAATCATCTTTTGTTTTATATACTTCTTCCAAAGTAGTCAACTAGGAGCAAACAAAAAGTTTATCTTAATCAAATTAATTACAGAAAAATCAAAGACAAGAATCTAACAGAATGAATATATGACAAATAATAGATGTTATAGCATTACCCTTATTTTTTACTAATTTAGAAATAAAACATTATTCAACATTGGCAATGAATACATATATCCACTTACCAAAGAACAAAAATATTCAGTTGGTGTTTCTGTTCCTTTATTTTCTAAAATTACTTCCTTGACAGCAGCCAGTATAGCAAGCATTTCTTTATGCAATGCTGAATCTGAACGGAAAACTTTCAAAAATCTATTAAAGGACATATTAGTGCAGCCAGACCATTCTGAAGCAAAAGAACCCATTGTTTCATAAGAGCTTTGAGAATCCATAAGTGATTGTTCATCATCCTCATCATGAGATATATCCTGTTGAGGAGCTGATTTAAATGATTGAACAGCATCATGTTTTCTTAAGGCATCAGTTGTTAATGAATTTGTACCTAAATGTATAAAATCATTAAATAATTACTGTGAATTTAACCTTTCAAACCTAACCTAAATTTTCTTGGAAGAAGCGAGATTTAGCTAAATCTCTGTATTTATGAGTTTCTGGGTTAGAACTGGAACTTTGTCCTTTGGGCCAACGACGTCCTTTTGTTTGGCCCTTCAACTTTGTTCGAAATTTTCCCATGTTTTATTAAAATTATGGTTTTGATATTCGTTTGACAACCACGTTGTATTGAAATAATATCGCACGCCGTCTCGTCGTCACATCAAAACTGACAGGATTCACAGCACAGAATAATTATAAATATTCACAGAGCAACAGCTCCACAGTACAAAGACAGCTGTTTGAAGAATTAAATGTCAATCATCGAAAAGATATCATATAGTACTATATGATCTCTATGACAGATATGTAATCATACTTTTTTGTTATAGGTACTATAACAAATTCTAGAGATGGGAAAAAACCCGGGCAAAGTTATCACTAGCCTTTCTCCTGCAGAAATATCATTTGACCTTTGTTGCCTCTGTATTATGGATTAAAATAATCAACAGTTCTTCAAATACTGGAAGTGTTATTCTAGTGTATTTGAAGAATTGAGGCTCATCCCAAATTTTCATTTTCTGGTAATAACGGTAATTTCTGAATGCTCTTCTTGTTTTATTAAGGCAACTATTATTCATAAGTTGTTAGATTTCATTTGTTTGTGCTGTACCAATATTACTGATTTGTATCAGTTTTCTACATATACACAATTTTAAATATTATAAAGAAGTACATAGAGCTTCGCAATAGTTTAATTTATTAAATTTGTATAAATTTGACTCAATATTGCACATCACCTACATCATTTATCAACTTAGCATCACGTTTTATGTGAATCATCTCCAGGATAGACCTTTTATAATCAAATGGTTTCTTAGGCTAACATATCAACATTTTTATAATCTAACTGATGGTTATAGTCAGAACAATGTTTAGCAAGGGCGTTGGAATTTTTGAGCTTTTGTTTTTAGTGTTGTACTTATGGTCATACATTTTTTTTTGTATATATTGTTTAGAAATTCCTATATGTCCTATCTCAATCTAAACAATTTAATTCATATCCCGTGTGGGTTTGTTAAATCTCTAAGGAATTAAGGATTTTAGATTTGAAAAATATTTACAACACTATTTGTAGGTTATGCGCAATATTTGTAATATGCTTTTTAAATCATTTCTTAATTCTCTCCGAGATCTCCGGAATGCAAAGTAACGTTATAAAATTATATTTATTACCGTTTATATTATTTATATATGGTATACCATAATAGAATCTATCGTGTTCATAAATGTTAAATAATTGTACAGCGTAAAAGAACTATTTATCTTCTTTCACAATAGAAATATTACTGTGTAGTGGTTTTTTAATACATTTTGGAATTTTTTTTTCATTTTTAATGTGTTACAATTACAATAATTCGTTCGTTGTTGCGACGTAGACATTTTTAATTGACGATAATGCGATAAATACAATGCTTTCACAAGAGGTTACTATAATAAACCATTGAAGTACATCTACATCACAACAATTATTGTAGGTAACCGGTGCAGGGGCGGATCCAAGCGAGTGTTGAACGAACTTTTTCAACTTAAGATTTAAAACTTGGCTTCGGTCAACAATGATAGAAGAGCTACTAGTCGGATTACTTTTATTAAATGTACATATTAGCCTTATTAATGCACATTCTGCAATAGAGATGAATGTAGAAGAAAAAAAATATTGATTTTCAATAGATCTTAGTTCATCGCCCCCGCACTCCAAGAAAGACTACTGGATCCACAACTGAGTGCATGAAGGGGGTATGTTACACATGATTCTTCATGTTTGTAGATAGAGGTATGTGCTGATGCCAGCAACATACAGGATGTTTCAGAAAGACCTCCCGTAAATGCTGGGGATAGATTTTACAAAAATAATCAGATTTCAAATAAACTATGGTCCCATCTTCTTTCGTTTCAGAGGTACTCGGTACGCCAAATAAGAGGGTTCAGTTAGTTTTAGATAATGCGGTAGAGGGCGCTGGCTGCGCGACTTTTTGACGTTTCTTTTAGCCTTATCTTTTTTGAAAATAATTTTTTTGTTTTCTTTGCACATTTGTCTGGTTTACAATTTTATTTCAAATAACCTCTTGTTGAGGATCTCAAAATATCGTTTTCGAGAAAAACGCGTTTTAATGAACATACGCGATTTCGGTAGTAAGTAAATTTGTTAATGAGTTTTTGTTATGTTCATTTAAACGCGTTTCTCCGGAAATTCTCGCATTAAGGTATATCTTTGTTAACATCATTAGAAAGGTTAGACAATTTTACATTATTTTGGTTCAAAGCTCATTGGCATACCGACCTTGATAAGAGTGGTGGCTATTGAAAGTGTAATAATTTAAATCAATGTAATTTCTAAACAACTCATTCGATTTTAGTAAACTTTAGTTTGTATGAAAGAGAAGGTACGTACTTTCAATTGTCGTATCTATTGGTACTTGATAAATCTTAATAAAATTGGTAGAGGGCGTAATTTGTAATGTTAATGGTTTTATTGATTTTATCCCAAAAACTTAAATCATACAGTATAGCTATGACATGATAATCGGAAATTATATTAAATTTGCAGAAAAAAATGAAAACCGCAGATAGATATCTTTTTTGGGTTCAAAGTTCGAGAAAAACGCGTTTCATTGAACATACGTGATTTCGGTAGTAAATAAATTTGATTTGAAGTTGATGGGTTTTTGTTATGTTCACTTAAACGCGTTTTTCTTGAAAACAGTGAAATTTTGAGACCCTCAACAGTACATTATTTGTTTGAAAAAAGTGTAAACCAGAAAAATGTGCAAAGAAAACAAAAAAATTATATACAAAAAAGTTGAGGCTAAAAGTGACGCACTCAGCGCCCTCTACCGCATAATTTGAAACTAACTAAACCATCTTATTCGGTGTCCTTTAAAACCTCCGCCAGATTTCAACGAAATATCTGTAACTGCACAGTAGCTGCAGCAAATTTTCGTTAACGAAAGAAGATAGGACAATAGTTTATATTTAAAATCTGATTATTTCTGTAAAATCTACCGTCCCCTGCATTTACGAGAGGTCTTTCTGAAACACCCTGTATATCCTTTGTCCACTAAAAATGAGCCTTGTTATGGTCACATACCTCCTTCATCACACTGCTATCCATTATTTGGGCTTGTAGAGAGCTGGGAGTAAGTGTAGAAGACAGTTCACCTTATAAATCCTTCACCCACTACAATAACTCATTTTTTCAAAAATGTGACATACCTCCTTTATACATCCGCCCTTTCAATTTACAAAGATTTTGTTTTTTTCTCTGAAAATAATGATTAAAGGTATACATTAATTGTTAAGAATCAGCATAGATATTTTATAAATGTAGCTGACATCAACTTCAACGTAAAGTTTATCTTTTTATATTGATAAGTGAAGAACAGGTACAATTTTTAATGAAACAATTACAACAAATTGGAATGTTTTATTAATATATTAAAACATTGTATTTACTGGACTTACTGGTTGTATCTACTAGGGCAGTGCGAAAAGTTCCTGAAAAATAAAACAGATGGCGCTACAATTGAAAATCCTATGTGACATTTGTGATGTACCATCTTTAACGAACGCATTAAAATTTTCGGACTGATATGTCCATTCAGTTCCGTTTTGACACCCATCGAAAGGAAGCTACCTTGAAGATTATTTGTAAATATGGAAAGAAGTGAATTTTTTGAGATGCACTGTATCGACAAACTTGAAAAGAGCCAAAACGATCATCGGCATATATTATGCAGAACAGTTGGAACGGTTTGACGCCCATTTGAAGCGAAAACGGCCGCATTTGACAAAAAAAGTGCTCTTCCACCAGGACAAAACACCGGCGCACATGTCCGCACTACCAATTGATTTGCCATGCACCATATTTTCCAGATTTGGCCCCCTGCGATTTTTATCTATTACCAAAAATGGCTCGGCGGAAAGAGATTTGGTTCCAACGATGGAGTCGTATTATTTGGAAGGGATCGAAAAATTAGAAAAACGTTGGACGAAGTGTATCGGGCTACAAGGAGATTATGTTGAGAAATAAAATAAGTTTTGACCAAATGATTCATTTCTCGTTTCATTTTTCAGGGACTTTTCACCTTGCCCTCGTACGAGAAATAGATATATTACAAAGTATAAAAGAATATTCCTAAACTACTAAATATTATGAACGTAAAACAAACATACATAAAAAAATTATCACAATTATCGAGATATGAATCTCAGACCCTAAATTTATAGTTCACAGTTATGGCGTTTCGTTTCTACTTCAACTTTGAACAATACAATCACTAAATGTTTTAAAGTACACAAAATAGTGAATTTGTTTTATTCATTTCTTGCACATTGGCTAAAAGTAACGCAAGCAATTAACTATGTTAGTGACATGTCCAAGGCACTTAATATCAGTTAATTAGTCTACGGATTAGGTTAATATTTAATCAAAATAAGAAAAACCCATAAACTTTATAACTTGGCAGCATTTAGCGTCCTTATTGATCTTTCTATAATAATTGCAATCTTCATTTTGTTATCTTGTCTCTACAAAAAACAAACTATTTTACAGGATTTCTTAGAATTGAGTACCTACATATTTGGTTGAAGATACCTACACAAAACAGTTGTATAATTTTGGAAATAATGATTCACAAGTGAAAATCAGCTGGGGATGCTGGAATATATAAATCAATAAACGCCCATGAACTATCATTTCTAATTCCAGCAATCAACTCAGTACAAAAACCATATACACATTTTTTTAGAACAATAATATGAGATTTAATGAATTAAATTTTGTTTCAAACTTTTATAATAAATTCTGCTTTTTGATCAACTCAGCATAAAAATCATATACACATTTTTTTAGAACATAATTTGAGATTGAATGAATTAAATTTTGTTTCAAACTTTTATAATAAATTCTTCTTTTCGATTATTATTTTGTTACATTTTGGTTCTATAATTTTCTTTAAAAGCTATCTACTCAGCATAAAAACCATATACACATTTTTTTAGAACAATAATATGAGATTTAATGAATTAAATTTTGTTTCAAACTTTTATAATAAATTCTGCTTTTTGATCAACTCAGCATAAAAATCATATACACATTTTTTTAGAACATAATTTGAGATTGAATGAATTGAATTTTGTTTCAAACTTTTATAATAAATTCTTCTTTTCGATTATTATTTTGTTACATTTTGGTTCTATAATTTTCTTTAAAAGCTATCAACTCAGCATAAAAACAATATACACATTTTTTTAGAACGAAAATTTGAGATTTAATGAATTAAATTTGTTTCAAACTTTTATAATAAATTCTGCTTTTTGATCAACTCAGCATAAAAATCATATACACATTTTTTTAGAACATAATTTGAGATTGAATGAATTGAATTTTGTTTCAGACTTTTATAATAAATTCTTCTTTTCGATTATTATTTTGTTACATTTTGGTTCTATAATTGTCTTTAAAAGCTAACCATATACACATTTTTTTATAACAATAATTTGAGATTTAATGAATTAAATTTTGTTTAAAATTTTTATAATAAATTCTGCTTTTTGATCAACTCAGTATAAAAACCATATACACATTTTTTTAGAACAATAATATGAGATTTAATGAATTAAATTTTGTTTCAAACTTAATAAACTACAGAATATTCTGCCAATACTGAATTGAAAACAAAGCGACTAAACACATTTTATCCCTTTTGATTAACTGGACAATGATCAAGAAAATAAATAGTTATCATTCAGAATCCACTTCAAAATATGAGGACAGTCAATTTGGAATTAAGTTGTACCTGTAATGTTTGAAACATGACAAGAAACAAAGATTTTTTTCTTCAGAATCCAATCAAAAAGAATTATCAAAAGTATAGAATGGATACAAAATTGTTCAGTAGTTAACCTTTTTGAATTATTAAATTATGATAATTAAATATCAATTATTTACTCAGCACTTTCCGCATTTTTTAAATGAAAAATCCTAAATACATTGTAGGTGATTTTAAACAAATGAAAATACCCTAGGGATTGAGGTCTGAGGACTCATTATGGCATTTCATAATGTCTTAAAATATGCTCGTAAGAGTAAATGAGAAGGGACATAGAAACTTCAATTTGAAGTAAATAGTGTAAACACAAATAAAGTGTTTACTATTCCAATCATAAATACAGAAATGTCCAAAATTCTTTCTGGCCTTCCTTCTGAATATCTTCTGTACAATTTGTCGTCCACGTGGAATTAGGTTTTTACTCATTCTAAACACGTCGGGCTTCTTGTTCCGTTCAAACACATTTACAAGGAAATTCGATCGTCTGACCGTTTCATTGCAAACTGAATTAGAATTAGTTTTTCAAGACATGATATGTAGGTGGTTCGTTCCCTGGAGGTTGATAACATACGGCACTTGCATGACCGGAACGGCCAGCTGTTAAGGGCTCCCCGTCTTCCCACGTATTTGTTTCCGGATCATAAATTTCCACATTTGACGAAAAGTTTTGACCATCATAACCACCTGAAATTGAAACTATTGGTAAATTTTGCAGAATCATGTGTTGATAGTATTTAATGCGTACAATGATAATGATCTTTTGACATCATACCCTAGATGTACAAAAGTTGAAACACCCAACAGAAAATAAAGAACATCATCCTCTAAAATCTAAAGCAAACACCGAGAAATTAAGGCGGAGCGCGACTCAACAATATCAAAGACTGACAGATCACGCAAATCTTTCAACTATCGGAGGATGTTGTAAACAAACATGAAATAATGACAACATTCTGAGTTCTTACAGCCCGGTTCGAACGAGGCGAAGACCAAATTCCGCCCAAAACACGAATGATTAGAACCACTAATACGACCTTGTGGCCTGGCTATAGCGTGCGGTGCTCAAACAGGAGATCTCGATACTTTGTCCATTTTTCCTCCTCTTTCAACACTATGCCCTTCTGTTCCGGAGCAGAGAATTCGATGACATACATAGTCTTGGTTTGTTTATCGAGGAGGACGTCAGGCCATATTTGCTTGTATGGACCTGACGGTTGTAAACGGGTAATTTCAGTAGATCTGGCATTTTTCTATTCCGACAACGGACTCAATAACTCCTGGTATGTAAGGTAGCAGCTCTTGGTCTATTCCGTACGTGTACCTTAGATGGTAATACAGCACCCGTATGGCCGCATTACACTATTGCTCGAACGAGATTTTTTTTTCTTTTTTCGCTACAGCTAACAACGGCATTGTGAATAAACATGAAATTCTGAGATTTAAGTATGAGGTAAAATTTTCATCAGTTGATTAGTTGCGGATCTAAGGCCAGTTGAATTTTAATCCCTATCAGCTTTGCACCTGGCATGTTCCTTGATAGAATTTGTTCCTCATGATGCCCAGAACTTGAATCACTGTTTAGTGAAAAAATGTCGGTCAACTTCCATAGTGTAACCTTAGGTATACCTATACAGGTGGTCCAGTTTATATCATCAGGATTTCACCAGCCAATAGTTTATCGAAAAATAAAGGTAGTTTGTATGATAAACTATGGTCGAATTTTGTTTGCTTTTTGATGTACAGGGTGTTAAAGAAAATGAATTATTTAAAACAATGCACTACTACTCTGGATACCCATCTTTAATGTATTATAAATAATTACATTATAATAAATGCTAATGCTAGAAAGTGTTACATATTTTTTATTTAAGAATAAGTCTTATTTTTGTTTATGTTTGACATTTGTTACGTGAACAGTAAACAGTTTCAGTTCCAGCCTCAAGCCTGCTCTGAAGATGCCACCTGTAATGGTTGGCGAAACGTCGGCATCAAGTCGAGCTATTGTGACGCGGAATCCATCCGGAAGACAAAATTTTTCAAGATTAGCTGTCCGCGGAAGTCTACTATCCAAGTAAATTTTTTCATTATAACTTTATAATATTGTATACCTTAATATAAATCTGAATACTTTTGTATACATTTTGTATGATGCATATTGGCTATAATTTTTTGTACTAAAAGATAAAAAACAAGTTTTCGGAAGAATGGAGAATGAAGAATGAGTCGCCACCCGAAATTAGTATTAATTAGGTAGACCAAACAATGTTAGCCCAGGACCGACAAAGTTAACGCTGCTTAAGAGCGAAACTGTTTTATCAGCCTGTATATAGGCGCCCCGAGAACGATGATTTACTTGCTTTTCGGTTTCCAATAACTAATGTTTATGAGAAGAGATTTGATAAAATCACAATCTGGTGTGAAAATTCGTTTCTAAACGTAACTGTTATAAGGGTTTAGCACAGGTTATTTCCAATATTAAAAAACAAAATCATTTATAGAAAATTAAAATTTCATGTAAAATTGAAATATCTCAAAGTAACAAGAACATATAGGGGTTGTTAGATGTTTTCTGTTTAGATCATTAACAAATGTTGGCGTGAGAAATAGTAAATGAATTTCTAAAATAAACACAAATTAGTTCACACCCGTTTTAAAGAGGGTGATATGATACCATAGTTGACATGATCAAGAGGGTTTCAATAAGTTCACAAAAGTTTATAGTTCTAAAGGAAATCATAAACCTGTCAAGATGAATAACCAATATAAGACGGAAAACGAATGCTAAGCCATGATAAATGTTAATGTTAACTATCTGGAGATGGTTAGGTTGCGGGCCATTTTTGCCAGGCCCATTGTTGATCTGAATATGGAAGTTTTACACGTCTTTCTTTCATAAGTTACATAATCAATCAAAATGCATCACACGCAAATCGAGACGTAACCTAACCGGATCATCAAAATTGTAATTAAATATAGTTCTTGATTATAGTCGAAATAATATGTATATTCAAAGCAGGTAGTAATATTTATAAAAGGACGGATAGGTTAAGAAATTCCCACCGGAAAAGATTCTGAACTAGAGACCTCAAGAGAGGAATCTTACTGTTTATTGGTTTAACAATTCAGGGATCCTTTTCCTAATTGTAGATTGGTTCATGAGAAAAAGGACGTATTACTAATACTAGGGGGGCAATACCTAAAACCTTTAGTTATATTTTCTAACTTGAATTGTTCTCTTGAGAAATCACTTAGTCAATTTTATTTAATTTAACTTCTTCTTCTAGTTTCTTCAGAGTGTTTTTGGTAGGAAGGGTGGATTTCGCTAAATCAGAGTTGTTTTAGATTTTCCATGAAATTTTGTTGCTCTCAGTTTTTATTAAAGTTCAAGTTCAATAATACATTCAAATCAGTTCATTTAGTGTCGACCCCTAGGTTCATCCTGGTTGGGTATCAATTTAATAATCTGAGTTTTATTTCTGTCTTTTAGTTCATTTGAATTATCTAAATTTGTTTTATTTGAATTTAGATTTTGATCTTATTAGTACTAAAGTTAATTATAATATTCTTTTTTATTATCTTTAATTATCATAGACGTTCTTTTATCATTATCATTATTAATTTAACTGCTATTTTCATCATTAAATTTTATTGTTGTTTATCTCATTAATATTAGCGTTTATCCTTCCCCTCACCTTCCAGTGTGTTAAAATCTTAAGTATCTTGTGAAATAAAAGGGTAAGTGTCAATGATATTTTTCACGTTTGTACTGGCTAATCAACGATGGGATCACACTCCAAAGTGTCATGGTTCTGAATTAAATGGCCACATTGATAGATTAAGGATGAGGAATAATATAAATTTCTCAAGTAAAGAGCGATAGCGAGAGAGAGAGATAGATAGAGAGAGAGAGAGAGAGAGAGAGAGAGAGAGAGAGAGAGAGAGAGAGAGATAACATAACACTGACAAGGCAGAATGAAATATTTTATTATACTCACCCATTGCATATACTTTATTGTCTAAAACAGTTACACTGAGGGCGCTTCTGGCAACTTTCATACTTGTTACAAACTCCCATGTATTCTTTTCAGTGTCGTACTTTTCCACAGTATTCAATTGTACTTTACCATCATATCCACCAAAAACGAATATGTTATGCTTTATAGAGCAGCATCCTGAAACAAAATGGTTCATTAGTAATTTGGTAGATAATTAGAAACCATCTACTTTTACCTGCTCCACTTCGATGAACGCGCATTGGTGCAATCAACGTCCATTCATCATTTTCTGGATGATAACATTCGGCAGTTCTGTGTCGAGTGATCCCGTCGAATCCACCTATTGCGTATAATAATCGATTTACTACTGCAACTCCTACGGCTAGCCGCTTAAAATGCATCGGTTTTACATTCGTCCATCTATCCATATCTGGGTCAAAACTATGAACATTCTGATAAATCAATTGCAACAACTCGAAAAACGATGTGAACTATAATCAAAGTGGAGAAAGCGGAAGTTAACTGGGAAAAAGTTGAAGGAAATACACATTTTAAATTTTAACGTTTGTTTCCCGCTATACTAAAAGTTTTATTCTCTTTCTAGTCATAACTTAAAAAGAACTGTGATCAATGGATCACCGACTTCCCTCAATTTGTTATCAAAATAGTTTTCGGACACTTCTGCAGGTCAAATGTTAGATTGTTGAAAAATAAAATATTATAACTATTTAGAACCGGCTAATGGAAGACGTTAAATTATACTCCATGTTACATTGACACTGAGTGTATTCAAATGGTCTCATTATCATCATTGTGGGCAGGGGTTTAACCCCTAGATGCACATGTGCGCCCCATGATCAGAAGTCTATTCTATACTAAAAGATTTGTGGCCTGCAGAAAACCAGAATAGTGCTTACGCTGGCCTCCATTAGTTCATCTGGTAGTCCAGATAAAAAATTTGCAGAAATTAATACCTGGAAAAAAAATATGAGCGTATAGCAATTTTAAAGGTGAGTTTCTGTTTCATGCAACTAGATCCGAAATGGCGAACATAACCTATTTCTAATACTAGAAATCAATAAAACATATCCTATTTTTTTATTCAAAATGTAGGTATTTACTATTACCATCCATAACGTACACTTCTGTAAAATGTTTAATGCGTCTTAAAGATTTTTTTGAAATAAAAAATTATCTCTGTTCCAGAAGGTCGTAGATGGAACATTTTTTTTTGGTTACTTGTGAAAAAATGTCAGGAATCAATTTCCGTCAGACATTTCCCTAAAATAAAAATTGTAATACTTATTTGAAAAAAAACATGCTCAAAAAAGGTGTACTTTTTTCAAAGTTATTTTTTTACCCTTAAAATTCGAAAAGTCGCTATATTTCTTGAATAACGTTATAGCACAACTCTTCAAAAAGGAAATAAGCCTAGAATCGTTACTGTAGAACGATCCGCTGAGAAGATCTAGCCAATTTATGAGAGAGCCTTCTTTTTTTTCGAAAAATCGATATATTTCTTTAATAACGTTATAGCACAACTCTTCAAAAAGGAAATAAGCCCAGAATCGTTACTGTAGAACGATCCGCTGAGAAGATCTAGCCAATCTATATGTACAGCAAATAACAAGTATGGAAACGTGATAGTTAACGACTTGTCGATACCCCGATTTTCAATATAACTCGAAAAGTTGGCAAGATTTCGATAATTATCATACAAGCAAATCGATAGATCTATCAGATACCTACAACTTTCTCATTTAACCTTTTCCTATAGTTTTTCAATTATTCAAGAAAAACCGCTTTTTGTAACTTTGCCAATTTTTTAGGTTATGTTGGCCATTTCGGATCGAGTTGCATGAAACAGAAACTCACCTTTAAATTTAATTTCCTATAAGCTCATATTTTTTTTTCCAGGTATTAATTTCTGCACGCACTTTTTTCTATTGCTTGGACTATGGAAGCAGTTTTGCTTCGCCGAAGTAACGTTGCCTGAGGAATATCGAATCTAGGCATCCCAACAGGATGTGTGAGAGTTTCTTCCAGCCCTCTCCAAAAATTTCGGACACTCCTGCAGGTTAAATGTTTGCATGTGGTATATATTTATAACCAGAAAAACACTGTTGTCTTTAGGATAAAATACTATAATCCTATTTGAAAAACTGAAGATGGATGTCAGGAATATCGCGATTACTGCGTCCAAAACAATACAGTTTATATTTTCCCCTCTTTGAAGCTTAAATCCATACGACCAATAGGAACGCCGCGAACAACCGAAAATTTGTTTTGTTACAATACTTCGCTTATACTCCTCTGAGGGAAGTAAAAACAAAGCATTATAAGTTCAGTAGAATAGCAAATTCTCAATAAATCAACATCTAAATGTAACGGAACGTCTTAAAATGTCACCACAAATGTAAATATAGTAGATCTAAATGTTAGCCAATTTAACGACTTTCTTCTAATTTTACTCACCATTCTACACTATTGTGATACTTTGAGCCTTCACTTCCTCCAACGGCATAAACAAGGGCATCCATAACTGCAACACCAACTCTATTCCTAGGGACTGACATTGGATTACAAGGTCTCCATTGATCTTTTACTGGATTATATTTATCAACCCAATCTGAATCGTAGCTATGGCCAGGTGTTGTGTTCCTACCACCCACTGCATAAAATAAACCCTAAAGACAAGAAAATTCATGATTATTGAAAAGAATTTGTATACAGGTTTTGAAATCGGAACAAGATTATGGGTTTCATGGATAAAAGCAAGAAACTTGGACAAATTATTTTCAATATTGTAGGTATGACATCGGAATGTACCATAGACCTATTATCCTAAGGAGACGAAACATCTCATTCATAAAACTTCATTTGACTTGTCGCAATGATTACATGAAGTATGATAAAGAAAACCAACGGACCTCTTTGTCGTCGAGTCATAATTACTCCTTATTGGCAACGCTGTAACTATGATTGAAAACATGGTACCACTTGTAAGGCAACACCGCTTCGAAAAAGCTACGAGAAATACGGACGCTGTCAAATTGCGTAGTACAGAACAAAGTCCCCATTCAAAAAAGGTTGTCGCTTTCTGAACAAATGATGAAATGGAATGATTAGTTCTATATTTAAAAATTTAAATATTCTATAATTCGATTGTATATTCCAGGTTACCATAAATTATGGAATATTTTTCAGAGGAAACGACATTTCAACAGTATTGCTTCTAATATAACCAATAAATAATGCTATGGACGTTTTTATAATAATTACAAATCTCAATTCGGCACACAGAACAACTAATCCGGCAACAGCACATTCCATACGGCCATACTTGTAATATACAGCGATCTGAGTGGCCCGAAATTTTGGCAATGTCTGATCGTGTTTAAATGTAAACAATTCTGTCTCCTTAGGATAATAGGTCTATGGAATGTACTGAGTTGCTATATTATACGATGGCGGATAAAATCTAGCTGGATCAATAACTAATCAATAGTAGCAAAAAACTATTTTTCTTCCTCTGTTGAGGGTTCCGTAGACGCAGAGGTAAAGTCAAATATGGACTACTAATAAGTATTAGTATCAACATGAGTGCAACGTTTTGTTACAAATGTGATTATGTCATTATGACACTATAAATAATCACCCTTATCCACCAAAAATACTGTTAAAGTACTGAGGACTTTTCATCTACCAAGTAGTAGTTAACTTTCATTTTAGTAGGGATATTATTTGCTGAGATGCACGGTTTTCGAAATATAAGCGAAAAACAAAAAGTGACCTATGTGCCCCCTGCTCACCATGTAAGTCCGGGGACTTGGTATGTTTACCTCCTAACAACTCCACACAACCCTGGAGAAAAAATTCTGTTCCCAACCATGTCCTCTACATCATTTTCATTGTCTGGACAATTGAATTTCATCTGATAAGGAATTACTTATAAGAAAGAAGAAGTGATTATAAATATTGTTCTATCATTTCACTTTTTTTTA
The DNA here is from genome assembly GCA_958510875.1 of Endomychus coccineus. Taxonomy (NCBI): domain Eukaryota; kingdom Metazoa; phylum Arthropoda; class Insecta; order Coleoptera; family Endomychidae; genus Endomychus; species Endomychus coccineus. The sequence continues at coordinate 139,334,508 of OY294069.1, read as the reverse complement.
CTGATAGATTTGATCCATATTGTGAAATTAAACACTATGTTAATATCTCTTTAATTTGTAATTTCCGTTACTTAAGTTTCGACGTTAAACAGTGTTCTAATAACCTCCAGGAAATTTTTTGTAGGATAATTACTATTCTCCCTACAAACCTGGGTCATTACAAAATTAAAAGAGTTCAGTATCACTTGAATCAGACATAATAAGGTCTATAGTTCTTGGATACACATACAAATCGAAAATTGAGACATTGGTTTTTGATATTCTCTTACCTTCAAAAAAGCGCCCCCTAGACCCGACCTAGGCACTGTGAGACTGTCTAGTTTACGCCATGTTTTATCATCTACATTGTAACCTTCTAATACATTTAATGATTGTTTTATATAACCTCCTGCTACATAGATTACTCGAGGTATATTAGGCGTTCGCTCTTTGTCCACTGTCCTCTTATGTAATCTTAGATCCTGCAGTTAAAACGTAAAATTAGAATCAATGATGATAAAATCCACCCACCATTGAAATTGCAACTACTAAAAGCTATTGGTAAAAACCCTTTATCATATCACTTTGATATGAAGCTTGGAATAAAAACTAACTAAAATGCATAGAATTAAGAGAAAAAAATCATTAAATTGATTCAAGTATGAATACGTTAGCGGTGTTGTTGCAATTTTCTCAGTGTGTTAGAAAAACTTACCCTGAAGATCTTGGCTAAATATTCCCTACAAGCTGGAGTTTGCTTAATAACTTCACAGTTCGTCATTTGGTCGTTGAGGAATTTTGGCGGTAGAAATTGACAACGAACAACACTTAGGATATGTTCCATTTCCACTTGTCTCTTGTTCTGATCATACTTCACCCATTTCAAAACAGCAGTATACACTTCCTTCTCATCCTGAACATTCAATTCGTCCTTCTTTATCAAATTTATCAATTCTTTAGAGGTTAACTGAAAAAATTCTTCCTCTTGGCAGATCTACTGAAATTATGGTAACATCAGTTTGGGATTAAACACGCATTAAACGGATTTTAACAACCTGTGAAAAATGTCGTTCAATGTATTGATTTGCTCTTCTGGACAATTCGCAACAACCGTGCTGCTCCGCAAAAGAAGCTATGCCTATGGCATTACTAGGATCTAATTGTCTTTCCAAAAAATCACAGCAAGCTTGGATAATATTTGTAACCTGTAATCAACAGAAATATTATATCATAATTATGGACGATTATGCTTACAAATTGCGAATTACATTGCACCGTTAAAAAAAAAACATGCGATTGAAAATTTGTGTACAACTTGATATACGCAGGACGTGTCATAATACGAGAATCGGTTTTATCTCAGTTACTATACTAATCAATATCAATCAGGCATGTTTCAGCAATATATACTTCAAGTGTAATCACTGGGGGGGCTTCCACCGTTTTTAGTAATGTGCGATGAACTTTCATGATGAATGCAGAAATTGCTTTGAGAATATATTTTACGTTGATACTATCCAACAAAACTGGAACTAAAGAGTGGAAAAATTTGCATGCAAAACGTTAGAGTAAAATTTAACGTAACCCGCACTCTGTTTTATACAATGATGAAAGAAATTTTGAACTTATTCTTTCTTCACTGCGTGGGGCATAATATTGTCATATATGTGACGTCACAGTCAATTTTATGTGTTTGCTCTGTGGCAAATTTTGACAGTTCATGTGACAGCAGGTGTCAGTATAAAACAAGGTTATATTAAAGTATGAATAATTTCGAAAGTCGACAAGACAACGTGTCAGTGTAAAGCATAGAGTTGTAAAATACATTATGTAGACCATTTGAATAGAATTTAAATGTAACATAGAGTATTAACATCTTTTTTCTACGGATGCTATACAATGTGCCACTTCTCTCATCGCTTTCATACGTTCAAAACGAAAGATTTCTCACGCAGAGAGAAATATCCGCCAATACAGTGAGATATAATTTCTCACAGTGAGAAATAATTTCTCACTGTTATCACGATAACCCAAGTCAGTCATGAATTGTTACATGTCAGATTGATATGACACGTTCTCCACGTTGACAACGCTACGCCGACGATTCGCGTGCAATATCCAAGTGCCCATTATTGGCGTTTCTATAACAACAAAACCGAAGCACTGCATAATTATTGCTGTCAACTTACCCAACGAAATAGCTATTTGTGTATTAAGAGCGCAAAGTGATATATTGTCGCTCGACAAAGAGAGTTACCGCGCGACGCAAAGCGGAGCGCGGTAATCTTTGGAGAGCGACAATGACACTTTGTGCTCGAAATACACACAAGATTTTTTCTACGAACGCAGTTTTCAGAAAAAAAAAAGAAAAAACACCAGATGCTTTATTCAACAAAAGTACATCAAGTACAGTTTATAAATTCCTGATTAATGTTGATTTAATTTATCATTGACTATACTAAAATTGAATGTACAATTGTGACACTCTTTAATTATTATTCCTGAACCTGATGGACGATCAGTAGATTTATCTAACATTAATTCCCCCGAATATTGGAAATCTACAGAACGAGATGTAGATGGTCTTGAGAATATTCTCTTGGTAGTTTCAATCTTATTGTTGATTGAATCATCTATGTAGCCTTCTGCTACATTGTTACTTTTCCATCCACCATGTTTTTTCAGTTGTATTAGGTCACCTCCACCATTCACCAATAAAGTAGCAGAGGTTCGTCGGAGACAGTGTCCAGTATATAAATTATGCTCGGGCAATTTCAAATATTCAGCAATGTCACTGGGAGTCTTGCCGATTGTATTCATACCCACAACTTGTTTCATACATCTACCTTTTTCATAACGTAAAAATAGACGTTGGACAGTATTGTTATTCAGACAATGTTTTCTGAGTGCAATATATTTTTTACAAATTGAAAGATAATCAACTGAATTCTCTTCATTATGACCAACAATCGTAAAAACACGGCTTATTCTCGTTTTTGAATCGGGAATTCGGACTATTAAAATAGAATCCTTATCTTCTATGTCACCAATCTCCATTTTGACCAACTCATCGCGCCTGCAGGCACCAGCAATACCCATAATTAGAATAACCTATAAAAAAACTGCAATTAATAGCTATTCCAAATGTCTATGCTAACCAAATTGCACTAAATTCAAAAAAATACTAACCGCTTCTCAAATTACTAAGAGCATGAAATATTAAAATTTACCTTTTTTAGTAGATATTCTTCATCGGGCGCTTCTTGTAAAAATTTGTGAATATCTTCAGTGGTGAATGTTTTGGATTTTTTCGCTTTATATCCAACAGACTGTTTCTTCAGAAATGCGATAAGTTTAGGATACTTATTGATTTCGATGTTATTTTTAACATTCAAGCATGTCTGTATCATCGAATACGTAGACCAAAGAGTTGATGACTTACAAATCAATGATTTTTCTCCAAAATAAGCCAGTAATACGTTTTCTGAATACTTATTCACCTTCTTCGACTGGCACCACGTCATGAATTTACCGTATTGTAATTAATATTTCTTCCTTGATTTCTCTGGTAGGAGATTCAAAGTAACAATTTTTGCACTTTCTGCTACATCAGGAGGAGTGTTTGATAATTCACTGTCACTATCATCAATCATCATGCAGAAATACGTTGGAGAAGCGAGCGTTTTCGAAATATTTCCGCTTTAGAGCGCAAATGCTGTCACAAAATGACATTTCACGGAAAACGTCAACTTTGCGTTGAAATCTGAAAGCGTCAAAGGCTACTTTGTTAAGCGTTTGTAGAAAAATAGTTTTATTGTTATTTGTTATAATATAAACAGTTCAGATTCATTAAATATTGAATATAATGGAATACGAAGATTTAGAGTCGGAAAATACACCTCCAGAAATTATTCAGAAAGCAATAGATGTTTGCAATAATTTGCTACCAAGCACATCAAGAGAAAAATATGAAATCGCTTACAGAAACTTTATGGACTGGAAAATGAAAGCCAAGATAAATTCTTGTTCCGAAAATAACTTGTTAGTTTATTTTGAAGAGTTGTCAAGAAGATTGAAATCATCAACATTATGGTCTCAGTACTCGATGCTAAGGAGTACCTTAATGATTAAAAACTATGTTGATATATCAAAATACGTAAGACTACGTGCATTTTTAAAACGCAAATCTGAAAAATATGTTCCAAAACAGTCAAAAACATTAACTTCTGAAGAAATTCAACAATTTTTAAAAGATGCACCTGATGAAAATTATTTGCTGATAAAGGTATGAATTGAAAATTTTTAAATTGTTATCGGAAAATGAATGTTTGGTTTTGATTTCAGGCTGCTTTAGCTATTGGCCTTACAGGGGCATGCCGTTGTGATGAACTTCGAAAATTAAAAATTGATGACATGGAAGATCTTAATTCGGCCCTTTTAATAAAATTACCCGATACTAAAACCAAGGTTCCTAGAAATTTCCCAGTCACAGGAGAATTCTACCAAATTTACAAAAAATATGTGAAGCTTCGACCATGCACAAATGAAACACGTTTTTTTTAAATTACAAAAATAGCAAATGTACGAAACAGCCTGTGGGGATAAATAAATTTGGCACCATGGCGAAAGAAATAGCGAAATTTTTGCAATTACCGAACCCTGAATTATATACTGGCCACTGTTTTCGAAGGTCATCTGCGACTATTTTAGTTAATGCAGGGGCAGATCTTTTAACTTTAAAACGCCATGGGGGTTGGAAATCCAGCAATGTTGCTGAATCTTATATCGACAACTCCATAGCTAACAAAATGAAAATTTCAAAAAGTATAGTAGAATCCATTCAGCCTCCAGTGCCATTAGAACCTGAACACAACAATGCTGTGGAAGCTCAGTACGTTTCCCCATCAACTTCAACTTCGACCGCAGCTAATATTTCAATTACCGAAAACATGTTGAAACAAAACAACCTACCAGGAATTACTTTACAAAATAGTTCAAATATAACTGTTAATTACTATTTTAAATAAAATATAAAAATGAGTTAATGACATACAAGTATTATTGTATATGTATTTTAATTTTCAATACTTAAAAACAACGCATCCGTAGAAAAAGTACAATGTACAATTCGTGAGAAAACGACATATTTCTCACTTGTGATTTTAGTGATCGACTGAACAGCTTAAGTGTTTTAATATCGCAGCGGAATTTCATTTGGGCCGATAAAGTCAGCAATTATTATATTTCTACTGAAATGTCCCTGCGCTGTGTGGTTTTGCTGTGTTTACAAACTAGCAGGAAGTATCAAAACAAAAAATGAACCATGATCGATTGATCATTTGACTTCCCTCACATTTATTAGCAAGCTAGCTTTCGGACACTCCTGTGGATCAAATGTATGTGATTGTAGAAACAGAAAACATTTGAGAAAATAAAATTAAAAGATGAACTTCCATTCTGAAATGTACTAAAAGGAAATAAAAAATCATGATCTCCGCCCCCAAAAACCTCTCAATACCAATTTTGGAAAGAATCGGACCATAATCACAAAACTTGTTGGGCATCTTAGCCGCCGTCTTGTATTTCGAATTTTGACAACAAAATCATGCTCTCCGACCCCAAAACCCCCATATACCAATTTTAAATAGAATCTGACCATAATCATAAAACTTGTCCGTCATCTTGGAGCTACCATCTGGTTTTTTTAATAAATCTGCCATAATGCAATGTTTCCCGAATGATGAACATTGCCAAATTTCAAGTTAATCGGACGCCAAGAAGTGAGTCAAAATTTAGTTGCATGATTTTCCCGGAACGAACAAATAGATAGATCGATAGATAAACAAGGCAAGTTAAATAAAAGCTTGTAATGATTTAGAAACCGCTAATGGAACACGTTATATTATACTCTATGTCACATTGAAATTGAATGTACTTCACAACTCTATGTTTCATACAGACACCTGCTGTCAGGCTGACTTTCGAAATGTAACCCTGATACTGACACATGAACTATCAAAATTTTCCACAGAGATAAGACGTAACATAGACGCCATGACTCCACTTGAATCTTAAAATAATGATTTCCGACACTACTGCGGGTTAAATATATGAGCGATATATATTTATAATCGGAAAAGCACGGTTGTTAAGCTATTGCATATAGCTTTTATCGCGGGCTTTGAGCGCGGCGACCGATATCAAGAAAAAAAAACAAAAGATTTAGATTGCCGTAACAGAAATCTAAAAAAACAAAAAACAAATACCGTAACGAAATATCCTGGCACTCACCATTCCGCCTACCATGTAACTCGGCCGAGCTTAAAATTGTCGAAATGTTTCGAAATGTTAACTTTGAAACTTTTAAAAGGTCGTGATCGCCCCAAACTGGGTCGAAAACTGTTTTGAATTGGTTAATTTTCGATAAATCGAATGACGTTCACGTGAGAAGCGCGTAGCTCGCGAGTTAGAAAAAGTGCAAATTTACGGTACATAGAACGTCTTAACGAGGACTTTTTGCATGCGGTTTTCGCTCCATGTCGTTAGTTTATGAACGGGGCCAACTAAATAGCATAGTCTCGGGCCCCAAAATGTCAATTAAATAGGAAAATTTAATTAAAACAATTTAAGGTATTCTCAGCTGTCACCTACTAGCAACTGACGTGCCACGTACGAAAGGGAATTTTCTAGCTACTTAAATATACCGAAAGCGGGTAAAAGCTAGCGGCCCATAGCCCAAAATACAACTGGCGCCGGCCGCATTGGGTTCGAAACGGCCCCAAATTAACAAAATAGAGGTAAAATGTATGAACTCTAACTTACGCGCAGGGAGCTCCTGGAGGCATATGTCAAAATGTTTGCGTTCGTAGCTAATTACATAAGACGTCTGGCGTTCATGCAATTGTGTTCTTATACAATTCGAACCTTCTAATTTTGATAGACCACGTGAAATACCGGAGCCGGAAGCGTTATCGAGATCTGAACGTTAAAACTTTCGTATAAAATTGTGTTTGCAAGTCAACTGTCACCATAGATAACTCAACTACCGGTAGTAGAGTTATCTATGCTTGTCACAGAATACGTCGCGTCTTTTGGTACTACACTATATGTTCAACAGTCGATAGAAAATTTGATTTTGGGGAAAAAAGTTCCTATTAACATATATGCAGACGCTTAGTTTTTGAGATACAGCGTGTTGAAATTGAAACAAAAATTTCGTTTTTTGCAAATATCTCCGGAACTGTTTATCGTACAGAAAACATCTTTTGCGAACATTTTCTACTCATAGCAAGCTATGTTCTATGCGATCAAAAAATTTTTTTACTCATAATTCGTGAAGATTTTGAAGGGGTAGTGGATGTTTTTCTGCCCAACTTTTTCCAGTGGCGTAGTGCTACGCAATAGCTCTATCGCGGCAGTCCCCGAGTGCCATATGTTTCATTTTTTTTACGGTTCGATAAAATAACATAATACCATTTGAAAAAATTAAGATGGATGCCAGAAATACCACTCGATACGGGCCTACCGCGTCCAAAAACATACAGTTCTTATTTTCTCCACTTGTCAATAATAGTCTGGATTGATTCAGAAATGCTTAAAACGGATATATCTGCGAAAATCAGAAAACTTTTTTTGGGCCGTTTACAATACTTCCCTTATACTATATATACACTACATATAGTGAAGGAAGTAAAGATTGTAGTAGAAACTTTTTCTTAGTTCATTTAATTAGCCGATACAATCCGTTAATTAGGATATATTTTTCATTGAGTTCTTTTGAAATGTCTCTGCTCTCTGCATGGTTCTGCTAGTATTACGGGAAAGCTAGCAGAATCTTTTTTTTGGGCATTTAATTAGCTGGTAAAAAGCCATTATCTATGTTATATTTTTCATTCAGTTCTGCTGAATGGTTCCTACTAACTTTACGTCGGTAAACTTAGCAGCTAGCATTTAGCTCACTCTCTAAAGCTTACTTGTAAGAAATAAACCGATATGATGTGGTGATTGAATTTGTTACGGTAACTTAATTTGTACGTCTTCATTTTAGATAATTTTCAAACTCAGTGTTTTTCAAAGGATAATTGCATCAGAAATGTGGTAATATTCGATTTGCATTTTTGATATACAAAATACACAGACGATACATGAAAGGGCCTCCGCTTATACAAGTTCGGCCCTGAGTTTAATACAAATGAAACAAGATTCATTTGAAATAATACATACAACATCATATGGGGAAATTTAATTCTTTGTTATAATGGACAAATAAAATAAAAGCAGTTATTCTAGAATTTCGGCGTTTACTATATAAAGTAAATTAAACTGAATAAAATACAAATATCAAACATTAGACTTCAAAACAATATATTAATAGCTTGTTTCATTGCATGATATTGAACATGATACAACTAACATGTAATTGTTGAAATACTTTGTACATTGTTTTTGTAGTCCATACTCAACAGTTATTGATGTGTATAAAAATGCGTCGTTTGAGATCTACGTATATTTCATAGTCATTACAGCTTAGCTTACAAACCCAAATTATTCTTCTTCGACTTTGAATTATCGATTAAAAGTATAAATTGTTTTGAAGTTTTGAAGGCTACTCGCTTGTTATGCTTTTTTATAGAAATACTTATGCAAGTTAATCATAAAACAATTATTATTCATATTGTAAAATTAAGCATTACTATGTAATTCGAATTTCTGCGTTTTAAGCTATCTTCAGACTGTATTCAAATACAATTAAGGTAGTACGGTTATGAAAGCAATATTTTAAGAAATCCTCGAAACTTGGAATATTAGCTATTAAATACATAATACCACCACTGTTAAAATTAGAAGACGATAGACCTCATCGGACATGAGATATTTGCAATTGAAAATGACATTTGTTGTACATGTAGCATGGGAGATGCGTGGGAAAATGATCAATTTTTTTAACCACATAGTTTTGATAAACAATTAAAATGAATAACTTATTTGAACGATTATTTTCTGTGGAGGGGATATAAGAATAATCGCATGGAAACGATGCGGCAACGTTGTAAAGAGTAAAATGTAGGAGCATGTTTATGTTTACTGCGCGTTAAAACTGTAAGTAAGACTGGGCTGTAAGATGAATAAGGAAAGTAAATACGCGACGTTGCCACATGTCCATACTAAATAATATTTCATAGTATGTGTGTATATGAATAGGGAATATAGTAATGTAAGAAGTACAGTAAAGTTAAAAAATATGTTGTACAGTCCGTAGTACCGCTGATATGTATAACGTGAGTGATGAGCTGAAACTTTTTGTCTAGACTGTCGCGGAGGAACTATCTTAAACATACATAACCGCCTCTAAATCGTTATCGGTAAATAAAGCATAACGGTGGTCATTCATAAACTTACAGGATTTCTACTATATGATTACATGATGGGTTTTACCCTAAAAATGATTTACTAGATAACAACAGAGTAGGACAAACCAACACAAATTGCTCGCGGAATAACTATATTAAAGAGCTTTAAATAATGATGAATAAATCACAATATTTGATCATCAAGGAGTAAATTATTGTTTTTATTTCAAGATACTCCAGCAAATGTAATTTCAAGCTTTTATCACCTGTATCTAAAATATGTGAACTCTACATTTCAAAGAAGGAATGGTTATAATAGAAAAACAAATGTGAAACCTGTCTTTGATTTAAAAGTCTGAAGTATCTTTTATGTTCTTTGAACCTAGTAGAAAATGAGAGTCTCGTTTGCCCTATGTAAGAGGAATTAATCGATTGTCTTCGTTTTTTCTTTATTATATCGTATAAAATATGATCCAATTTAGAATTGAGTTTAATGTAATATTTAAGTTATGAATTTTCAGAAAGTTTTGGTATTTTACCGTGATATTTCCAAATTAAGTTAGAACAAATCTCTTTACTTCTTGTTTTTTAATTTTTGGGTATATACTGAAGAAAATGTTCTTATGTTGTTTTCGGTTTATCAATTAATTTATTATTATTTGATCTGAGTAACCATTATTTACTGCGATTTGTTCGATTATATTGATTACCTGTTGGAAATTTGATATATACTTTACTTTTGTATCTTTTTGATAATGGCACTTTGATGGGTGAAACTATAGTAACGTTTACAAGTTATTATTGAAAGTGGTATAAAAACAAAATAATTGGTCTTTCATTGAATCACAATGATAAATTATCCTTAGAGTAACGGCTTCTACCATCGATTGTTTTATGTAATATCTATTTGTTTCTAAAAAGTCAAGGATTCATTTATTTACTCATCTTTAGTAATATCTATAACAGAATTTCCTTTATCGGCGTTAGTGAAAATAATGTCATTTTGTATGCTTTTGCTTTTTAAAGACTTTACTAAATTATGTTCAATATTATGGGTACTATTTGTATGATGGTATATATCTGAATTTGTACTTTTATTTTTACTTTTTCAGAGTCTATGGCTAAAATTCTACTGTTTTTTTGTTATTTGAACCACAGTACTACTATATTATTACACTAAGAAGAGTTCACTGTAGATACACTATAACACTAATAAGTACAATACAAAATAATCACCTTTATCCACTCAAAATACTATTAAAGTACTAAGGACGTTTCAGCTACCAAATAGCCATCATTATAATAAACAAATACCATTTATTATTTTGCCCAGCTGACTCATACCTTTCTGAAAAGTTGATCATTTTGCTCAGTTGACCAACTCCGATTTAATTATCAATAAGACGTTTATACGAAATCTCTTCAATACTTCAAAATATTTCATACATCCTCAAAAAGTACTTTTCTATGTGGACATGCACTTGTTTTAATTGGATTATTTACGGTATTCGACAATAGTCAAACGATGTTGTAAGGGTTTTATTTAAACTGTTCGTTGCTAACATACAGTATCTTAATAAGAATGAAAAGATTATCTAATGTCGGGGAAGCATGACCAGAAAATGAAAAAAGCTTCTCAATGTATTTTCTAGATACATATATTTTTCATGAAAAATTAACTCTCTTGTAAACGTCCGTAAAGTTAGCATTACCACTTTATGATATCAAATTGCGATAGTTACAAATAATATTGTCACCTTTTCAGAAAGGTATGAGTCAGCTGGACAAAATAATAAATGGTATTTGTTTATTATAATGATGGCTATTTGGTAGCTGAAACGTCATTAGTACTTTAATAGTATTTTGAGTGGATAAGGGTGATTATTTTGTATTGTACTTATTAGTGTTATAGTGTATCCACAGTGAACTCTTCTTAGTGTAATAATATAGTAGTACTGTGGTTCAAATAACAAAAAAACAGTAGAATTTTAGCCATAGACTCTGAAAAAGTAAAAATAAAAATACAAATTCAGATATATACCATCATACAAATAGTACCCATAATATTGAACATAATTTAGTAAAGTCTTTAAAAAGCAAAAGCATACAAAATGACATTATTTAATTGATCGCGGTTATTTGAGATAAAAGAGGTTTAGTAATGCTAGCTTGACAGTTAACATAGAATTACCACATTTACAACTTTTGAAACAATGATTTTCCTTCCCAATTAAATGCATGATATATGTGTCGTGCACAACGTAATTTTTTTACTAATTCCAACTCGAGAATGCCAACTGGACAGTCAAGTTAGCATTATCACCCCCATATCTTTCGGAAGAACATTCATTGTCCAATTAAGACAAGGAAAATGTGTGGCAAATTAGTCGTGCAGAATAAAATCTTATTTATTAATTATAATACCATCTTAATCGCCAAGTGTCCATTACCATTTCATTTTGTGAACATGTTTTTCGTACATGACACGGAAGTCTGAATGTGAGAACATAGTTAACGTTAAATATATTTCAACATGCACATCATGTATATACCGTCTGTACATTTTAACAGCTTTTTACACCAGTCAGTATGTATCGTTCTACATATCACATTAGGTGCATCTATACTTCATACAATATCATGGAGACCTGAACCCATCCACCTATCTTAATTTCATCTTTTCATCTTCACCTAACGAATAACTCCTACAATTAGGATATAAAGGGTTTCCATTAAGAGTTATCGGATTTTATTATTAAATAAAATACACATGTGAGAAAATCTCAATACCTTTCTTTTAATTTGTAAAACAATGACTTACAATCATACGTGAGAAACAGTATCTGTCAAATGTCCACCTCGGCTCCTCTGACATGACAAAATTCTTTTGGAGACATTTTCGATTACGTCTGAGCACATTTGAGGTCGAACGTTACGAATTATGCGTCGGATCTCGTTCTTTAGTTCGTCAAGTGCTTATGCCTTGCTTTTCGCGTAGTAGAGTAAGATCGCACGATCTAGGTGGCCAGTCGACATTGAAAGAATTGTCCCTTCGAACTGTGTACGCAATAAGCCCATCGTTTCCCTAGATGTGTGACATGTGGCACTATCTTGTTGGTACCACATATCGTTAAAATTTATATCGCGTAACGCTGGTCTCAAAAAGTCGTTCATCATCATTCGATAACGCCCACCATCCACCGTAAGTGCTTGACCATTTTCATCCTCAAAAAAGTAAGGGCCAATTATGCCTTCAGCCAATAGTGGAAACCAAACAGTGACACGTTGTCAATGCATTTGATTTTTGTTGAGTTCTTTTGGATTTTCACTGCCCCATATACGGCAGTTCGGCTTGTTTACGTAGCCACATAACGGGAAATGGGCTTCATCGCTAAAAATGATTTTTTTGCAAAAGTCATTTTCAATTGCTTTATTTTGAAGAATCCTATTAACAAAGTTACGGTGCTGTCCGTTGATTTCAATTCTTGTGGTAGATGGATCTTATTCATGAAGACCCAAATCTTGTCTTAATATTCGCCATGTAGTGGTCTGAGTAAGACCCAATTGCTGGGAACGGGGCGGAATTGAAATTTTTGGAATTTCAGCTACACTTTCCGAACTGTCGCAATATTTTCAGCCGAACGTTTCGACCGAGTACTTAGTGGTGCCCTCACGTTTTGATGAACAGATTCTGTAGTTTAAGATTTGCGCACAACATTACGAATAGTTTTTTCCCGTTGGACGATTATGTGGACCGAAGTAATCACGAATTCTGGGAAATGTATCAATTACAGAAGATGCACTTCCATAATATAAGTCTTGAAATGACGCTGTCATCAAATCATGACACCCAATGATAAATACACCCCGCAAACATCCGGTAGCTATTAATGAAAATCCCTTTACAATCTGGCAGGTTCATTGTCTTAAGGTTGAACCCTGTTTCGCCCAATTGTTTTTTACACTCAGCAGTTGGATTATAATTGTTTGAGCGTTTATACCCACAATACTCAAATATTTTCGCATATCACGAAATAACACCTCTGACGAATCCCAACACGTTGAGATATATTTTGTATGGATTTTTATCATAAATTTGAATAAAATGTAAGCCTTACCCGAAGCATGGAAGCAGCTGCTAGTAGTTGACACACGGTATTCTCGGTGACCTTAATCCTTCCAGTATATATAAATTTGATTAACTTAGACATAGCTGTAGCTGAAACATCTTTCATGGTTACCGTGTGCATATCGCATTCTTTCAAACCACCAGTGAACATAGCTTTGAAATACGGACTAGCTGCAGCTAAAACAACTTTGTGAGCGTGGAATACTTCTGATCCTACGCTCAGTATTACATCCGTTAACATTTCATGACACCTCATCATTTCCAAAGCCTGTAACAGAATCACTGAAGTTAATACAAATGAATAAAAACAGATAAACATCAGCCGAGCTCGGTTATTCACCTATGCCCTAGGTGAAGGAACTCAAATCTTGATAAAAAAATGTGACTATCTGGGAGACAATCAACCGTATGAATCAGAGATAATAGATGAATAAGGGCAGAGATATATAACAAGTAAAGTTTCCATCATATTCAATATAGTATACATGCAGTATTATTTTGAACCATGAATATATGAAAGATTGGTGAAAGTATCTCTCACCAAAAATCAGGTCGCCAATCAGGAAGATAGGTAGTACCTAACCATAGACCTATTATCCTAAGGAGACAGAATTGTTTACATTTAAATACGATCAGACATTGCCAAAATTTCGGGCCACTCAGACCGCTGTATATTACAAGTATGGCCGTATGGAATGTGCTGTTGCCGGATTAGTTGTTCTGTGTGCCGGATTGCGATTTGTAATTATTATAAAAACGTCCATAGCACTATTTATTGGTTATATTAGAAGCAATACTGTTGAAATGTCGTTTTCTCTGAAAAATATTCCATAATTTATGGTAACCTGGAATATGCAATCGAATTATAGAATATTTAAATTTTTAAATATAGAACTATTCCATTCCATTGCATCATTTGTTCAGAAGACGACAACGCCGCGCACCTTTTATGAATGGGGACTTTGTTCTGTACTAAGCAATTTGTCAGCTTCCGTATTTTTTGTAGCTATTTCGAAACGGTGTTGCCTTACAAGTGGTACCAAGTTTTCAATCATAGTTACAGCGTTGCCAATAAGGATTAATTATGACTCGACGACAAAGAGGTCCGTTGGTTTTCTTTGTCATACTTCATGTAATCATTGCGACAAGTCAAACAGAGTTTTATGAATGAGATGTTTCGTCTCCTTAGGATAATTGGTCTATGTACCTAACTGCATAAAAGCAACATTATAAGTAATAAATAAATCTTCTATAAAGCTAATTATAAAATGAAATTCTGATAGCACGCTGATGTTGCTATCAGGAAACTGTTTGGAAAATAAGGAAAACACGCAGAACTAAAAAGGTTGAGGTCAGAAACAATCGGATTATTAGTCCGGCAAATTTCTGTTAATCTCACTGTACATTACAGACCGGGCACATAACTATTTTTGTATAGGGTAAATCGGTATACGTTGTTCGCGATAACTAAAAAGTGTCGCGCTATCTTCCAGGTATATTTCATTCTTACAGTTGGCAACACATTACAGAGTTGCCGATATAAATTGTAGATTTATTAAATTGACTTGACAGTTGATTCGTTGTGAATGTAAATTTTGATAGAATTAAACTTCAAAAAAACAGAAACAATTCTTCCCAGGACTGCAATTCTACTTACATTTACGTTATGTGCTTTTTAAATTGCGAAGCGTGTGAATGTTTTTCTCGATGGAACATGGATCTTCGAAGATGGTCCTTTCGAACATTGTGACACAGTCGGACTGTGATAACGATGAAAGTTGGTGGAGCATGGAAAGTGTATATTGTAGGTACCTACTTCATGCTGATTGTACAATATGTTATATTCCTAGTGCAGAACTAAAATCTTCTTCAAAAACAAAGGATGTCGATTATCATGGTGAAATGTATCAAAAAAACTTCTTAAAGTGGTTTGAATTTTAACTTTTAGAGAATTTAGAAGAACCACCACCATCGCTGTGGATAATGAATAAACTGCCAACAAGCACCCCCAAGAAATGTGATATACAATATACAAGACTGGTTAAATAGGAATAATATACCTACATTGTGGTAACACCTTTATTAAGCCACTGTTTTGTTGACCTTGGTTAAAATGAAAAAGCCACAACCATTAAACGTAGCAGATAATCATGTCATCTGAAAAATATAGGCAACGAAGAGTTTCGTCTACCCTCTAACCATTATATTTTTTCAACCACAATACAGCATATTTTGAGTATAACTAACCACTATAGGGATCAAGTTGGCACAGATGGTTGTTCGGCGGAAAAATCGGTGGCTATGTGGAAAGAGGCTAGGGGAACCAACGTCAGAAATATGGGCGAAGACTGATAAAGTGTATAATTCTGTGTTGTTAATGTGCATTGTTTAAAGGAATTATAGTGTTTAAGGCCTTGGAGTAATATTCATTATTTTGATGTGCTTGTGCAATAACTTCAAGTTACAATAGCCATTTTAATAGTCAAAACATCCAAGTTAAAACAAATAAATGATATCGATTTAAAGCTATATGCTTTGTCTAGTGAATTTTAATTTTTCATACCATTATTTGAAACTTAGTTATTAGTTCTATTTTTTATATCGTTTATGGACCTTTTGTAAAATATATACAATAAGTAACCGAAAAGAATACTTTTATTCAACTAACAAGTGAAATTTTGTTGAAATATTATATTCATCCTATTAAAATAGTGTTACTGAGATTAGCCAAAGTAGATTTGGAAATCGTGCATTGATATGAAGATTTTGATAATCCACAATAGGGTCGTTCAGTGAAATTAACATTATAACCTTTTTATGGATTTTCTTGTAGTGTCTGGACCCCTAATATACTGACAAAAATTTCAGACTAATAGCTTCATCCTGTACTGAAATAATTCAAGTTGAAGTTGCGCTGGTGGAAAAGTACCGAAACAGCGCGTGACGTCACTATACGCACACGTAGTCTAGTGGCCGCGGCATCGCTTATGTATTTATCCTGTTGGTGAAGTGTGTTGTTCTTTTTGAAATGTAGCTGATTCTGGTAATCTACCAGAAGTGGATATATTTATGATAATGGACTATTTCAACAAAAATAAGGACTTTATTTGCAGTGGAATGAAAGGAGTAAAATTACAACGCTAAGTAAACACACTAGATTTTTTCAGAAGTATTCTTTTATACTTACACTGCAAATTCACTTGAATACCACGATTCGCGGTTTGTGTCGCAGTAGTAGTCTCTCTTTCTGTTTCTTCATTAAGAGCAGCCAAATCATTATCAGAAATTTCAGTGATGTAAGTCTGCATAATATTTAGTTTTTCCCGTTTTTTGAATACTTCCCTAGGTTTTGTACTATGTGAATAAGTGCGATTTTTTTGGCAATCAAAAATATGCGGTATTACACCTGGCTCCATTTGTATTCTGCCACTTTTCATAGTTTTTAAGTACATTTTCTATGTCCTTTTCAGCCTGATGAAAATGATGTATTAGAAATTAAACTCATCCTCATTGTATTGATATGCTCACATCAAAATGATCTTCACAACAGTATCTCGATCCTTTGTCAGACACAAACTCATATGCTATGCATAGCACGCTGTCAAGCTTTTTACTTTCTGGTTGGCAGGCAAACAAATAGCTTATCCGGTGCATTTATAGATGTATTCCTACACTTTGGTACCACGCAACTTTTGCGAAAACTCTTTTTAACGCTCATTATAAATCAAACGACAGTAAATTCACGATACACATAGTCAACACACAACGAAAACTGACCCGAGTTGACTAATAACGAATACCTCTTGTCTGGCGTTCATCAACCGTACGTATAGTGACGTCACAATCAGCCGCGCTTCGTTTAGACGCGCACGGATATCAAATATTAATTTTAGGCTGTAAACATGTGAATAAGAAAATTTTTTTTTGTAGTTAGACTATTTGAGTACAGTACTTTTGAATTATGAAATAAAAAAAGATGTTGAATGAGCCTATTTTAGGTGTTTTTTTTCATATATAATAATGCTTACTTTAATATCACAGCATGGAGTAATAATATTGACTTGAAGCTGAAAGTTAATTTTCTTTTGTCATTCATTGTTTTTCCGCTATTTAATATCAAAAAATATATTTTTTTGGAACTAATGAATTTGGGTTCGATGCGACAGAACCAGTCAGTAGGTACTTTATTTTCCTTCACACATTCAGTATACACAACAGTTTCTGAATTAAATAAAAAATCCAAATGATTTGTATTATTTGATATAATAAGAAAATAAGTACTAAGTTTGTTTGTAAACAGTTTATTGAATCGAATGGTATTCAAAAACATTGAAAACCTGCTCAACATGACAACAATGGCTGACCTTGATCCATGATGTAATTTTTAGTTATCGTGAACAACGTATTGTAAGATAGAATGAAATGGTAAAAAATATGTTTCAACCGATTACAATACATCCCTTATACTATGTATAGTGAGGGAAGTAAAAATGGAAGACCCATTCTCGATCTCTTTTTGCATCCCTCACTATTATACTGACTATATATTATTGTGATCGGGGTAAAATTATTATTTTCCGGATTTTCGCGGTTTTACCCATTTTGAGTCTCGACTATTTTTGTAATGATGTCTGTGAGAGCGTAAAATCTGTGGAGATGATTGCGCTGTTCCCATTGGTTCTATGGATTTTATAAATCGCTCTAGTGGTGAAAATAGGAACTGTATTCTTTTTGGGTGCGGTAGCCCATTTTCAAATGAAATTGTAGTATTTTATTGAACCATAATGACAACTGTGTTTTTTTTTTGTTATAATTATATATTGGACCTGCAAAAGTGTCCGAAATTCTCATTTTAATATTCAAGTAGCCGCATCGATGTGACGTCACAGTCTATTTTATATGTTTACTCTGTGGCAAATTTTGATGGTTCATGTGACAACATATGTCAGTATAAATATAAAAGGCAAATACCACTCACTTACAGACTCACTGACGCATCACGAAATCTACGAAACTATAATGCCGATACACTTGAAATACCTTTCAATGTTTTCGAAAGGTAATGTAATCACATACAATTTACACGACAGACAGATCCATAGATTAATGGATCATTATCACAGTATAGACTGTCTATGACAGACCACAACACCTCAGCAAGACAGTTAATCACATAATGTCCACAACATAGATATCCCTGTCAATTTGAATAAACTTTCACACGAGTATAGTTTTACGATTTTTCAACTCCATTTCTATCCATGTGAAATATGCGTCAAAACTTGAGGAATATTATCTCGGCGGAGTCGACGCCTTCTTCTACGGGTGTTGGCTGTTTCTGAGGACATAGC
Organism: Endomychus coccineus; assembly: GCA_958510875.1. Classification (NCBI taxonomy): domain Eukaryota; kingdom Metazoa; phylum Arthropoda; class Insecta; order Coleoptera; family Endomychidae; genus Endomychus; species Endomychus coccineus. The sequence continues at coordinate 139,315,699 of OY294069.1, read as the reverse complement.
CTGCGGACAACAGCTAGTAGTTGAGCAATTTTAAATCGATTCAAAGGTGTCGATCTATCGAGAAAAATGATTCAAATTGTCTAGACTCTAGATTATTTGGTGAATCGATTCAAATATTCTAGATTATTTGGTGAATCCATTATTTAATTAGATAACGATCGTGTAATTTCAATGCCAACTTCTATTAAAAGATAGTGTAACTTTCTGCTTCGATTATAAATTTCTACCACTTGAAATCGATAAATAATAAAATTGCATAATCTTTTATAGTTTTAAGATCGGCTATGAGCCAAAAAAAAACTACGTCCAGGGAAATCCCAGAAGGAACGGCAAGGAAGAGCGATGACGGTGAAAGCGCTTGGAAGGCATTAACGTCACATGCATATATTGATTAATGCTATAGACTTCACATATTTACATAATTAGTGTAGTTCTTTTAAATATATTCAAGGTTTGTTTTATAAGTGTTTCATTAAAAAATCTAATACTTATTTTTTAGGTTCGTTAGATAAGACATCGGCTACTTTGTGTTCAATGTTACATTTATATTACACTGACTGTTCTGATGAACAAGTTCTTACCTTCATGGCGTCTTTGAGATAATCTACCATCATGAAGCTCATATCCCCAACATCCATATTTCCATTTTGATGATTCTTATTGTAACAATCATCTTCCGCGTCCATGACAGCACTGAAAATTAAAATATAAGAATTAATTGATTTGATTGAACAACTTCCTGCTTACGATAGTGGATGGTAATGTTTGTCTATTCCATTTCAGTAAAGTATGTTCAGAGATAAAAAAACAAGGAAATGTTTGTTCAACCCTTGTCGATGATAATAATATTGGGATACGAAAATCAGTGGAGAATAAATCGCTATAACAAAAAAAGTAGTTATATTTATTTATTAAATTAGTGAAAATCAAAGTTTTAATAGTTATTTTTTAACTTTTAATGTTATTGTAGTTGATTTTAATACCTTTAAATATTTCTATTGATTCTAAGGTGTTTAATTGTCAACATTCACTGAGAAAATTTTGAGATGGAATGTCCTTTTCCTAAAATATGATTAAGAAACAATCTGTTTTATCAAGTCTAAAAGAACTAGAAATGTTTCTTATATCTAGTTCCTATATTATGAATGACTATCAGACTGATAATAATTTTGATTCATAAATTCTAGAATATGAGATAATTTATTTGAGTTTTGAAGATAACTGATAGATAATGTTTCAACAAAATGTATGCGATTTTTTCACTTATAGATTCGTATTTTCATGATGACTCATAATTTTTTATAAAGCGATAGATAAATGCATGAGTAAGTTAATTTGTGATTGTAGCTATTGATCAATTTGGATATAATTTCAGGTTGAAATCCATTGTTGGTGGCTATAACCTTAATAATTATATTCAATTCTTAGTTCAAATTTTTTGGGAATGAGAAAGTGTAAAGGCTCTATGTATCATTGACTTATGATGCTAGTTTATGGGAGACTATAGGAGGAATTAGCAATAGTTGGATTTATGAAAGTAGGTTTTCTATAAATGTTGATACTGTTATGAAAATGTGTGAGGGTAAGGTCTAACAAATAAATTTTTTATTATTCTCTGTTTCCAAAGTCTAATTGATGTCAGGATAAATATTGTTGAAGATTGATAAGAAACAATCCAGTTGTCTTGATGTACCTTTGAAGAAGGATATAGCATCATCTACATATCTAAACCAGAAATTAATACATTTTTTAGCTAGAGGGGAATTCATTATAGTTTCTTCAATGGAAGACATAAAAATGTCTGCCAAAAGAGGACTTAATGGGTATCTCATCGCTAAACCATTTTAATTTTAATTTAATCATTTTGATTAAAGAAATGATTATAAATTTGACTAAAGGAAAGATCAAAAGCTTGTTCTATTTCAGTTTCAATTTATTTAATTCCGTTCATTTATTTCCCCATATTCTAACTGCATCCCCATTTGTTGGTTTTATCTAATTCTGACTATAATTAGAAAACTTCAGATTCCCTATGTTTATTTATACTTTTTCTATATTTCTGAAGATGACACGCTAGTTGTCGAAACTATAGTCACAATAGTGTTCTATAATATATCAACAATACATCAAAAGGAAAACAAAATATTATACTTCCTTAGTTACCAGAAAATTTTATATGCACACCCACATAAGCCATTTATCACATTTACATTAATCATTACATAAGACAATTATTATCGAAAGAACTCCCTCAAATTTTATGGTTCTATCTGTACTAAATACCTAAATAACTCTCTCTTAAACAGTTTGAGATTATCTATACACTTTAAGGTATTAGACAACTGATTATATAGTCTGAGTGACATGCAAAAAGGTCCTCTTTCAAACAGTGTTAACCTGTGTATAGGATATACATAATCACTGCTTCTAGTGGGATACTCATGTGATGGTACACTATGACTAAACTTCGGTTTATACTTAAAGTTAAATATTAAACAATCAGAAATGTATATCCCTGTTACTGTCAACAAATTATTTCACTTAAAAATACCTCGACAACCTTTCCCTGAACTTCATATGAAATATTGTCCAAACAACTTGTTTCTGAATTACAAAAATTCTTCCCAGATCACCAGAGATACCCCAAATTATAATACCAAACCTTACACGTGAAACAAAACAACTATGATACACAGATTTAATAACTATCGTATCTTGATACTTCGAGAGAATTCTAATACTTTAGTGTATTAATAGTCTAGGAGCCAGAGCGATATTGATGGACTGAACATTAACCCGATGGCATTATGGTTTATCGTTAGAGGACGGTTCAATGACCAATTCATCTCACAGACCGAATTTTCCCCGGCTGCTAGATCTCGAGATACAGCATCCGCATTTTTTTTTGACTGGAGGATAACCCTTTCCAAGTTGCGGTTACTTGAAAAGCATGCCATTCTTATACACTTTCACCATGTGCCATCATTTTTTATCGTGCCCGTTTATCAGGTCGACCAGTTAAAATTGAAGCGAAAATGGACTGCTAGTTAACTCTCCCAAACTTGGTGGAAAATGTTCATTGATGTTGACAATTGTTAACATACCCTATGCCATCAAAAGTTATAGGTCCATTTCCGAGTAACTGGCCATTATTTGAACCAAAAATGTTTCCTTTTTTCATTTTGTGGCTAAAACTTGCGAGTTACAAGATAACATGATGACACCATGTTAAATAACTTTACTGGAGGTCAAATAAAAATTTGAAATTATTGCCATCACTCCTTGCCTATTCAAACTTCCCAAAACCCCCAAAATAAAACAAAAAAAAACTGCCGTTTCGATTTTAAACCCAGCCAGAACCTCAAAAATTTACTAATTTATGATAAAATTGGTCATATCCATATTATTCATATTTTTTGGGAGGTGGTTTTAGGGAATTTTGGGGGATTTAAATAGGCAAGGAGTGATAGCAATAATTTTAAATCTTTATTTGACCTCCAATAAAGTTATTTAACATGGTGCCATCATGTTATCTTGTAACCTGCAAGTTTCAGCCACAAAATGAAAAAAATAAACATTGTTGGTCCAAATAATGGCCAATTACTCGGAAATGGACCGATAATTTTTGGTGGCATAGGGTATGTTAACAATTGCCAACACCAATGAACCTTTTCCACCAGGTTTGGGAGGGTTAACTAGCAGTCCATTTCGGTCCAATTTTAACTGGTCGGCCTGATAAACGGGCACGATAAAAAATGATGGCACATGGTGGGAGTGTATAAGAATGGCATGCTTTTCACGTAACCGCAACTTGGAAAGGGTTCACCTCCAGTAAAAAAAAATGCGGATGCTGTATCTCGAGATCTAGCAGCCGGGGAAAATTCGGTCTGTGAGATGAATTGGTCATTGAACCGTCCTCTAACGATAAACCATAGTGCCATCGGGTTAATGTTCAGACCATCAATATCGCTCTGGCTCCTAGACTATAATGTGAGCGGACCAGCGTAATGTATCATCAATAATAATTCCTAAGCTTTTTACACTACTGCTAACATTACATTGTTGTTATTAATAGAAATTGAGTTTGAATTTTGATGATTTTTATCTGCAGTGAACACTATATATTGAGTTTTGGTTTCATTTAAAATCAAACAATTTATTTCCAACCACATTTTAACTCTAGACATTACATCACTTATTTCTTGTTCCAAATTACCAAACATGTCGACAGTAACAAGCAAAGAGGTATCGTCTGCATAGTTCACAATTTTGAGAGGGGTAGATAGTTTATATAAATATTTAATAATGACGACCCAAGAACTCTATCCTGCGGAATTCCCTGGCTCATAGTTCTCACAGATGATGAATAGTTCTTATTATCTTTAGTAATTAGGACATATTGTTTTCTGTTTCCTAAATAAGATTGTATTAGTTTTAGAGCTGTTCCTCGAACGTCATAACTATTTAACTTTGACGCTAAAATGTCAGGATGCACCAGTTCATAAGCCCTAGTTAGATCCAGGAAAATTCCACAAGGCACTCTCTCGGAATCCAGGGCCATGCATATCTCGTTCATGTATTCAAATAAAGCAGTTTCAACGTTTTTGCTTCTCATGAATCCTTGCTGGTTTACATTAAATAAATCCCCAGGAATGAAATATTCGATGATACGTTTTTGAACTACATATTCAATTATCTTTGAAAAAACAGATTGGGCGATAGTTTTTTAAGTCATTAATATCACCACTTTTGAAAACAGTAGTAACCAAAGTCAGTTTTAAATGTTCCGGGAACTCGCCTGTCACCAAAACATTATTCAAAAAATAAACAAACAGCGCCAAAACTGTTGTATGCATTATTCGCTTTAATATGTAGTCAGGAATATTATCATTACCGGAACTATATTTATTTTTTTATTTGCAAAGTACAATTTCTGCAATTTCCTCCTCATTAGTCAAAGTCAACATCAGTTCATTTTTATTCATTTCAATATCGCTCACAAAATTTAAACTAGGCAAACTTGCAACCAACTGCCTTGGCACATCGATAAAAAAATCATTGAATTTATTTGCTATTAGACTGAGGTCTCCCTGTATCTCGACTTTAGTTTTATTACATTTTTTTTTGCCAATTTGCCATTCCAAATTGTTTTAGGTACATTAGAAGATTTTAAAATTTGATTTTTACAATAATCTTTTTTGTATTTGAGCAACACCAGATCATACTGATTTTTTATTATATTATAACAATTTTTATATGCTTTATTATACTTTGCAGCGATAGATAATGTTCTCAACGTTTTTTTGTAATTATTTATTTCCTCAGTATTTATTTAAGTAAAGAAGTTTATTTTCGCTGCACTGCACTTTTTTTTTTCCGGAAAGCATATGTTGAAACACTCGCTAAATGCATTTATAAATATACTAAATTGTGTGCTTATATCTAAAACATTTAATATAAGCGATATAAAAACAAAGTAAAGTTTCTAAGGCAAGAGGGTAAATAACAAAGAATGGCTTTTGTTAAGGGCATTTATAAGTAATTTGTCAAGATATTATTATGAGTGGCTAGTTGCAAATAAGCAATTTTATGATATTTCACCTCAAACACCATTGATTCAAGTACTTAAAGTACCTTAAGTACGTAAAGACATCTTGACTTGAGACCATTAGTATGAGATTGATCCTAAGGCAATATTGTCTAGAATACAGAAATCCGGAAAAACGATGATTTAAATTTCCTAAACAAACATTGAATGTTTACAAATGGTATAAATAAATATAACTCACTAAGAATATGATTTTCAGGTTTTGATGGTGGAAATAGTAGAAATTTAGATTTGAGGAATATTCGCGCACATCATATGTGAAAACACAATACATTAAACATTAAATTCATACTACATAGTTCAGATTATCTATCTAATCAATTATTCGCCGCTTTTACTGATGTTAACTTCGATGCACTTAAAAATAGATTTTTGAATTGTTTGTTCTCATAGTAACAATAACGAATAAAAACTGATGGTGGAAGCAATTCTGAACTTAATAAAACAGATTATTCTTTCTCTAACCATATTTTAGGAACAGAACATACCTTCCCAAAATTAGAGCAAGTTAATATTTTGAGTTTTAAGGTGAAGGTTTACAATTAGAAACTCTAGAATCTACAGAATTATTTGAAGGAATTAAAAATAACGACAATAACAATCTCAATGTCTTGATATCTTAATATTTCCCTGCATCAATTTGTCATATCCTCGTATTATAATTTCCCCAATTACCAATTCCATGTATTTAATTCCGTTCTTGTATTCCCCATATTCTAATTGCATCCCCATTTGTTGGTTTAATGTTACTGAAACTATACAGGGTGAGGCAAAAAGATGTTAACACTGTATGGAAGACAACATTTTTTTTCGCAAATTAAAACATGGCGTCCATTGAGGAATAGCTGCCTGAATGGAGGTCTTTCAGTCCCCAAGCATCGTACAAGAAAAATGCAAGGCCTAGACCGGAGAAGATCCATCATCGCGCCTGACAATTAGTAGGATCTACGAGAAGTTCGTCCGGACGGGGTCCGTTCAAGACGAATGCAAGGAGTACAGCGGTAGAAAGAGGTCTGTCCGAACTGAAGAGAATATCATCCTCGTCCAGGGAGCGATGGTAGTCAGCCCAACCAAGTCCACGCGCAGACTTTCTCGACATACCCTGTCCATTACAGTCTGATGTTTCGAGATTACCTGAACGACACGTTCGGTAATCGCTGGATTGGTGGTCCTCTCCCATGGCCAGCACGACCTGACGCCATGCGATTTTTGGCTATGGGGTATTGTCAAGGATCGGGTCTACGCCAGCAAACCTCGCAAGTTGGACGACCTGAAACAGCGCATCACTCACGTCATCGCTGGAATTCCTGCCCAACATACTAATACCATTTTAGGAACCTACTACACAGTTGAAATGGTTTTTTAACAGTAGTAATTTGGCTTCAATATGCTTACTGAATTTTGAACATGTTTTCTTTTATTGAATCAGAGCTTCTCGCAAACGGTAACAGGATCAATAACAAAGCACGGATTTTCATAAAGACATTTATAAATAGTATATCAAGGTATTATAATTGGCTAGTTGAAAGTTAAAAGAAGTGTGATATCTCATTTCAAAAACCGATGATTTTGCAATGTACTTTGCAGGTTTTTCCACATTATTTGTAAATATACTATTTTGAATAAAAACCGCATCACCCAGTATTAACTGTACAATTTATTTCAACTTTACCTCGATATTTTTTGTTTTTCTTATGCATGTTTTGAATTAATTTTTGCTAATAATATCTACTGCTTTTACTTTTCTGTAGTGAACATTATGTACGAAGCCTAGTATTTTTTCTTACGATCCAAAGTTCTGGATTTTTTTTATATTGTTTGAATCGTAAGTAGTCGTTAAGTAGTTGCATGAATATTTTTGAGGAATGGGTATGTTAAATTCTTCAAATGTCCACAGATCTCTCAGGCTACCATAGATAGTGAGTAATTTACAGTCTATTGAAAATAAAGCTTCACATGACGTCATGATTTCTTCCTTGATTAAAGATCTTAAAATTTTGTGTTTCTTGAAATATTTTTTGTTGAGTTTCAGTGTGTTATTGCTATATTTTGGTTTCAGTTTGAATTTCAAACGTTGGTTGTGTAGGAATAGTATATTTACTAATAACGAATACTCGCGCACATCATAATAATTTCGTGGTTCCTACTTCAGATTATGTATCTAATCTATCTCTACTGATACTTTTTTTCCCCTTTTACTAATGTGAACTTCGATGCACTTACGAATATATTTATGAATTGTCTGTTCTGGTCTCGGTTCTGGTATTAACAATAAAGAAGTATATTATTGGATATTTTGAAAGTAAGATTTTTAATACTGAACATCTGGAGGACGTGAACACCCAAATAAAATAAAATATTGAAAATTTTAACATTATAACCGAAATATCAATCTCGTATCAATTAACACGTGAAAGCACTACAATAAACAGTGTACAGGTACTCAAAATAAATTAATAATTATTCTGATTAACTTATGTCATCATCTCAGAAATATGTCCACTTAATGTTATAAGTTAAAATTATATGAGAGGTACGTTTCGCCATATCACGAGTGAGGTACTACTCTTATATTAGATTGTCTTTTTTCGTTTCACATTGAATCGAATAAGTTATTTATTTTTAATAATATTAGCACAATAATTTTTTCTTCATGTTCACTATTTTTAAACATAGTCGACAATGATAGGACGATAAATGTTCTACCTCGAAATTATTATGAGTTTAAAGTGAGAAATTAAATTTAAATAAATCCGAGGGCAGGTGGAAAAGTCCTTGAAAAATGAAAAAAGAAATGCTTTATTTCGTCAAAATTTATTTTATTTCTCAACATAATCTCCTTGTAAGCCCGATCCTTCAAAATAGGCGTTTGTTTCAGCGATGACCTCATCGTTGGAGCTAAATCTCTTCCTGCCGAGCAATTGTTGGTTTGGGAATAGATAAAAATCGCAGGGGGCCAAATCTGGAGAATATGATGGATGACGAACAAATTCGTAGCGGCTTCATATTGATCCAACCGCTATGCAAAATATACGCCGCCCGTAATCGTTTTGCCCTTTTCAAGGCAATCGATATGGACCATACCGTGTGCATCCGAAAAAACTGTCGCCATGATTTCGTTGGCCGATAAACCCACTTTGGCCTTTTTCGGCATCGATTCGCCAGGACAAGTTCACTGTTTCGACTGTTCTTTGGCCTCTGGTTTGTTGTGAAGGATCCATTTTGTTGGTTTGGGAATAGATCAAAATCGCAGGGGGCCAAATCTGAAGAATATGATGGATGACGAACAAATTCGTAGCGGCTTCATATTGATCCAACCGCTATGCAAAATATACGCCGCCCGTAATCGTTTTGCCCTCTTCAAGGCAATCGATATGGACCATACCGTGTGCATCCGAAAAAACTGTCGCCATGGTTTCGTTGGCCGATAAACCCACTTTGGCCTTTTTCGGCATAGATTCGCCAGGACAAGTTCACTGTTTCGACTGTTCTTTGGCCTCTGGGGTGTTGTGAAGGATCAATTTTTCGTCCACGGTAACGAAACGGCGCAAAAAGTCCTTATCGCGCTTGAACATCGCCAAACACTCCTTTGAAGTTGTCACACGGTCGCGCTTGCTGTCCACAGAGAGCAAATGTAGATATGACAGATAGCTTTCTCATATTCAAAAATGTATTCAAAATGTTCCTTACTAGTTCGGTTGAGATGCCCATAGCTTCAGCAATCTCGTGCACCTTAACGATCGTCCAATATCATACCATGGATTTTATCGACGATTTCTGGCGTTGTAATTGGACGACCAGAACGTTCGGCGAACACTTGTGAATCGTACCAATCAATGATGAAAAGTCCTCATAATGTTTAAAAAGCGATGCTTTGGTTTGCATAATGTTTTTTCGAAGCAACAAATAATGTTTAATCAAGACGTGAAATTCACTTTTTTCCATGTTTACAAAAATCTCCTTGCTTGCTTTCGATGGGTGTCAAATCAGAACTGAATGACATATCAGTCTAACAATTCTAATGCGTTCTAGTTAAAGATGGTACAACACAAATGTCACATGGGATTTTCGATTGGGGCGCCATCGGTTTTATTTTTCAGGGACTTTTCACCTTGCCCTCGTATATAATAGAACTCATCAATAGAGCGAGAAAATTAGCAATATTACTGAAGTTCTACTGATGAGCTCTACGAGAAGAACAAAACAGCCGTCTAGAACTATTAGTTTTGTGACCTTACGAGAGACTAGAGAGATCATATCCAAATTGATGAATTCTTTCGCTTCCTAATGAATAACGCCCGTTCTGACATTATGATATTTCTTTCAACTTATTTGTTCGAGTTGGCAAAGGCAATAATGTTTACTGTATAGTTTCAGATTGTGTAGCGGCATTTTCGAACAATCACATTCATTCCCATCGTTTCAGATTCAAAGGAGGTAATTGCCTCTATTCCAGAAATTATCTCTTATGCCAACGAGAAGAGAATCTAGAACCACAAGAATTCGATGTAATGTGGTTCAAGCTTGATAATCATAAAAAGGCAAAATTTCTCTGTTGTCTTTATTTATCACCAAATGAACCAGCTTAACGTCAACTCTTTGAATTTCTTGCTCTGGAACTAAACCTAATTCAGCAGAACTATCTAGTAGGTGAAAGTATCGTCGTGGGGGATTTCAACGTTCACAACTCCGCTTGGCTCAAGTTCTCAAACAAGACGGATGACGCAGGACGGGAGTCCTTCGCCATGATCTATGGTTTCGAGCAGTTAATCAACCCAGACCCTGATAACAACTATCATTATGACAATACGCTTGATTTATTCCTGTAAACCTTTGGGAAACTCTGGTCATTCTCTCTTCACTACGACCTGTCCCTATATCACACCACGAACCAATCCAACACCTCGTACAGTTTGGCATTACAATTCAGCCGACTGGGATGGTCTTAGCATGTTTTTCTCCGAGTTTCCTTGAAGAAACGTATGTTTTGAATCTGATGACGCAACGCAATGAGCCAAAGAGATCTTGGATATTATCAGGCTAGGAATGGAACTTACATACCCCATACCAACAAATCACCCTCATCTGGTGAACCATGGTTCAATAAAATCTGTTCTAGGGCCGCCGCTTCAAAACAAACAGCATACATATGTTGAAGCCAGAAATATCTGCAGTGACACAATAAACGCTTCGAAAGAGGCATATAACGTCAAAATAAGATCATCGCTTATCAAATGTCAGAATGGCTCCACTTCGTTTTGAACTTTCGCCAAAGGAATTGGTCATTTAACTTCCAGTTCATTCCCACCCTTAAGCAAAGATGATAGCACACTGGCTACTACACCACAAATAATATTTTCAGCAAATTCCACTTAGGATCCAGTAGGAAAGCACCCTCCTAATATTGATGCCATCAATAGCCATATGCCTGAAATTGACTTTAGTTAGGGCACAATTATGAGCATTTTGCTTGATATCAATAGCAAAAAAGCTATGAGGCCAGACGGAATTCCACCTGTCGTTCTCAAGGAATGTACGCCAGAATTAACACCAGTTTTCTGCAGGTACCCTATTCTTACAAACTTGGTATCTTTCGTACCAGCTGGAAGACAGATAGTGTTCAACTAATTCCAAAAAATAAAGAAGAACACCCTTCCTTATAAGTATAGTTATATAGGAATATTAACGCTGGTGGTCCACGGGGATCTGTCTTAGCACCAACTTTGTGTAAGACCCTCTATATTGATATGTTTATAAACCTACAGATTAATAATCGTAAAATAATCTCATCCGTGTTTTGACAGGCAATTGAGATGGGTTTATGACACTGTTTTTTTACCTAAATTGTGCTAGCATTTACTTTTGCATATTCGTTTGGATTATGTCATTTATATTATTCAAATAATTTTTTTTTAAGATATTTTTATTACCGCTCGTTAACTGTCTTGCCTGTGGAATATTGACAATTGTGTTATTGTTTCTTGTCAATATCTTGAGCGGGTCTGGGACCATTGCACGACTCTTTAAAGCATTTAACAAGGATTTGTGTCTGGACGGGATCCTCGCGTTTTGGTGTCCATCGCACTCCTCAGTACATAGTCTTATTGTCAAGTGATCTAGATCGGAGGTTGCTGTATCAATCTCACGTTTTGTGCATTGTTTAGGTAGCATGTTTGCTACGGTATTGAGTATAAGTATAACTCGATACATTTGTTCAGGCATTTTAGAGGGATGTGCCCATTGCATATTCATTATCAGTGCGTTGTCGTCACTGGGACAGTACAACAAGTTGGACAGTATGTTGGTTATAATAACCGGATTAATGATTATGGTTGAGCATATATGAAGTATTTACGTTAATGCAACAACTCAATATTCAAAGTTTTAAGGTGTTTACTAAGTCACTGCACTTATGTCTAACTTTAGTTAAGTCGAGTCACTGTTGAATGAGTATGCTCAGAAGCTTCAATTCTTTCCAGGTATGCCATTGACCATCCTGAATCAAGAGTCGCCCAATGGTCCAGCGGTTTTACAAGGTGGTTATTTTATCAAAATTTCGGCTGAATATTATTTTACTATGCATTATAATTTTCATATTTCATCATCTCACTAGGGTTGAATAATATTATAAATAATCTATACTAAAGTGATGACTTTTAATTTCAATCAAACCAGATTCAATGGCAGTCAGGGAATACACTTCTTACATTTGTTTCTATTCCACATCAAAGAACTGTTGGAAATGACATGCTATCCCATCCACAGGTTTGCAGATGATGATAAATTTCATACCGCTTTTATCTACAGCCCCTTATCATCCACTGAAACCAGAAGACAGGGCTGGGCGATTCACCTTTGTGCAGATGGTGCAAACAAAAAAACGAAACGACACATGCATTACACTGATTTCCCTCTGTCGCAGACCACTCTTCGTAGAGCTATGCTACCCTGAGGAGATCCAGAAATTAGAAACGAGGACGGTGCTAAACCTCTACAGGGCTTTAACAATCTATCCGGCAATCATAGATAACTCTACTACCGTAGAATGAAATGTCTTATGGAAGGGACCAACACTCATGGCCGGCGAAAGTATTTCGCTTCCAAAATACGGGAGGGCGCGTCAAGCGTTGTTGTTCAATAGTAGCCATGTTTAATTCATCTGTGGATTTTGTTTCCATACGACTTGTTGCTTGCTATCATACACGCTATTTCTACAATATTATATATATTATATATATATAGCTAATCATGTACAGGTAAACTATAGGTGAATGAAAATAATTGAATTTCTCTCATTGACACTCTTTCAGGTTTTCATGCTGCAAGATATTGAGGGAAAATGGAAACAACCAATTATGTATCAATTTATTAAAGGAGCAGCAAAAGCTGAAACCATTGAATGTTCAATTCAAAACATTGTACGATCTTGCAGGGAAATTGGTTTCAATGTGGTGGCCACAATTTGCGATCAAGGTGCAAATAATGTCAGTACGATAAACAAATTAGTGAAGGAAACGAAAGAGGAGTATGCAAGAGGAGGGAAAGAATTATATGACTTCATATTTGAAGTCGATGGACAAAAAATTGTTCCATTGTATGATCCACCACATTTACTGAAATGTGTGAGAAACAACCTCCTAACAAAAACCGTTCATCACACGCTAAACGGAACTCCAAAAAAAGCTAAATGGGAAGATATACAAAAGGTATGGCAACTGGATAATGTTAGTAGATACTTGAGAGCAATGCCAAAATTGAATGAGTTTAATGTAACTCCTAATAAAGTGAAGAAAATGAAGGTATCAATATGTGCTCAAGTTTTGAGTAGAACTGTTGCATCGACTATTAACCTTATGGCAATTAATGGTAAGTTTAATTTGTGTCATATTATATGAAGTAAGTGTATCTCTAAATATTCAAATTGCAGAACAACCCATTGTAATTAGTCTCGATATTTAATTGTATTTATATGTATTTTTGTTTTAACCCATTGTATTTAGTCTCGATATTTAATTGTGTTTATATGTATATTCTATGTATTTTTGTTTTAACCCATTGTAATTAGTCTCGATATTTAATTGTATTTATATGTATATTTTACGTATTTTTGTTTTAACCCATTGTAATTAGCCTCGATATTTAATTGTATTTATATGTATATTTTATGTATTTTTGTTCTAACCCATTGTAATTAGTCTCGATATTTAATTGTATTTATATGTATTTTTGTTTTAACCCATTGTATTTAGTCTCGATATTTAATTGTATTTATATGTATATTTTACGTATTTTTGTTTTAACCCATTGTAATTAGTCTCGATATTTAATTGTATTTATATGTATATTTTACGTATTTTTGTTTTAACCCATTGTGATTAGCCTCGATATTTAATTGTATTTATATGTATATTTTATGTATTTTTGTTTTAACCCATTGTAATTAGTCTCGATATTTAATTGTATTTATATGTATATTTTACGTATTTTTGTTTTAACCCATTGTAATTAGCCTCGATATGTAATTGTATTTATATGCATATTTTACGTATTTTTGTTTTAACCCATTGTAATTAGTCTCGATATTTAATTGTATTTATATGTATATTTTACGTATTTTTGTTTTAGCCCATTGTAATTAGCCTCGATATTTAATTGTATTTATATGTATATTTTACGTATTTTTGTTTTAACCCATTGTATTTAGTCTCGATATTTAATTGTATTTATATGCATATTTTATGTATTTTTGTTTTAACCCATTGTAATTGTATTTATATGTATATTTTACGTATTTTTGTTTTAACATTGTAATTAGCCTGGATATTTAATTGTATTTATATGTATTTTTGTTTTAACCCATTGTAATTAGTCTCGATATTTAATTGTATTTATTTGTATATTTTTTGTATTTTTGTTTTAACCCATTGCCATTAGTCTCGATATTTAATTATATTATTATATTATATATAGTCATTTCTGTTGTTTTTGATGTTTAATTATATTTATATGTATATTTTATATATTTCTGTTCTGTTGTTGAATAAAAACTATCGACTTTCATTTCCTACTTAAATTGTTAGAAAACAAAATTTGCATTTGTGTGCTGTGTAACTTCGAATTTCATTCCAAACCATCATTTAGTACGCTTCCAATCCTCGCTCTTGTCGCGGTTTCGGTACCTAACACGGAACATTTCATTCTACGGTAGTAGAGTTATCTATGCCGGCAACCCAGTCCTGAATGGGTGTTGGATCTCTGTTCGACCACCTCGGGAGCTCGATATGGGCTTCATACGGCCAAAAAGGAACCTTACCGGTCCCTCTACATTAATAATAATAATATCTGTAAAAATGTACAATTGCGTAATAACAATAACAATTGTAATTTTCTGTGCCTAATCAATATTTAATTTTTATATTTTGTATCTTTTTCCATCAACTCATATCAATTTTATACTATGAATACATGTTATTAATAGTGATTAATACGTATTTTCACTATCTAAATTCCGATCGGTTTCATTCTATAATATTCTGTTTATTTTTATTGTACTACTGTTTATCTTTTCAAGGTTAAGGTTAAGAGTAGCTTTTAACTGAACTTTGCCTTGTTAGTTATTGTGTATCTCTTTTTTTTTCAATAGTCTCTGATAATAAACTATATAGTCAATTTGCGGAAGATATTGATCTACTTGTCGCCCCTACTTTTTTTAGTATCTCATAAATCTTATTAATATTTTGTGCCGCAACGAAATATTAGCAGAAGTAAATGAACGAGTTCCTTCCATTTTGTCCAAATTATTGTAAGTAGACTGTCTCAAAATAGCTGCTAAGTTTTGTTTAGTAATGTGGATTACATCTTGTCAGTTACCACCAATTGAAAGGATATATGATATAAACTATAAAGAGTTCACACTGTGGATATATTATAACACTATTGATAAGAAATAATCAGAGTAAACTCTGATGATGACTACTTGGTAGCCGAAAGGTCCTTTAGTACTTTAGTATTTTTAGTGGATAAGGGTAATTATTTCTTATCAATAGTGTTAGAGAACGGCACTGTTTAGGACGGTGCGTGGGCGATGAAGAGTGTATATAGAAGTGCGAGGAAGGCAAGAGGGGGATTATTTGATAAGCGTTTCTTTAAAAACTCTAACATATGATATGTCGAAAACGTTCTTTTTATATGGTAAAATATGTTGCTTTACCAATGCAACATTTCGTAATTTGTACCCTTCTTTTTTTTCGCAGCCTATGATGAAAATACATTCTCAAAAAACTATTGAAAATAGTGTTAGAGTACGGCACTGTTAGGGACGGTCCGGGGAAGTCCCACATTTGGTCCGGGGAGATCCCTCTATGCGTGGGCGAAGAAGAGTGTATATAGAAGTGCGAGGAAGGCAAGAGGGGGATTATTTGATAAGTGTTTCTTTAAAAACTCTAACATATGATATGTCGAAAACGTTCTTTTCATATGGTAAAATATGTTGCTTTACCAAAGCAACATTTCGTAATTTGTACCCTTCTTTTTTTTCGCAGCCTATGATGAAAATACATTCTCAAAAAACTATTGATAATAGTGTTAGAGTACGGCACTGTTAGGGACGGTCCGGGGAAGTCCCACATTTGGTCCGGGGAGATCCCTCTATGCGTGGGCGATGAAGAGTGTATAAAGAAGTGCAAGGAAGGCAAGAGGGGGATTATTTGATAAGTGTTTCTTTAAAAACTAACATATGATATGTCGAAAACGTTCTTTTCATATGGTAAAATATGTTGCTTTACCAAAGCAACATTTCGTAATTTGTACCCTTCTTTTTTTTCGCAGCCTATGATGAAAACACATTCTCAAAAAACTATTGAAAATAGTGTTAGAGTACGGCACTGTTAGGGACGGTCCGGGGAAGTCCCACATTTGGTCCGGGGAGATCCCTCTATGCGTGGGCGATGAAGAGTGTATATAGAAGTGCGAGGAAGACAAGAGGGGGATTATTTGATAAGCGTTTCTTTAACAACTCTAACATATGATATGTCGAAAACGTTCTTTTTATATGGTAAAATATGTTGCTTTACCAATGCAACATTTCGTAATTTGTACCCTTCTTTTTTTTCGCAGCCTACGATGAAAATACATTCTCAAAAAACTATTGAAAATAGTGTTAGAGTACGGCACTGTTAGGGACGGTCCGGGGAAGTCCCACATTTGGTCCGGGGAGATCCCTCTATGCGTGGGCGATGAAGAGTGTATATAGAAGTGCGAGGAAGGCAAGAGGGGGATTATTTGATAAGCGTTTCTTTAAAAACTCTAACATATGATATGTCGAAAACGTTCTTTTTATATGGTAAAATATGTTGCTTTACCAATGCAACCTTTCGTAATTTGTACCCTTCTTTTTTTTCGCAGCCTATGATGAAAATACATTCTCAAAAAACTATTGAAAATAGTGTTAGAGTACGGCACTGTTAGGGACGGTCCGGGGAAGTCCCACATTTGGTCCGGGGAGATCCCTCTATGCGTGGGCGATGAAGAGTGTATATAGAAGTGCGAGGAAGGCAAGAGGGGGATTATTTGATAAGTGTTTCTTTAAAAACTCTAACATATGATATGTCGAAAACGTTCTTTTCATATGGTAAAATATGTTGCTTTACCAAAGCAACATTTCGTAATTTGTACCCTTCTTTTTTTTCGCAGCCTATGATGAAAATACATTCTCAAAAAACTATTGAAAATAGTGTTAGAGTACGGCACTGTTAGGGACGGTCCGGGGAAGTCCCACATTTGGTCCGGGGAGATCCCTCTAGGCGTGGGCGATGAAGAGTGTATATAGAAGTGCGAGGAAGACAAGAGGGGGATTATTTGATAAGCGTTTCTTTAACAACTCTAACATATGATATGTCGAAAACGTTCTTTTTATATGGTAAAATATGTTGCTTTACCAATGCATTATTTCGTAATTTGTACCCTTCTTTTTTTTCGCAGCCTACGATGAAAATACATTCTCAAAAAACTATTGAAAATAGTGTTAGAGTACGGCACTGTTAGGGACGGTCCGGGGAAGTCCCACAGTTGGTCCGGGGAGATCCCTCTATGCGTGGGCGATGAAGAGTGGATATATAAGTGCGAGGGAGGCAAGAGTGGATTACGCATTAAGCTATCGAAGTATGATTGATGTAATATTAATAGCCATTCCTAGATTGTAATTCTTTTAGAGTATAATAAACTATTATTTGATAAGTGTTTCTTTAAAAACTCTAACAATAGTATTTAAACATTTTCATCAACATCGAAGATATTTTACGTCAAAATTTCGCTCCATTTAGGTTCAGTTTGCAGCAGTTTATGAAAACCCAACTATTTCAAGAAAAATGTGTCGATAATAAATGTTATATATTCTCATATCCTGGGAATCGATAAGTTAATCAAAAGCTGTTCACACCCAATGGAATTGTATTTTTAGCAATGTCATGCAGGAAAAATATGGGTGCCTGTTGTGTGGCTAGCTCCGCAATGCATCAATCTCTTTTAGACTATTTGTAATGGGGCAATTATCAACGAAAATCGGTTCAATAAACAACAAAGGTGACGGAGCACTTTCTCTAGCTACATGATAGAAACTGCAAGTCATTCCCATTTAATAAAATACTGTATACCTACGTAACTAATATGTTATGCGAATAGAATAATCATATCATGTTCGAATGACAAACGTCCAACGTTTTAGTTACGGTAAGATATTTAATATTGTTTTGTAGTTCCTTATCGATAATAATAAACGTAAATCATCATGGTAAACTAAGTGTTCGGAGTACAGTTGCAGTTCGTCAACAA
Organism: Endomychus coccineus; assembly: GCA_958510875.1. Lineage (NCBI taxonomy): Eukaryota > Metazoa > Arthropoda > Insecta > Coleoptera > Endomychidae > Endomychus > Endomychus coccineus. Next base: position 139,297,263 of record OY294069.1, on the reverse strand, counting down.
TTACACAGCATTTTCACGCATACTATGTTTGTTGATATAATAAAAATATGTATTTTATATTCAAGGTCGGAACTTTTCCTATTTCAGAATGACATGCAGAATAATGATAAAATAAACATGTGGTGTATGGACAAGAATCCAGTGTTGTATTAATACAAAATACAATGAATGAGAGCAGCAAAGAACGACTCGGATCGATCCTTGTTAGAAAAAGTCGAGATCGAAAATTTCGAATTTCATGTCACCTATTTCTCAAGATGTGCCTCGAGCTAAATAACTTTAATATTAATTTTTGTAAAAATCATCAAAATCAAATCAAATATGCAATATTATAGTTAGTAATACATTAAAGATTTCAATGAAACACTTATTAAACAAAACTTAATTATATTTAAAATAATGTCAGTGTATTAAATATGAAGGCTTTAAATCATTTAATATACTCAACCATCATTCGACTACACCTAACGTATAATGATAATGTCTCGTTGTCTTCCTAGTATCATTCTAGCCGTACCCCGCTCCCACGCATCGAGGAATCTCCCCGGATTGACTGTGGGACTTACCCGCGCTGTTCCTAACAGTGCCGTACTCGAAAAAGCAAAAATACAATGATGTTTAGGGTTTTAAATACGTATTTCGGAAACTTACTTGCCGTAGTTACTAGATCTGAGAGAAACATGTTAGTTGACTTGTTAGTATGTTTCTCCACAAATATCCTCAGGCATTTTTCGAAATATATGTAGACATTGACTTTCCTACAGCTTTGAGAGTCTTTTGTGTGAGAAATTTTACCAAGATCGTTACTTTTCTACTATATAGGGTGCAAAAGGCAAATGAGACAGTTTTTGAAATTTAAGATAGGTAGTTCCTTTTGTTTTGAACCTGTACCTATTCTCTGTATGATGGGAGACTAGAGTACTAGAGGTGTTAACACAGCTGAAATCGCAAGGACACGGTAGCTAGGATTTGGATAAGCAAGATAATACTCTTGGGACCTACTAATCTGGATCACTCAGAATGTTGTAAAATTGAAATCGGAGCAATATTTTTTTGTACAAGGCTGCTTGTTATTTAACTAATATGGAGCCTTAGGACAACATGTGTTTCTAGTGATGTTAAATGACCGAGCACATATTTTTGGAGAACTTTCTCGAACGACCTAGAATAAGCATGAACGAGAATAATGAACAAATAACGAAAGAGTGGCGAGAATTCAGTTTGGTCTTTTATACATAAGTTATATTACCTACATTTTCAGAAACCATGGTGTTGCTTTGATCTCCAACTATTCTCTGTATGAGAGAACTCTCGAGAGAGAACTATTTGGGCCGGCGCTAGGCCGGGAGTAGATTCAGCAAGCAACACCTTTTCGTGGTTCTCGAGATAAGTAACCCTACGGGGAGAAACCAACGTTGTCAATGCCTAAGATCCGGTGAACTGTGCACCACATGCAGTTCATCACTAAAACCAAGATTTTGTGCCTTCCTATCCCAGTTCTCTGGTCGAAATGGATTCACGGGCTTGGTAGACATATGCGGTAGGCTATTTGAACGAAGCCGAACGGTGACTCGTCAAACGTTCCTGGTGAAACAGATAACACGAGGAGGTGGAATTGACCATAGCCCAGAAGGGGCATTATATGAGTCTAGCAAGTAGCTCCACTTTGGGTCCGCCTGAAGTGGGTCCGCCTAAAGTAACTCCGCCGGGGGTGAACAAAAGCTGCCTCTGCGGGGGTAGAATGCTGCACCACATGGCTGTACTCATAAAGTCCGGTGTCGGTGCTTCTTATGCCAGGCCTTTCTGGGAAATTGATTCGCGGCCGAGGCAACGATATGTGGAAGACCGATGATAAGAGGTCGACGGCGACTCGTCAAACGGGAGCTGTTATAATAATAACACCAACACGAGTAGACATGGGGAGAGGGGCCCAGGCGGTCCAAAAGACCGTCTCCTCTCCAAGTAAGGCGTTGGTCTCTGTCGGGCAGTGGCGTGCTGTTAAGTAGGAGAGGGCCCTATGAACATGTCTAGAGTCTAACGACGGGAAGGCAGGGGGCGTTAAAACCCCTGGCAGTAGATTCAGCAAGCAACGTCCTCTCCGCGGGGTTCGAGATAAGTAACCCCTTGGGGCGAAACTAAGTGTTGCCACTGCAAAAGATCCGGTGAACTGGGCACCACATACATTTCACCTTTAAATTCACGACCCCGTGCCTTCTTATCCCAGAGTTGCTGGTCGGAACAGATTCACGGACGTGGTAGACACATGTGGAAGGCCAAACTTGAACGAGGCCGACGATGGTTCGTAAACGTAGCTTAGGCTAACACGAGCAGGCAAGAGAGGCTATTGCTCGCTCGTTAGGGGGAATAGTCTGCTGCACCATATGTATCTAGGTTCTCGCTTAAAGTAGCCTCTGCCAGCTAGAGCGGGGTGAAAAGAGGTGCCGCTGCGAAACGTCAGGTAAACGGTGTACCAAATAACGTGTACCCATAAAAACCACGGAGCAGTGCCTTCCTATCCCAGACGACGGGTCGATATGGATTCTCGGCCGTATTAGACATATGCGGTAGGCTACTTGAACGAAGCCGAACGATTACTCGTAACGCTCCTGGTGAAACAGGTAAATACGAGGAGGTGGAGGTGGCTATAGGGATCTGAAATGATGGTTAGGTACCTGCTTTACCATTCCAGTATGGCGGACGAGTTGTCACATTATTTGTTTGCGTACATATAAAGCAATGCGTATATCTTGTTTTTTTTTCTAATTTAAGAGGTGATCCTCACAAAATAGAAGACCAAATTAATAAAAATAATGGTTCTATTTTAAGCAAGAAATGTTCATACAAGGCAGGACAAGGGGGACAGTGTAAACATGTCATGGCAACATTATTATGTTGCTACAAGTAAGAGGTTATGTTAACATAAAAACATCAATATATGATTATTAATATTGTGATTATTATAAAGAAAATAAAAGTTACCGATTGACTGATAACATCAAAGAAGTAATAAGGAACATTTTCAGCTTACAGTCAACCAGCAATCTGCACGGTTGGCTTGACAAATTAAATGTATGTGAAATGAACGACTGTTTTAAAAGAATAATCCAAAGTTTAGAAGGAGATTATATTTCCATCTGTGAGGAAAGTAGTTTAATTATGATTTCTGGAAAAGTCATAGAAAATATCGTATAACAGGTTCCAGAGCTTACGAAATATACACTTATGCCACTAATAAAAATGCCAATTGGAATCAAAAAAGTAATACATATTTCAATCCGCAAGAGTTTAGGAGTGAGTACACAGAGATTGCGAGTGAAGATAAAGCCATAGAAAAATTCATCTCAGTTTCAACAACAGAGGTAGTCGAAGTGGGTTAAATTATTTCTACAAAAAATGATTGGCTCGCTTACTCTGCTGATGGTGTAGTTGTGGAGAATAGTAAATCCAAGTCTACTACTAGAAATAAAATGTCCTGCCTGTAAAAGGATCAGAAATGACAATTGAGGAAGCTTTAAAATGTTTATAAGTGTATAACACAGTAAAAGAAATACAACTTGTTAGGTTAAGTTAGGTAAATAATAGAAATACAACTTGTTACTCTTTTGCACAGAAAAATGTTATCAAAAGGATTTCATTTATTGTTTATTATTCTTACAAGCTACTGAATGTACAATAAATTTTCAAGTTTTACTCCAAAATACTCCAAAAACTCTAGTAATACATATGTTTATATGTAAATAATATTTTTTGTGACAATTCGTTGTTTCGGCGTAGAAAACACCAGAGGGCGGTAATGTCATTTCGGATCCCTATAGCCCAGTAGGGGCAATAATATAGTCTAGCAAGCAGTGCCGTGGTGGTTTCGCCTAAAGTAGTCCCGCCGGGGGCAAAAAAACACTGTCTCTGCGTGGGTAAATGCTGCACCACATGGTTTTACTCCTAAAGTCCGGTGGTTCTTATCCCAGGCTTCTGGGCAATTGATTCGCGGCCAGGACAATGATATATCGTAGGCCGATGATTAGAGGCCGGCGGCTACTCGTCAAACAAAGTAGTTGTAAAATGGCCACAACACGAGTAGGCAGGAGGAGAGGGGCCCAGATGGTTCAAAAGACTCCTCTCCAATTAAGGCGTTGGTCTCTGCCGGGCAGTGGCGTGCTGGCGATTATTAGGGAAGGGCAAGTACGATGGGTCTAGAGTCCACTGGACGGGCAGGCTGGAGGGACTAAGGTCCTCCCACAGTTATCAACGTGTATGATGAGAGACAAGTACTAGTGGTGTTAACACAGCTAAAATCGTGAGAAGCACACTGTAGCTAGGATCTGGATAAACAAGATAATACACATGGGGGACCTGCGAATTTGGATCACCCACAATCTTGTAAATTTGAAATTGGAGCAATATTTTTTTGTACAAGTCTGCTTGTTATATAAATAGTATGAAGCATTAGTAAAAAATGTTGGTTGTAGTTTAAAAGACCAATTTTGACCTTGACAATATCCGCCGAATGAAAAATGAATAATGCCATTTTCGAAACCAGTCAACTTTTCTATTCAATATTTGTTTTAATAGTACTCCATTGTTCTCGAAATAGTTTGTTGTCTCAATTTAAATGTCGCACTCTATAATAAACTAAAGTTCACTTATTTATTTATGTTACAAATTTATTATGAACTACATCGAGATTTACATCCATCCTCAACTAAACCGTTGTTAATGATATTGGACATTACATGCATTTCATCATCAATCGCCAATGACAAACTTGCCGAATACGCTTGTTTCATTTTCGAAGTGCTCTCGAAAGAAGGTTTTGTTGTCAGGTGAATTGTCAAAATCATTGACACATCAACCCTACTTTCATGATAGCACAGAGTAAATAAATCAATGTAAATATGTGAGTGTGACGTCATTCAAATCTTAAAGTAAGTATGTATTTCTGCGGGTTAAATGTATGCGTATGATATACAGTCTGTCCAAGATAAAGATGTCTATCATGGGGATATCGGAATCGGTAATAGATACAGTTTTGGTTAAATGTAACCAATAGGCCAATCATACGGAAGTATAAAATTTCCAATATCATTTTTGATTTTCAACAAATTTTGGAAAACTTTTACTTGATTTCCTATTTTTTTAACGTTGCCGTCAGTTTTGATATCCGACTTTTCGTTTTCAATCAACCATCATCAACTTTTTTTACGGCTCTTTTTTTTGATACAAATTTTTCAGGTATTTCACATTCTACACTCACTGACGTATCACAAGTGATGGTTCGATCACGATTCAGATCAGTTTCAGCACCGATCAAGATTTTTGGGAAAAAAATTCAAGTACGAGCCTGCATTAGAGGATAAAGTTGGAGTTGACTTCTTGAAACAAACACAAACAACTAACGATCGATAAATTATCTTGAATACTACACTTCCGCGGACAGCTGATCTTGAAAATTATTGGCTTCTGGATGGATTCTGCGTCACAGTAGCACGACTAAAAGCCGACGTTTCCCCAAACATTACAGGTGGCATGTTCAGGGCAGACTTGAGACCTGACGCCTGCTGTAAGGTTGACTTTCGAAATTATTCTCACTATAACGTAACCTAAAAGACCTGCTGTCACATAGACTATCGAAATTTACCACAGAGTATCGTCTTAAAATGAGAATTTGAGACAATCGTGCATATTAAATGTATATAAATATATGCATATTTATAACCAGAAAAACACGGTTGTCATTATGGTTAACTAGTATACTATAATTCCTCTTGAAAAAGTGAATTTGGAAAACAAATTTTATATTAAAATAAAGGCGTATTTCTGATAAAATATTACTATAATTCTTTAATGTTTCTATCGTATCTGTAATAAAGTTTTATCAGATCCTTTTCTTTCTCTATTCGTAAATGACTTTTGTGCAAACGTTAGATGTTAAAAATGTCGAAGTCAAAGTTCACTATGGAAAAAACATTTTTTTTCAAATAATTAACTTTTTTGGAAACGTATGTGTATCTTGTGATACATCATCGAAAAGGTAATAAAGAGTCTAACAAAACTGCAATAATCTAATATGGCGCCCATAAGAAAAAATAAAGTGGATGTAAATCTGAAAACTTAGGGAAGTAGCGGTAAAAAGTTACAATGTGGAAGGCAATTTGTTTTGAAATCCTTATTATAAAACCATGAGAAAAAATATAAATAATTCTTGAAATTCCGTTTTTTTTTTTGGATATCCCCAGATATACGAAGGAATTTTGAATTCTCAACGGCGTATTGTTAGTCACTTAACTACGAGCAACTTTGACCTAGTTTTCGAGATTCCAATGGTAAGGATCGAATTTGGAACACCCGGTATAAATATGAAGTTATAACATATCTTAAATCATCGATGGTAACAAAATGACGTACTCTAATTCTATTTGAAAAACAGAAGATGGATGTCAAAAATAGAACTCGAAACGAGGCTACTGCGCCCAAAACAAGACAGCTCCCGTTTTCAACAATTTAAAACAGTCTGCAAAATTTGAAATTTATATGACCAATAGGAAGGAATAAGCGCAATCGTGAGTAACGCCCATATGCATCACAAACATCATGTCAAAAATAGTCTAGATCGATTCAGAAATGCTCAAAAAGGATATATCTGCGAAACCCCGTAAAATTTTTTTGGACCGACATTACACCCATGTAGTGAGGGAAGTAAAAATAAAATAGGAAATCGAGAAATACAGTTTTTCCAGAGTTAGTTGAAGATCAAAAATGAACGAAATTTTATACTTTCATATGACTTTGGTTACGCAACATTTCCCCAATTAACCAAAACTGTTTTATTACCGTTTCCGATATCCCCATGATGAGACTGTGGGATACCAAGGCTCTGCTTCTTCTTTATTTAATGTTTTCCTATTCATTCATTGTATACACTATATTTGATGAATATAACTTAACAACCATCATATATCAACAAAAATTGAAATTCATACAAGAACTGTATTTTAATAAATCAATAATTTAAAAAAAAATTAACTACTGTAGTGCTAATAAATAACCGTATCACTACAATTGGTGACCCCGTCAGAAGCCCCCCACACCCGACAGTACTTAGACAGACTGTATATTTATAACCTTATCAAGAACCTTATGTTTGTCCCATTGAACCTCTGTCGAATAGTCTTTATCTTTATCCAGTCACAGAAGATGAGATAATAAAGGGTTGTAAACAGCTGCAAAATAAGTTTAGTTCTGGTGTTGACGGCATTCCCCTAACTATTCTTAAATTCTCATTAACAAAAATACAAAAAAATGTATGTCATATTATAAATTGTATATTTGAAAATGGTATATTTCCAGACGCTTTAAAGGTAGCAATAGTAAAGCCTTTGTATAAAAAAGGAGACTGCGAGGATTTTGGTAGCTATTGGCCTATTAGCCTACTTTCTTCGTTTGCTAAACTGGTAGAAAAAATTTTGAGTCACAGATTGGTAGTTTTTTTTTTACAAAATTCAAAATTTTTAACAAAAGTCGACATGGCTCTCTTAGGGGCCGAAGTATAACGACAGCTATTTTCGAATTTACTAGAGTTGTGTTAAAGGCTTTGGACGTGGAATTTTCTTAGACTTATCCAAAGCCTTAGACTGTATAGATCATACAATTTTAATCAAAAAACTGAAAAATAACGGTATACGAGGAAAACAGTTGTCAATTATAGTCAGCTACTTAAAAGTACAACCAAGTTGTAGAAATGAACTACACCAGAACCAATACAGATCAGAAAAAAAAAATCTTGAAATGGGAGTGCCACAGGGATCTACATTAGGGCCTCTTCTCTTTCTAATATTTATCAATGATTTGCCTATAATAATATCGGAAAATGGTCATACCTCGATAAATTATGCGGACAACGAGAATGTTGCCATTAAAAGTAATAATATTGAGAATTTAAAACAGGAGTTGATCCTAGTGCTAACAGAGATTGAAAATTGGTGTCAAGTCAATGAACTTGTAATTAACAAGTCAAAAACAAAGTGTGTGGTTTTTCAAACTAATCAGTCGAATATTGAAATTCCAAAAACTCTTACATCGAATAATCAAATTATTGACGTAGATAACAGTACTAAATTCTTGGGACTTATTATAGACAAAAACTTGAATTGGTATGAACAAATGACTTTCAAACAGACTTAAATCTAAACTATACGTATTAAGAACTTTATAAAAATCGGTGGACAAGGAAACTCTAATGGTTGTCTATTACGCCATTTTTCAGTCTCTAATAACTTATGGGATTACTTTCTGGGGCAACAGCTCTCAATCTAAACAGATTTTGATCCTACCAAAAATGGCACTACGCATAATTTATGGCCTGAAGTATCGAAACTCCTGTAAAGGTACGTTTCGCAAATTCAATATTTTAACTGTTCCGGCACTTTATATCTCGGAATGTCTCATGTTTAACTTCAGAAACAAACACTATTCGGCAGAGTATGAAAACGGACAAGTATATGAAACTCGTAATATTTTATATCTTTACCCAGAGGTTGATTTAACATTATATCAAAAAAATATGGAATATATGAGCCTTAAGCTTTTTAACAAACTTCCAAATGAGATGAGATTAAGGAACTTAAAAAATTCAAAGCAGCTGTTACTAAATTGCTAATATCTTTAGAACCTTATACTGTTGCAGATTTTTTAGAACAATAAAGTCTGTATATTATGTGCTAACGTTTCTGTGGTGATAGTGTTTTTCTATATTATTTATTATTTTACTCATATATGTATATATTTGTATTGATGTGTATATACATATAGTTATTATGACGTTTTTTAATATTGTATTGTTCAAGTTTATTTTGTAAATGTAGACAAACCATGTTGAAATAAAGATTATTATTATTATTATTATTATTAACCAGAAAAAGACCATAATGTTTCAATAAAATACTACAGTTCCATTAAAAACCGAAGATGGATGTCAAAAGCACCAATCGCAGGGGAGTTACTGCCCCTCAAAACAGTATTTTTTATTTTGACCACTTTTACAATATGTACCTATTTTCCTTAACACGTATAGTGAGGGAAGTAAAAATATATATAAATATCACGTACTAATAAAAACAATTTTTAAACTCCTAATATCGCCAAATGAAGAAATTAACAGTCTCAAGTTTGCATCAAAGGGCATTTTTAAAATTACATAATCTATGTTTTATTCCTTATAAACTATAAACTACGTATACGTTACAAAACGGTTGCAGGTACAAGCTGACCATAGTATAATATATTTTTTCCACTACTAGCTGTGAAGTTGACAATTATTACGTCTCCTAGCCTGCTGAGAAGTTGAATTTCTCTAGTAGTGGTTAATAATTTTTTCTATTGTTGACCTAGGTTAATAATGAACAAACTCAAATGTTTTGAGACTCCAGGGATAGTTGTTTAACAAAAACTTGTGCAACGTGATTTTGTATACCCAGGAGATTGTCATTAACGTATTTGCTGCTTGAAATTACCTAACACGATAAAATTATTTGAATAAAAAAATGCCATTAGTTTAAAATTCGCGCTCAACATGAATGACTGATGACATTTGGGAATCGTGACCGTAACCTACAGCGAGTGCCGGACAGAGCCGAGCTTGGTTATGTTACAAAACTATTTAAACAAAATAAGAGTAAGACCACGAGAACACAGAATTACCAGAAGACGACATTGAATAAAACTGATTATTTTTCAAGTGAGTAACCTTGCTACAGGCTACAGATAATAGATGGTTTTGTAAATTTTAGGTTAGTATTCGACTAAGTGAAAAAAAGATTTCAGTAGTGAAAACGATAGAAAAGAGAAATAGTTGATCTCAACATAGAATAATGTGCCCATAAAGTAGAGACCTTGTTATCACTTGCATAATCGTGGAAGTATGCCAGTAGTAAGTAGAAATCATCTCTTCGTTTTTGGTACTGCACCAAACTGTCTGTACAGTAACTTTTTTTGCGTTTTCTCGCATTTCTGGCGGTTTGCAATTTAAATTTTCCCTCATTTCGGCTTTTCACATGTATACGTAATGCATACGTAAATATTTCAACAATATTGTTTTTGAGAAATGTCATTTAATAGAAATGTCAAAATTGATTTCCAGCCTACTTACTTTTTATCAGACAGAAATTACGTATCAAATTGTTTACTTTATTTAACTTAAAAATATTAAATTCTAGTTTAATGTGCTAGTAGTGGAAAAAATAGTATATACACCACGGTGGTGAAGACGGTTATAAGACCTCGCACCTTATTCCGCTCGGGGCTAGGCCCCTCGCGAAATAATCTTGATGCTCGGTCAATAATGATAGTCTTCAACACCTTGGTGTATTATATACTATAGGAGTGCATAATATTACCTTGCTAAAAATGGGAGCGATTCAAAGTATTTTTAATCCTCAGGGTGGAATTCAAAGTTAGCCAAAAGTTTTAGGAATAGAGAACTCGTAGGTAGAAATTAGCTTGAGCACATCATAATTGAAACGGATTCTTCAATAGTTAGGGCTACTGTTCAAATGTACATACGATTTGTACAAAGAGTAGTGTTGTGGTTACGGAACTATTATGTTAATCAGACTACTGATAAATCATAATTTATTCTTGGATTTTATTCCAGTGAAATAATTAAGATCACCCACATCCACCATCTACTAAACTTGATTTCCTAGTTCTTCATTTTCTCATTTCAATGACTTGTAAATTCAAATAAGATAAATTAAATAATAAAAGATCCAGGCAGAACTACCAACACAAATAAGACACATTTCATTTGCAATTCAATTATTTCAATATTTCAAAGATCCATCCATATTCATTCAAACTACCTTATAATACTCCTTTGGGTATTTTTGTTTTAAATAAGCGGATAAAATATTGTCTATTCATTGAGCTTAATTTGATATCATTTTTATACATTGAATTAGTAAGGTTTCGCAAAAAACGTATTAATTCAGTTATATGGTAATTCCATGAGAATGCTTTTACTTGATAAACAGTTTTTAAGATTAACGAGAGTTAAAAACCTATATTAGGCGAAAACCGATGACGCAAGATGACAATTCAATTATTGTTACGGTTTCCTTTGTTAATTCAACTTCATATAAGATTGCCTTGTTAATTCGGATTTATACTTAGTGAAATGATTGCAATATATACTTTTATTAAAACATAAAATGGAAGCAACAATTTTAATTAGCCGTTATAGTTTGATGAATTGGCTTATACTTCTTAATTGATTCCCATTAAAATTCCTCAGAAATAGATGTGTTACACATGTCATTGATTAAATGCCTATGAGTAAGATTCTTGAATTGAAATGTCAGATTAAAATAACCTAACGTTTGAACTAGAGTTTCTATATATTCATTTTTGTATAAATTCGAACTTACAGGCAAATTCAAGAATCAATTCAATTCATTAAACCGAAACATTAAAAACAAACATTTTTAATGGTTCAAATACATTCTAGTCACATTTTAATTGAAGAAATAAAACAGATTATTCATTAGAATGTTTATTTTCGATCGATATACTATCTTCACATTTGGAAAATTTGCAAAAATAGTACTAATCAACAAATATTAATTAGTTACAATTGATATGCTAATTTCTATGAATATGTATATACGAGGGTCATTTGAAAAGTTTCCGGCCTTTTAAAGAAAAACACATTATTCAAGCCAAACAAAAATTTATTTCTCAACATAGTCTCCACGCAAGTCAATACATTTGGTCACACGCTTTTCCCAACCCTTCAGGCCATCAGAAAAAAATTCTTTAGGTAAACCTGAAAAATACAGGTTTACTGCCTCTTCGACCTCGGTATTTGACCCATATTTTTTCCCATCCAGAATTTTTTTTTCAAGTTCGGAATTAAAAAAAAGTCACTCGGAGCTAGGTCTGGTGAGTAGGGTGGGTGTTGAAGCAATTCGAACTTCAATTCCTCCAATTTCGCCATTGCGACCATGCACCTTCTTCCTCGCCAAGTGTGGTCGTTTCTTCTTGAGTTCCGTCTTCAATTGGTCCAGCAACGCAGCGTAATAGAGTCCGTTAATGGTTTTTCCTTTTTGAAGGTAATCAACCATAATTACTCCACGGCTGTCTCAAAAAACTGTCGCCATCACTTTTCCGGCAGAAAGAACGACCTTCGGAGCTGGTTCCTCCACCTCAATCCACTGCATTGACTGTTGTTTTGTCTCCGGAGTATGGTGATGGATCCAGGTTTCGTCGACAGTAATTAATCGGCGCAAAAACTCGGTAGGATTCTTTTGGAACCGCTGAAGAGTTTCGCGCGACATGTCCATCCGTACGCGCTTTCGGTCGATCGTCAACAAACGCGGCACTCATCGTGCGGATAATTTTCTCATGCATAAATCTTCATGTAAAATCTTATGCACCCATTCAGTTGATATCCCACAAGCTTCAGCAATTTCATTAATGGTTAATCGGCGATCTTCCATCACGGTTGTGTGCACTAAACTGACGATATCTTCCGTGGAAACAGTTTTTGGACGTCCAGAACGTTCATCGTCAAAAATGCTTGTACGACCGCGTTTGAACTCGGCCACCCAATGTTTCACGGTTATAATGAGGGCGAAGATTCACCATACATGGAGTCTAACTCTTCTTTCACTTCCCGAGTTTTTTCCCTTTCAAATACAGGAACTTAATCACCGCGCGATACTCGATTGTCGTTAACATTGTCGTTAACAAACGTAACCTGTCAACTTTGGAAGGGTACCATGTGTTTTGTACTGATCGGAAAGACTTGAAATTTGTATGGCATACATATGTAAAGGCCATCTATTGGTTGGCAAGAGAACTTGAATGCACGTGTGGACTCGAATGCACCAAGGAGGTTTTTTGGGTTGCTGAATACGATAGATTTACTCGAATATCATCGTAGGGGTGGGAAATGGCTAATTTGACACGCTTCTAAATATTTATTATTTTTGCATTTTAAAATTACTTTGGAGTAAATCTGACTTCGGAATCGTAAAAACACGTAAATTGCAAAATAACATATAGGAGTGCAAAATTGGCCAATTTCGTCGATTTTACCACCCCTATGATTGATTGCAAGTAAATGTGGCTACGGATTCGTGATCAGCGACCCAAAAAACCTACTTGGTGCATTCGAAATGTCTAAAATACGTAAATTTAAAAATAACATATTGGTGGTGCGAAATTGGCCAAATTGGTCGATTTGACCACCCCTACGATGGATTGCAAGTAAATCTGGCTACGGATTCGTGTTCAGCGACCCAAAAAACCTCCTAGGGGCACTCGAAATGCCAAAATACCTTTTTTTGTAGAAAATACAATTCAAGACTTGAACATTTCGGGCCATTTTCGCCCCAATGGGTGCGGTTGGGGTTCCCAAGAGGTTTTAAGGTGTATGAACGATCCGAGAACCTCCTGAAGCTAATGCAAAAAATTTTTTGATTCGAACTTACATGTTTTTTTTTTATTATAGCTAAAATCCCGGTTCACAGCCTGGACTATATATAAGTCAAACTATATGTGAATAGATCGACCCGCATATGTATGTTATTGTAAGCTCGCACATGCCACCGATTGGCGAGCACCTGCTTATGTTGGTTCTCGGTGTGGACAAGTAAAAAAATAAATTAAGTCTGGACTCAAATCTAGGCACATGAAAACACAAAGCCCGCAAAATTTCCGAACATTCCACACAAGAATGAACAGGAATACTATACCCGGCCTGGATCTCCGGTAAGTCAAGCTATCGAAAGAAAACCTCGAGAGTAAATCGGTATGCGGATAGCCAATAAAAGGGTAGATATTGTCACATTTAAAAGCAAGATATTTGAGAAATCTGCGTTAAATGCTTTCCACAGAGACAACATGAATCTGGTAGAATGGAGACCATACCAAGGACGCATATTTCAACCGTGATCTTACAAATGTATTAAAGAGAAGAATAGATGTCTGAATTTCGGAAAACTCCCTAGAATATCTTAGAACAAACCCCAACATCTTAGATGCTTTGTCGTACAATGACTGATATGATCAATGAATGAACCTTCTGTCAAAGATAACACCAAGGTCACAGAACGTCTTCGAACTATTCAAGACACGGGCATCCAGGTAAAGCCAGGAAAAGATAGAAATGATTCTTTGATATTTCGTTTTTTTTTGGATATCTCCAGATATAGCAAGTCTGCAAGATTTCAAATCCATACAACCAATGGAAACGGCGCAATCATCTCCATAGTGGGTTACGCGCACACACACATGTCAAAAATAGTCTAGATTACTCTAGATCGATTCAGAAATGCTCAAAACGGATATAACTGAGAAAATCCTGAAAATGTTTGTAGGCTCGACTTAATACTTCTCTTACAGTATATGCTACTTATATGAGGGGAGTAAAAATGATTAGTACTATAATCTACTAAATGTTAGAAACTAACGATCGAAGGTTAAGATTTTCTAAACAGGTCGAGATAGTGGATACCTAGTAGGAAACGTAGACATATTAAAACACGTGAAAAACTCGTGATGACATATCTATACAATTCATATTATCATATCTTATCTTTCAAGTAACACTAGGTACATTTATTTAGAATAAGCGTTGTGTCTTAGAATAAATTACATATATATTATAGGAAGCAACTAGGCAGAATAATCTAATCTTTGGTTTTTTTAACATATATAGGTAGCTTCTCTGACCTGTTTGACGATCCTCTTAGTTTCTGATTTTCAATCTTCCATTCTACCCTGGTTAGACTCATTCTACATCATTATTATATTTGATATATACATAGGTCGTCCGTTTCCCGCATTTATCCCCCACGTCACCGGGGAGTTAGGGGACACCTTAGTCTGGAGGGTCTGTATCGAAGTGTGGTTCTGAGTATAGCTTGTAAAATTCTTAGGAGTTCGTACTGGGGCTCAGAAAGAACTTGGTCTCGACTTTCAGATCAGTCGAGAAGGCCTACTAGAGGACAACCTCGAGTTACAACCTTCTCGCCTGAAAGCCCAGATAAATGCCGCGTAGCAAGATCTTATGCTCAGGCGGCATGTTGACAAGCCGATACACCTTGGTCTATCGCCGCAAAGTGATAGGTGTGCAGGTTCCTGATGTCAGCTGCAGGACCTGTCGAAAGGCGCCCGAGACGCTTTTCCATCTGCTGTCGGCATGTCCGGCCTCGGCGTACACCCATCGCCATAAATGCAGCCCTACGAGTGCTGTATTACCATCTAAGCCACTCGTACGGAATAGACCAAGAGCCGATGCTGCCCTACACGCCAGGAGATATTGAGTCCGTTGTAGATAGCGAAACATCTATTGGTATCTACTGGATCAACCCGTTTCCGACCGTCAGGTCCTTACAAGCAAATAGGCCTGACGTTGTCCTCCTCGATAAACAAAGCAAGACTATGTATGTCATAGAATTCTTTGCTCCGGCAAAGAAGAACAGTCTTCAAAGAGGAGGAAAAATGGACAAAATATCAAGATCTCCTGTTCGAGCTCCACACGCTAAACCCAGGCAACGAGGTCGTATTAGTGGTTCTGATCATCGGTGTTTTGGGCGGAATTCGGTCTTCGCTGCGTTCGAACTTTAAGATCATTCCGGCCTGTAAGAACTCGGCGCAGTCATTCTAGGTTCAATAACACTACTTAGAGTAAACGATTTGGGAACCTGAAGCTACTTACCGATCGGTGGGGAGGAGTAGCTTCGATAAACTGATTAGGTTATTCTGGCGCGATTGTTGCGATGTCGCCGGAGCGCGCACCAGCCCCAACCAGGTGTTAATTAAAAAAAGTATATATCATCACTTGAGGGGAAGGGGCTTAGCCCACAAATGCACTTAGGCTACTTAGTTGGGCCCATTGTGCGCCCCGTGGTCAGAAGCCTATTCTATTGTAGCAGGTTTGTGGCCCACCAGAAACTCAGAATATTGCCAATGCTGGCTTCCATAAGTTCTTCTGGGAGCAATTTTGATTCCCAGGTTAGTGTCTCAATTGAATAAAAGATGATGTAAATTACCAATTGACTGATATTGATTGATTTGTTATTGCAAACCACACATAATAAGATTTTCTAAACAGGTCGAGATAGTGGATACCTAGTAGGAAACGTAGACATATTAAAACACGTGAAAAACTCGTGATGACATATCTATACAATTCATATTATCATATCTTATCTTTCAAGTAACACTAGGTACATTTATTTAGAATAAATAAGCGTTGTGTCTTAGAATAAATTACATATATATTATAGGAAGCAACTAGGCAGAATAATCTAATCTTTGGTTTTTTTAACATATATAGGTAGCTTCTCTGACCTGTTTGACGATCCTCTTAGTTTCTGATTTTCAATCTTCCATTCTACCCTGGTTAGACTCATTCTACATCATTATTATATTTGATATATACATAGGTCGTCCGTTTCCCGCATTTATCCCCCACGTCACCGGGGAGTTAGGGGACACCTTAGTCTGGAGGGTCTGTATCGAAGTGTGGTTCTGAGTATAGCTTGTAAAATTCTTAGGAGTTCGTACTGGGGCTCAGGAAGAACTTGGTCTCGACTTTCAGATCAGTCGAGAAGGCCTACTAGAGGACAACCTCGAGTTACAACCTTCTCGCCTGAAAGCCCAGATAAATGCCGCCTAGCAAGATCTTATGCTCAGGCGGCATGTTGACAAGCCGATACACCTTGGTCTATCGCCGCAAAGTGATAGGTGTGCAGGTTCCTGATGTCAGCTGCAGGACCTGTCGAAAGGCGCCCGAGACGCTTTTCCATCTGCTGTCGGCATGTCCGGCCTTGGCGTACACCCATCGCCATAAATGCAGCCCTACGAGTGCTGTATTACCATCTAAGCCACTCGTACGGAATAGACCAAGAGCCGATGCTGCCCTACACGCCAGGAGATATTGAGTCCGTTGTAGATAGCGAAACATCTATTGGTATCTACTGGATCAACCCGTTTCCGACCGTCAGGTCCTTACAAGCAAATAGGCCTGACGTTGTCCTCCTCGATAAACAAAGCAAGACTATGTATGTCATAGAATTCTTTGCTCCGGCAAAGAAGAACAGTCTTCAAAGAGGAGGAAAAATGGACAAAATATCAAGATCTCCTGTTCGAGCTCCACACGCTAAACCCAGGCAACGAGGTCGTATTAGTGGTTTTGATCATCGGTGTTTTGGGCGGAATTCGGTCTTCGCTGCGTTCGAACTTTAAGATCATTCCGGCCTGTAAGAACTCGGCGCAGTCATTCTAGGTTCAATAACACTACTTAGGGTAAACGATTTGGGAACCTGAAGCTACTTACCGATCGGTGGGGAGGAGTAGCTTCGATAAACTGATTAGGTGATTCTGGCGCGATTGTTGCGATGTCGCCGGAGCGCGCACCAGCCCCAACCAGGTGTTAATTAAAAAAAGTATATATCATCACTTGAGGGGAAGGGGCTTAGCCCACAAATGCACTTAGGCCACTTAGTTGGGTCCATTGTGCGCCCCGTGGTCAGAAGCCTATTCTATTGTGGCAGGTTTGTGGCCCACCAGAAACTCAGAATATTGCCAATGCTGGCTTCCATAAGTTCTTCTGGGAGCAATTTTGATTCCCAGGTTAGTGTCTCAATTGAATAAAAAATGATGTAAATTACCAATTGACTGATATTGATTGATTTGTTATTGCAAACCACACAAAAAAAAACCTGCCTGTATTATAGTATATTATAATAAAAATACATCAATATACTCTATTAGAAAGATACCAAACTCCGAATTATCTAAACTGTTATGATAATCAAAACGTAGTAAAAATGGCGGTGGAATAGAATTTGATACTTTTACGCATGGAAGCATTTTGTGTAAATTAACTGCAGTCTGAATATAAACAGATCGTGGAACAGTTTTATCGGTTATCATTTTCTCCAAGGACATATCAACAGGCGCAGAATATTTGCCCGAATTAGTTAGGGGAAGAGAAGATTTTCCATCAATTCTTGGCCAGATAATTGCTGTATTCCGTTTCCCTGTTATTCCCAACACTTCACATTCACTTTCCCAACACGTCACATTCACTTCAAATGGGAAGGTTTTTTGATATACTTTGACTACACGAGAGGGAAGCCTATAATGTTCGAATAACATCATATGAACCAGCAGTGGAACGTAGGGAGAGGAGATAGGTATTCGTATTTTTCTTGAAAGTTTGGAGGTTATAGGCATAGGGAAAAACTTCACTAGGTAAAGAGTTCCACAATTTCACTGTTCGATAAAAAAATGAAGTCTGGTAGGAAGAAGTTCGACAGGTCTCGAGTTTGACAGTGTTACCAACAAACCGCAAACTGTAGCGTTGTGAATGTTCACACGTTTGGATATTATTCAATATAATTATTTTTTCAGTTCCTAAGCTATGAGATAAAAAGGGGGTCGAAATGATCAACTGGCAATTCCTGGGCCTATAAGTCCAGTTCCCAGAGGATTTCATCTTACAAAAGGTGGGGTAGAAGATTTTATTTTTTTTATTTCGTTTTGATGAGTATAAAGAGTACAATATAAAAAATGTGACTAAATCTGGGCTCGGCACAACTTTTGGTAGCCGAAAAACCTTGAAGGTTTCGGACATTTTTCGGTTTTTTGCAATATGTCGAAAAGGAGTGGTTCTAGCGAAAAACATCTCTATACAAAGTTGTAGAGCATTAAATTCCCTACAAATTTCATATATAACTTTTTCTTCTACGACCAATAGGGAGCGAGCTACAGCATCTCAAAGATGGACCATTTTTCTCAAAAGCTACTCAACAGCATCATACAAATTCAATTCACAATACATCCTCATCAGCCATGCTTTCAGCGGGTGTGACGCTACATCTGCCATATTTGGCCATGGAAAAGTGAAGCTGTGCAGTGTTCTGGAAAAATCTTCCGGAGAAATGAAGCATGCGTTGGATGTGTTCTTGGATGAGCAGAGCACAAATGGAGCGATTATTGAAGCTGGAGAGCTTGTGTTCAAAGCATTGTACCAACAGGGGGCGTTCAGTGGACTAGCAACCTTGGACGACATGCGATACGATCTTTTTAAAACGTACGTGTCTGCAGGTAAAGTTAATCTTGCTCGGTTGCCACCCACTTCTGATGCTGCTGCTCTACACTCACTAAGATCGTTTTACCAAATTCAAGT
Organism: Endomychus coccineus; assembly: GCA_958510875.1. Classification (NCBI taxonomy): domain Eukaryota; kingdom Metazoa; phylum Arthropoda; class Insecta; order Coleoptera; family Endomychidae; genus Endomychus; species Endomychus coccineus. The sequence goes on along the minus strand of OY294069.1, from coordinate 139,278,068 downwards.
TTGGCTGGGTGCCACACACTTGAACCCCAAACATTATGGGTGGACCAGCAGTCTACAGGGCCTGATTCCACAGCATGCAACGAAGGACCCAGCACCCAAAAGCCTACTTGAAAGAGTCTCGTGCACTTGCAGATCTGGATGTCAGCGAGCCTGCTCGTGCGTCAAAGCCGGGTTGAAATGCTCCAGCGTCTGCAAGAAATGCAGAGGCACCGACTGCGACAATGTCCCACTGTACTCCTCCGAACTGGACACAGATGGTGAGGAAGAGGAAGATACATTCACCTCATCAACCATGGATGAGGTCTACGAGGACCCACCCATCATGGAGTCTGTTCGTGAGGAACCAGGACCGTCGAAACGCCTAAGAAGGAAGTGAAGTGAAAGGTTAACTTCTCCTTTCATTGGTCAATCTGCTACCCCACCTTTTGGTCATCATAGATATTGCCAAAAATAACGGTTATAATGTCAAGATAATTAATAAAATACTCCAAAATAAACTCAATAAAAAAGTCTTAAACGTAATTTATCCGCAGATTAATAATAATACAAAATAAAATTTCACATGTCAACATATTTAGGTAAACATTCCCTAAAAATATCTCAATTTCTTAAAAAACAGAATAAAAACGTCGCCTTCAAAACAACAAATAACCTATGCTCGTATATTAATAGCTCGAAATCTAAAAAAGATAAATTAAAGAAATCTGGAGTTTACAGCCTGAGATGTGATGACTGTAGTGCTTTGTACATAGGACAAACTGGACGCAGTTTCAGCGTAAGGTTCAACGAACATTTGAGAAGTTACAGGCTCAAAAAAGAGGACTCTAAATACGCGAATCACCTATTAGAACATAACCACAATTTCACCTTCAATCCCGATATTCTACATATTCAGGAAAAAGGACATAAACTTAATATACTAGAATCCATAGAAATATTGAAACACTCAAAAAACAATAATAGTGTAATGATCAAATCGATACATATAATTCACCACTTGTTAACATTTTTGTAAATACACTCACCATTATCCACCCCATCCCTCAATTTGTACCACATTCTGATCCCTGATATTTAAGGACATACTTTTAGATTTAGCTTTAGTTGATAACTCCTTGCTTTGAAAATACCACAGTGTGGTGAAACAATTTGACAGCATTTTAAAATTAAATGTTAAAAGTTTTGTGTAAAATTTGAGTTTTATTCTTCAACTTCCGAAGTATTATGAATTTACACTACGTAAACGCCGAAACCATAGATATACATCCATAAGTGTTGATTTTAAGATTATCAAGTTGAAATCAAAATCAAGGCATGAATGCGTTCTAACACGAATGAATTTTGCGTTGAGAAAGTAGAACATCCAATTCTGCTTAAATTTTGTCCAGTTTCATACACAAAATTGAGCGATTTCCCGAATACCGATCGAAAAATTGTGCTAAGGGTAATGTATTCAATTTTTAAGCTTGCTACAGAAAGGTTTCCACATTTTACCTAAAAGCAGTTTGAAAAAATAGGATCGAAGGATAATGAGATATACTTAACCATTTATAATATTAAATTTTCCGAAGGACACTAGCCAACATTTCTATAGATTATGAAACAAAATGTAATCCCTACTTCATAAGATAAGATTTTTTAAAAGCATCAAATAAATGTAATGTAGCACCACCTTGATATTTAGTATATTTTGATGCTTTTGTGTTGATAAGTCTCCGAAACTGTATTGAGTGGAATTAAGATCCTTGTTTAGAATTATTATTAACGTAGCCAATCAATTGGCACCAGAAGACAATTTATTAATAGATGTGATGAATCCTACGAAATGATAGGTATCCTACATTCCAGGGACTGCTCCTCTTTTCTGAGTCAAACTGTACTTCTTTCTTGAATATTTAATTCATCAACTCATGCCTCCCTCACTTTCTTTTAGTGTACAAAATTAAAAATATGAATTTTCCAAAAGTAAATGAGACTAAAAGAAGGCTTCTATTTGATAACTGATCAAAATATGCTATTAAAATGTGATTTGGTAATATTCTTTAACTATTTTCTAAACATTATTTGTCATAGGTACTTGTTCTATAACTTCATATTTCACTCAATTATTCAGAAAAAAGGAAATAACATTTGTGGCAGCGTCTTCAAATCATAAAATTGTCCCAATCACCTAGGTTACATTACAGTGTAATCAATGTTATTCCTTCTAGATTCATAGATTTTTAAATGTACTTTCATTAAAAATCAAGTGCAGATTGTTGGCAATCAATGAGTCATGAATCGTGATATTTATATTTGCCAACTTCAAATATCAATTGAGTATGAAAATACTGAAATTCTTAATGTAATTCCTGCTCTCCAAACATACCTGAATACGCAATTAATATAAATGCTGAAATGGAGGATTTATGACTGACATTCTACTATTTATCATGTCAAGAGACAACACTTGAATGTGTTTCAATTGCACACTTCTATTTTTATCTAACGTAATTGCCAATCATAGTAATACACATACCGACACTCCTCAATTCCAAATGATTGAACTTAAGATAAATGTGAACGAATAATTGATCTGTTGCGTGGAATTGAGTCACATTATGTTTATCAATGATCTATTGTACTTTCAGATGTTTATTCACAAAAATATAAGAAACAACAACAAAAGTGTTGCAATAGGACAACATATTGAACTAGACATCCAGGTGGGTTCGAATCCCAACTATGGTTCAATGTTTTAAGTATATTCATATTGATAATCCTATGTTAAATAGTCTGCATTATCTTCATAATTTAGAAGAATTAATTTCTTATATCTTAATGTGCTTACACAGAACTGTGGTCAATTAGGCAAAGAAACTTTGAAAACTTGTTTATATTTTTATAAATTCATCGTGGTTTTCTGTTGCAGGTTTACTTAAAGTGAGTTAGTTGTTTTCTTAGGTTTTCGGCAAATTATGGAGATACATCTTAATAAAACAAACTTCTCATTTGACCCGTTTTGGGTTTCGTCTTCTTCAGAAATTTATTGTTTTGTGTACATTTGAAATGAGTTGATTGTAGGGGAGCACTCGCTCATCTTGGCTTTGAATGTCAGTGATGTGAATTCCCCAAGTCAATTTCTGTTTGGACCCGTTAAAAATTGATTTGAAATTAAATAAGATTTCTACGAATGTTTAACTGCTTTTTCCGAGATTTCAACACAATAAATAAAAAAGAATCAAAAATGTGCTAACCTCAATAAAGGCGATGTCAATTTCAAATGATTATAAATGTAATACTTACAAGTTCCGTTTCAAAGGTCCAATTAATTTTCCGTAGAACAGTATTTAATCATATTCAGTCCCTTATAACAATAACAAACATGTGTGCACAATATGTTACGTGTGGCCCTTATTTATCATTTTTATTTTCGTCACAGTCACTTTACATATCGACATTCAATGGAATGAAAATAAAATTTTCTTTGAAAATAATTAAACCCGTTAGTTGGTGTCATAGAAGAATCAACGAAGATAATATGAAATATAAATCAACTGGTACTTATTTGTTAGTCTCGGTGTATCCTGTTCACAGAAGTATATAAAAATTTGTGACTACTATTACTAGCTACAGTGACTATACAAGAAGAGTCACTGTACTACTAACCATAGGGGGTGAGATTATTTCCTCCACGCTACTAACTTAAGGTAAAAAATTGGTGAGGCGACCTAGGCCAGGTTCGTTTCCCCCCATCCGAGTCTAGGTGTACATGCCATGATTGCCAAGTCTACTCTACACTTCTCGCTCATCGGCGGAGGATCCTCCGAAAAATAGCTGTTTTAGGCGTTAGGGTTTTTTGAAGGAGGATTCAAAAAAGAGGAGGAAAGAAGTTTCTTCAAGGATTTCTAGAAATTTGTAACTCAAATTTTGAACTAACCAAGGCAGGGCTGCCCATAAAACAGAATTGTCAGAACAAGATGAACAATTTATGTTTTAGGAAGGAGGTATATTTCGTCACCTTAAATGTTACTCTATTTTCAAGAATCATAAAAATAAGAAAGATTATTTCAGAATTAGGAGTTTTTAATCTATTTCTTTTTTCTGTAAGAACCCAAACTCCATTCCATCATTGCCACGGTCGTATATACAGGTCTGGGAACTCGAGGCTGTTTCCTATGTGAGAAGTGAGTCCGCTAAGCGTCATCTGTTGCATAGTACCAAAAGGGAGGCGCATGAGTCGAGGAATGATCTCTGGCACGTATACGACCGTGTTCTCTGGCAACTGTCATTGTTGACTTGTAAACACAAGGAATACCGGCATTTTTTTGAAAAAATTACGAAACCGTGCATTACGCCGAAATGCAAAATGGGGTACAAAAGTGTAAAGCAAGAAAACTTCTGTTTTTAAAGTGCCGAAAGATGCGGAGATGCGAAAAAAGTGGATGCTTGCGATTCCGGATAGAAATCGTTTTAACGAGGTCTTTTATGTGTGCGAGCATGTATAACGAAAAAGGGGAAGTTATTTTTAAGGTGAGTAATACATTTTGACAAGAGTAACAATTCTATTCCTCTCTCAAATCAGAATAGTAAATATTGCGTTACGAGAAAAATTATTCTACTTGATAATGTGATTGTTGCCATACTTCGATCCAGGCGCTAGCTGTTGGCTGAGGGACTACGAGTTTGGCGACATGTAAGAGACTCATGTGAAACATAGAGTTCCCAGACCTGTATATACGACCGTGATCACTGCCGACTTATATTGAGATACCGCGCTCTATGGTGTGGCATATGCATTTTAATTAGCTCTATATAGTCATTCTAATGTATATAAGTATCTATGAGTTACCTTTATCCATAGAAGATAATAATTAATTGTATCTGTGACTATCGATGACAACTAACCAAACTTTTTACTTAACCCAACAATCCAACCTCAAACACATTTCTTGTTATACATGTGTTATTATAATATGAGACTTGATTGTTAATTCTTAGATCTTTAGACAATTAGATACAATGGGCAGAAAAGCTAAGTTTGACGAAGGGGCTAAAGTAAAGAAGGGGCCTGGTAGGAAATCGAAGAAACAAAAGGACCCAGTCTTTCCTAAAGCTCTGAAAGGTAAAATCTCATCTGATTCCCCCATTATTTATTAATTGTATGTACTTAAACAACTATTGAGCTAAAATATTTTTGGCTTTTTCTTTTAAACGATCAAGTTCTTATTGATGGAATTGATGGTATAGTGGTAGTAGCTATTAAAGCATAATGAGAACAAGCAGTATGGTTCTGAAAGAAATCCTGAAATAATAATAGTTCAATCAATACTGATTTGATGGAATAGTTTGAGTCAGCCAGGTGGAAATATTTTGAGTAGTGAAAAATATTTTTGCCTTATTGTACCATGAATGATGTTGACATTTCACCTTCCTTTATGTACCGATTTTCATGTTTTATTTTTATTTTCAAAAATTTGAAATAGAATGTCAGGAGGTGTTGATGAAGAAAAAGTATCTTTCAAATAAAGGACATTCTCTTTCTGCTGAACCTTGATTCAGAGAAATTTGTTCAGAAAGTTTCTAGATGAGCTGAATGCAAGAAAAGCATGAGATGGATCTAACAATAAAATACACCAGATTGTCAAAACGGACAGTGTGACCCAAAAAATTAAAGAATGTCTTGAGCTATTACCTACTATCAAAAGAATTTAGCCATTCGGAGTATGTATGATATTGTAATGATACCTGAAACATGGCTTGATGATGGTATGTCAACGAGAGAAACACACATACCAGGTTACAATTTTTGGTTGGATCATTCTAACCTTACCAGTGTCACATCGAGAGGTGGAGGTATATTAATTGCTACTATTCAAACCCTTGATGTCTGTTGCTTGGAAACCCAAAATACTGCAGTGGAACAAGTTTTTGTTGAAATCAAATGTGGAAAAATTTACTTCCTTGTTCGTTGTGAAGAAATCTACATGGATTACTGTTCAGAAGTCGAATGACTCTATCTATCCAAATCATTAACTTGTTATTTTTGGTCACTATAACTTACCCAAAGCATCTTGGATGAATGCAAATTTAGGATTAGTTGTAAATTGCCTAGAAATATCACAGTGTCACTGTGTGTTTCAAGTTAATGCAATACTAAATAGTCCGGGTATAATGCTTGACCTTCTTTTTAGCATTATTGACTCTATTATGGTGTCCTCTGCTTTTGATCTACTTCATCATTACAGTATCCCCCACACAGCTTACTCATTTGAATTATATGTGATTACTATGGTCTGATTTGAAATGTGAAGAAATACTTTTTGATTTTCATAGAGCTGACTTTTCTGCTCTTTGTAACTATTTTGCATCTACTCTTCTGGTGTTCCTCAAGGTATGCGCTGTGGACCATTACTCTTCAATATTTTTATCTATGATTTCATTATATATATTACTAGCTTGGAGGGACTGTTATTTGCTGATGATCTCAAGTTATACTATTATTGAATCATATATTGTTTGAAACTTCAAGACGATGTGATCCATTTGACCAATTGGTGTAGACATAATTGCTTAGCACAAAATCTCGACAAATGTCTAGCTATGTATTTCAATCATTTTCAGATATCAATCACATATGAAAACAGCGTAAACTCCTTGCCTTTGAACCAAGTTGACGAAGTTAAAGACTTTGGTGTTATATTTGATTTTCCACCCATATTAACAAAATAACATTGAAATCACAGAAACTTGTAGGTTATGTAGGAAGCATCATTAAAGACTTATCAGTAAACGTGATGAACATTTTGTATCAATTAATAAGAATATGCATCCATTGTGTGGTGTCCCTCTTATTCAGTTAACTAAACGTCACTATTCAAATTAGTTTCAAGCCATTTTAATTGTCCACAACTTCTCCATTAGTGAATCTGAGAGTCAAACAAATAGTAACAAAGGATGATAAAACAGTTTTCATAGAGAACTTACATTTTACTAATTATGGATTTAATAGTCTAATGTCCCACTGCCAATGATGATATAAGAATAGTATAAATCAAATACCAATGAGCAGTAGATTATTATGATATATTGAAATTATTACAATCTTATTAAAAATTGGATAGAATCAGCCATTACGTGATGAAAATCTATTCTAAACTTAAATAAATATGACTATAGTTTCGCTAACATAGAAGCTTATTCAAACAAATATTACAAGATACTAGTGAAAATCAAACAGGAAATAGTTCTTTTATTCAAGTTTAGAATCTTAATGATGGAAGTTTAAAAATTCCTCTTCAAACAAATGTAGTGTGTTGATACATTCGAACTTTTTTCTCTTGCAGTAGATGATGCAGGGAAAAAGATGAGTCGTCGGCAAAAATTAAGAGCAAAAAAGAGACTACAGAAGGCAGAGAATCGCAAAGAAACTCAAAAAATAGCCAGGCAGAAATTAAAAGAAAATAAGGCTCAGCAAAATGTAGATTCAGTTGATGAATCTGAACAAAAGCCAATAAATAAACCCAAATCATTCTCAGATGACAACAAAAAGTGGTTAAAACCAAAATTGAAGAAACCTAAACTGATTCCTGATGTGGACAGTGAAGATGGTAGTGATAGTGAAAATGAAGAGATTGAAGAAGAAGAGAATTCTGATTTGAATTCAGAGGATAATAGTAGCAATGAAGAAGAAGATGAAGAGGCAGAAGTTGTTCCTTTGAATGACTTATCTGAGGAGGATTCAGATGTAGATGAATTTAGTGGTGAAGAAACCCAGGATGATTTACTGCCAATAGAGAGAGAAAATATTAAATTGAAGAAAAAGCAAGCCATTGAAGATAAATTAGCTGACAAGGAAATGAAACTGAATATGACAAATCAGGAAAAATTTCAATTTCCCTCGAAAGAGGAAGAGGATGAAGTTATAAGTTTGCAAGATGTCCAGCAACGTATAAGGGATGTTATAGCAGTTTTATCTAATTTTGAATCATTGCGTGATGGAAGCCATTCACGGTCAGATTATCTTGACATTTTGAAGAATGATTTATGCACTTACTACAGTTACAATGAGTTTTTAATGGATAAGATGATACAGTTATTTCCATTATCTGATTTATTAGAGTTTCTTGAAGCTAGTGAGGTCCAAAGACCTTTAACTATAAGGACAAACAGTTTGAAAACACGTAGAAGGGATCTGGCTCAGGCTTTGATTAACAGAGGTGTTAATCTGGATCCAGTAGGAAAATGGAGTAAAGTGGGACTTGTTATTTATTCGTCTCAAGTTCCTGTTGGAGCTACACCTGAATATCTGGCAGGACATTACATTCTTCAAGGAGCTTCAAGTCTTTTACCAGTAATGGCCTTAGCACCTCAGGAAAATGAGCGTATTTTAGACATGTCAGCTGCTCCTGGAGGCAAAGCATCACATATTGCAGCCATAATGAAGAATACAGGTGTTTTATTTGCTAATGATATCAACAAAGACCGTGTTAAAGCAGTAGTGGGTAACTTTCACAGATTAGGGGTTGTTAATTCTGTTATAACTTGTTTGGATGGTCGAAAATATCCTTCATTAATAAAAGGCTTCGATAGAGTTTTATTGGATGCTCCTTGTACTGGTACTGGTGTTACTGCTAAAGATCCAAGTGTTAAGACTAGTAAAGATGAGCAAGATATTCAAAGATGTTATAATTTGCAACGACAGTTACTTCTGGCAGCGATTGATTGTGTTAATGCTAAATCTGCTACTGGAGGATACATAGTTTATTCAACATGTTCTATTTTACCAGAAGAAAATGAATGGGTAGTTGATTATGCACTAAAAAAACGAAATGTTAAATTGGTCTCTACTGGTTTGGATTTTGGTAATGATGGTTTTGTGAACTATAGGCACTACAGATTCCATCCAACATTGAAATTAACTAGGAGGTTTTATCCGCATACCCATAACATGGATGGATTTTTTGTAGCAAAATTGAAGAAATTCTCCAATTTAATTCCACAAGAAGGAGCTGATGATTCAACAGAAAATAAAACGCAAAAAAGAACACTCGATGATAGCATAGAAAATGGAAAAGATGAAGGAAATAATATACCAAAAAAACCTAAGTTAAAAGAGAAACTTCAAAACTCACTTACATCTCGTAAAGGTAAGAAGAAAGGCGATTCTAAAGTCAAGGAAAATATAGGTAAAATCAAAAACAAAAAGCAGAGTGTGAAAATTCTAGAAAATATTAAACTAAATACTGATACTGAGAAGTCTTCACCAAAATCAAAAAATAAAATGGTGAAAGGTGCAAGTAAAGTGAATATGGAGAAGAATCATGTGAAGTTAAAACCATCAAATGTAGCAAAGGGGAACGGTAAATCAAACGATAAAATTATTAAGCACAAACTTGGCCCTAGTTCTGGAACAATAATGTCAAAAGTTCCAAAAAAAGTGAAAAAAGCTGAGGAATTGAAATCAACCAAATTAGATTCCAGCTATAAGATAGATGTGCCTACGAAAAGTGATGGTTGGGAGGAAAGTAATTTCTTGCAAGGTGTACAAAAACGAATTAAATCTAATGATGCTAAAAGGAATAGTCATGATGATGGACACTCTGAAAATGGAACTAAAAACTTGAAAAAGAAGGTTAAATTGAATATGAAATCAACTATTGATTTAAAAACAGACACTATTAACATAGATGATTTTCCTGTGGAACTATGTACAAAAATTAAGAAAAAATTGATAAATAATAAGAAGAAACATATTGGTCAACTTAAACAGAATAAATCTGATAAGATTTCGAATTCAAAACAAAACACAAAAAATAAAAGGAATAAAAAAAATAGTTGAACATACATATTTAAGCTTTAATAATTGTTTATTATCAGATCATAACAGGAAATGTTTTGCTAGATTGAATGTGAACATTTTATAATAAATATGCTGAAAAAATATTGTTTTGGTTTGTATTATAAATAAATGTGAAACTTCATAAATGAAAATCAAAACTAATATGGATTATGAAATAAATGCCATAATTTTTTATTCATGAGTGACTATTACATAGCTCTTTCCTTTTATCTTGGTTTTTAATGGCGTATAGTTGTCCCAAAATTTGGAATATCATTAATAATATTTATTTTAATGATCTATTTCTATTCAAAGCCCACTAATGTTCATGTTATAAATTTGTTAAATCATGATTAGTGAAAATCAATGTTTAATTACATTTTAATATCTTGGATAGTAGACTTCCGCGGACAGCTAATCTTGAAAAATCTTGTCTTCCGGATGGATTCCGCGTCACAATAGCTCGACTTGATGCCGACGTTTCGCCAACCATTACAGGTGGCATCTTCAGGGCAGGCTTGAGGCTTGAACTGAAACTGGTTCTACTGGTTTCTGTAGCCGTATTTATTGTAGGAAAAATCCTTCACGCTACATAGTTCACTGCCTTTGTTCCGGTGGTTAACTTCGTTCCGGCACCTGACCCTGCCGTTGTGCGATCATGTGCGAAGTGGAATTTTCGAGGATGGGTTTCCAAATGTTGGGAAGGTAATATCCTGAGTCACGGTTCAGATTGTTCGGATGTTTTTGGATTTCTATAGCTTCAAGAATTTTTCGCTGATAGAAGTTTGGGGCTCGGACTAGGATTTTAGTATCTTCAAAAAGGATTTGATGATTTGTGTTAAACTTGTGTTCCGCAAGTGCAGATCTACTAGTGTCACGAAGTCTTGTACATCGCTCATGTTCTTTCACACGAGTAGCTACTGTACGACCTGATTCACCAATGTAGACCTTACCGCAAGAACAGGGAATACTATAAACACCTTCTGAGTGGAGAGGAGGAAGGGGATCTTTAATAGGTTTGTAAAACTGAGATAATTTTGGAAGTGTGGAAAAACGGGTAGAAATATTATGTTTTTTGAGGATTTTGGAAATTCGATCTGTTATATTTTGAATATATGGAAGATAGGCCGTGGATAAAGCAGGTGGGAGGGTTTCTGGCTCAGGTCGATTTGGAATTTTAGGTGAAGTGTATTTCTTTATGGCTTTTTGAATGTTGTAATGGGAGAAATTATTTGATAATAAGGCAGATGATAGATGTTTCAATTCTGATTTTAAAGATTTAGGCTGAGATAGGTTGACAGCTCTGTGGACCAGGGAGTTTATGACAGATTGCTTTTGGGCAGGGTGGTGGTGGGAAAGACCATTGAGGTATCTATCGGTATGGGTGGGTTTCCGATACACAGAACGTCCTAAAGTACCGTCAGTCTGTCGACTAACCAATACATCCAGGAACGGGAGTGAACCTTGCGATTCGACTTCCATGGTGAAACGGATATTGGGATGTAATGAATTTAAATGATTGAGGAAGGGAACAAGCTTTTCGCGACCATGTTGCCAAATAACGAAAGTATCGTCTACATATCTAAACCAACATTTCGGCTTGAGAACAGATGAGTCAATGGCATCTTGTTCAAAAGCTTCCATGAAGATATTAGCTATGATCGGGGAAAGTGGGGAACCCATGGCAGCTCCCGAGGACTGCTCGTAGAACTTGCCATCGTATAGAAAATATGTGGAGGATAGACAAAAATCAATTAACGGTAGCAAGTCCGTTGAAATCTTTTTGGCAGGTAACAATTGAGAAATTATGGAAAGGGTGTCTGGAATGGGAACATTGGTAAACAGTGATTCGACGTCGAAGCTGACGAGCAAATCGCATGGGTCAACTTTCAACGTTTGAAGTTTTTCAACGAAATGAAAGGTGTAGGTGATTCCAATAGTTTTATCCTGAATTCCTTTCATTTCGTTGAAAAACTTCAAACGTTGAAAGTTGACCCATGCGATTTGCTCGTCAGCTTCGACGTCGAATCACTGTTTACCAATGTTCCCATTCCAGACACCCTTTCCATAATTTCTCAATTGTTACCTGCCAAAAAGATTTCAACGGACTTGCTACCGTTAATTGATTTTTGTCTATCCTCCACATATTTTCTATACGATGGCAAGTTCTACGAGCAATCCTCGGGAGCTGCCATGGGTTCCCCACTTTCCCCGATCATAGCTAATATCTTCATGGAAGCTTTTGAACAAGATGCCATTGACTCATCTGTTCTCAAGCCGAAATGTTGGTTTAGATATGTAGACGATACTTTCGTTATTTGGCAACATGGTCGCGAAAAGCTTGTTCCCTTCCTCAATCATTTAAATTCATTACATCCCAATATCCGTTTCACCATGGAAGTCGAATCGCAAGGTTCACTCCCGTTCCTGGATGTATTGGTTAGTCGACAGACTGACGGTACTTTAGGACATTCTGTGTATCGGAAACCCACCCATACCGATAGATACCTCAATGGTCTTTCCCACCACCACCCTGCCCAAAAGCAATCTGTCATAAACTCCCTGGTCCACAGAGCTGTCAACCTATCTCAGCCTCAATCTTTAAAATCAGAATTGAAACATCTATCATCTGCCTTATTATCAAATAATTTCTCCCATTACAACATTCAAAAAGCCATAAAGAAATACACTTCACCTAAAATTCCAAATCGACCTGAGCCAGAAACCCTCCCACCTGCTTTATCCACGGCCTATCTTCCATATATTCAAAATATAACAGATCGAATTTCCAAAATCCTCAAAAAACATAATATTTCTACCCGTTTTTCCACACTTCCAAAATTATCTCAGTTTTACAAACCTATTAAAGATCCCCTTCCTCCTCTCCACTCAGAAGGTGTTTATAGTATTCCCTGTTCTTGCGGTAAGGTCTACATTGGTGAAACAGGTCGTACAGTAGCTACTCGTGTGAAAGAACATGAGCGATGTACAAGACTTCGTGACACTAGTAGATCTGCACTTGCGGAACACAAGTTTAACACAAATCATCAAATCCTTTTTGAAGATACTAAAATCCTAGTCCGAGCCCCAAACTTCTATCAGCGAAAAATTCTTGAAGCTATAGAAATCCAAAAACATCCGAACAATCTGAACCGTGACTCAGGATATTACCTTCCCAACATTTGGAAACCCATCCTCGAAAATTCCACTTCGCACATGATCGCACAACGGCAGGGTCAGGTGCCGGAACGAAGTTAACCACCGGAACAAAGACAGTGAACTATGTAGCGTGAAGGATTTTTCCTACAATAAATACGGCTACAGAAACCAGTAGAACCAGTTTCAGTCTTGAATTGGAACTGAGTCTTGAATTGGAACTGTTTCAGTTCAAGCCTCAAGCCTGCCCTGAAGATGCCACCTGTAATGGTTGGCGAAACGTCGGCATCAAGTCGAGCTATTGTGACGCGGAATCCATCCGGAAGACAAGATTTTTCTACATTTTAATAACCTACAGTTTGTCCACCACACTATGAGCATCCTCAGATTGAGTCATTTATTAACTGCATACAATATGCAACAAATATAATTCTTTAAATACTATGGCCTAGGTATGTAATTAGGGGTGGGGATGGATTGATAGAGCCTGTGTTTGGCATGATGTTACAGTGATTATATTCACAATTTTATTGAGTATAGGTTTATGTGTAAGCTTAAAGGGTAAATGTGCCCAGAGCCACCCAGGCCTAATAGTCACTCTTGGCGAAAAAGCATTGTAATAAAAATAATATTCAGTAATTTGTTGAATATTCCCGGTTCCAATGCTGAGCCACCTTTCCCGCCATAACTGTTAACATGTGAGAATTCCAACCTACAAATCTTGTTCTTATCCACTAAATTAAGTTGTTGTAAAGTTAGCAAGGGGTCTCCGGTCGCTTCATTGTTACTTGTTAGCTTCTTCCATAACTTCGTACGTATATGTATCCTAAAACCAACCTGGTATGACTTATTCCACACAGATGGTTATTTATTCTATGTTCTACACGGAAGTCAGCCAAATAAACTATTACTATAGATCCTAATAGGCGATAGCAAGAATTCTAGAATGAGGTGGTGGGATCTATAATATATAGGTGATTTATTATATAGATACTGACAAGAAGTCTAGTCAATCTAGACTTCTTGGATACTGAATATTCTACTGTCAAACACGGTGTCACTAGGAACATAAATTTATCGACCTTAACGTCACTAGTGTCGACATTTGACATTTGAAAACAAACATTACCAAAAACGTTTACTTAACACCACCCCTAGCGCCGTTATTGGAAAATAAACGACAATAGACTAATTTCGCAATTGACAAATTATATAAAGATGCAATTCTTGCAAAATAGTCCAGTCAATTGAGTCAATAAAAATGATGAAGAGGACATGGCCGGGAACATAATTTTTGACTTCAGGGCTGTTTGGAGTAGTTAGGAGGTGAACATACCAAAAGTCCACCGACTTACGTGATGAACGGGGGTACAGGTGATGGGTAGATCACTTTTTGGTTTCTCGCTTATAGTCTCGAAAACAGTGGACGTTAGCAAATAATTACCCCATGCAAAATAGAAGCTGAAGAAATTTCCTACAGACGGATTCTATTCTATTCCAAACAGTTTCCGAGAAACCCGCTAGGGAATATTTTAAATTTTCGATAAAGGCTTTTTGCCTTACACTTTTTGACAACCTGTTTCTTCTAGCGCGTCAGTTCTTTGTTTTACAGCAAAATCGCCAGTAATGAACTGTGATCAATTGAGATTTCTGATGTTCCTAATTTTTTCTTCTACCCATTGTTCCTGCGTTTTACATATCTTGCATGGGATTGTTAATTCTTTCTTGTCGTATGATTATTCTTGGAATTTATTGGTGTTCAACTTTAATAATGATGTAGCCAATGTAGCGTTTGTTACTTTGTTTGCCATTTATTAAATGCTCACTTTTGCGTATTCGACTCAGCTCCATATCTTGTTGTTCAGGTGTTGTTACCGGTACGGAACTTTACGTCTGGCTTGTGGTAGCAACAACACAAATGGTTTTTGCAGCTGTTCCATAATGTTTTTTAGCATTTTTGTAGCTAGTTTTTGTTTGTTTGTTTTTTCCTTCCAAGTACTTGATTCTTTCACTTAGTAATTCATTATTTGTTTTCAGAATATCCTTTTTATTTCGAACTTTTACCAGCAATTGCTTCAAATATTTATTTTCCAAAATATCTACGTATATTAATCGATGCTTTATGTAATTTTTTTTACTTGATGAATATTTGTAATATTTCCTCGTATAGTTTTATTTATTATTCAATATACTTGAAGAATGTATTCATGTATGAATAAAAATATCACTGCTAATCTAAGTATTGCTCCATGAACAAAATAAACCATTGTTACATTACGCACATTACAATCCATTGGAAAACCAATTCGCCATTCCTGAGTAAAACTTGATCTACTTTACTGTAACGAATTCCCTACCACGATTGGGCGTTCGAAAGGGACCAAACTATTTTTACAAAAATCAAAAATCGTAGGAATTTTTCCAATTTTTGAAGATCAAATTCCGTATTCAGCTGTTTTATCACATAGATTTATTCAATATTAGAAATTGAGAGTTCAAAAAAAATCAGCAATTACGAAAGGTGGGACGAGACAAAACGCTGTAAAGAAAAGAACGTTGTAGAACCTAACAACTCTAGCAATTGTGTTATTGTTATGGCGTATCCTACCTGCATTCGAACTGTTAGCCTCTAAAAGGGTTACCAAGGAGTTTGTTTAATCAATTTTGATGGCATGTCATTGAGTAGATTCCATTGTATATGAAGAAAATATTATGTTTTGGGGATTGACTCCAGCGCTTGATTTACAAGAAGAATACAAAAGTAATGGACATGAATCAAATGAACTAAATATCTTGTTAATTGGTGGATCAGATTGTCGACATGTACTGAAAACTATCGCAAGAAAATATCGTCACGATAAGATAAAACTCAACTTTTACCTCATAGATGGATGTGTTGAAATTATTGCTAAACAATTGCTGCTGCTTTATATATCATTCCAATCACCTGAAGTCCTAGGAGATGTGCAGAAAACCAGAACATTCATGGAACTTTACGGTAATGCCGTAGTCAGGCCATATGTTGGTAAATACCTAAATCAAACTGCTACAGAACTTATTAAAATGGTAACAAATTACGACTACTTGAAGCAAATAATGCCCTATGTAGATGTGGAAATTAAATATAAAGAAAGAGATTATATGGAGAATCTGATCAAGTTTTGGTGTAGTGCAGATGATTTTGATATTTGTGATAGTTGGGATAGAAGAGTGCGGAAATCTCTAGGTAATTGCAAATAGATTATACTTTTAAACGTTTTAGAATTCTAGTGATACCTTCAAACTTAAATTTGTAGTTCGGTCTTATTGAGGTAAAGAATTCACAATTTGAACAAAATTATATACCACTATAGTTTTGGAACACACACAAATTGATGATAAATTTTGCTAAAAATAAAGTCACATAATTTACTTACGATAGGGCCGGACTAAATATTTTTAATCTAGTTCACCTGTAATAATAATTAATCATTATATCATTCATTAGTCATTTTTCAGAAAAGTTCATCTATTCAATAAGGTCATAATCTTTATTGGGAATTTGTAAAACATAGTTACATCAATTGCTCATTTTGATTTTATTAGTAGCGAAAAACACATTTTATCATAAATTGATCGCTAGGCGGGGGCTCATAGTCAAATATAATAACATAATCATAAAGTTCTCATAGTTGAAGCATTCCTTTGTCACTACTACTCTAGAAGGTTTGCAGAATGATATTAAAATTACCATAAATTATAACATTCTTTTAGTAATTAAGTTGTCACTGCTTTGCTGTTGCAACGCTTGGGCCTGAGCCTTGTACCTCCATGTTGAGCTATCCGCAGACTATGCATCTTCAGAGTACCTATTAATTTAGAAATACAACAATGTTTCTATGGGTGTGATCGATATGATGCTTTTCGCAGATAAATCGCTTCATACTTCTGAGCTGAGTAAGCCCCTGCATTTACAAATTTTCTGATATCCAAGCTTGTTAGCTTATGTTATCATAAATTCTGTCAATACTAGCCAGTGAATCCTCAGAAGTTTCTTCTATTGAACATTAAGCTTCGAACTAGAACATTTCTCGCGACCCTAACATGAGAAGGTTTGATGCTGTCATAGATAAGTCACTGCAACATAAATTAGACATAGTAAGGACTTGAAATCGTAACTTACGTATGTACTAATCGTTGACGTTCCAATGTAAACTAGCTTTCCTCCGGTTTAACCAAGCTTTTCTCTCCTCATCGGTTTCCAATGATTCGAGACAGATAAATCTTCAGAAGCTAGTTTGCGGCAGATAATACCATTAACATTTTCTCGTGTTGAAGATTTTTTGAAGAACCTTCATCACGAGTAATTAGTCTGTCTAGAAGCTGGAAGGCCCTTTGAAAGAAACCAATGAACTATTTGAAGCCGACTACTTATAACACCTTGGAGTATTTGTGGTTGTTATCAGCAAAATCGTTTGTCCAGAGGCATCACTCAAGCTCTTCACCATCTGATGAATCTACTTAGACTCCTTCTTTAGTGATTGAAGATCCAATATTGTGATCTCGGATTCCATACTATGATCTTGAATATACATGGCAGGTATTTTGTCAACTGTCAGAGGTGTGTCAGAGAAGTTTAGCAAGGAGGCATTATTGTAACAGTTCTTGAAGTAGGTAGTTTTTGCCAGTTCTTTAGACAAATTCATTGTTTGAAGAAGGGTATTCCCGTAAGCCTGACGACCCTTGAAAGGTTTGACCAGTAACTTATATGCCAATGTCAGCTACCTACTTTGTTGAGTGCTACATTCAGGTATTTTGGTTCCTTCTGCCGTACCAATTGAATATTGTAAAATACAAATACAAAGTTAAGTTTCATCTTTCTGAAGAATTCTAATGGAAAAATGCTTAAGTATTCAGATAGTAGTAGATAATTATAAAGCAAAGAATAGACTGTATAAAAATGTCAGTTTTAATTTCAGGTGCTAGATACGATGCTAAAACTGGAGCGTTCGACTGGGACCTACACATGAGGTTCCATCCTATGGGTGGTACGCAGATTTGCAGCCAAGAATATAAGAGTTTTCGAAATGATGGAATCGCCTTTGTTTGGCTTGAATCTGAGGTATCCAAACCCAATCGATCTTTAGTATGCGCAACCATTCCGAATGGTGTCACATTTGTCCATTACGGTTATCTTGGTGATATTCAAACAGGACCATTTGTCGCTTACGGATTGGAATGCGAAGATGACGAATTTTTAAAAACGTCGAATGGAATGAATAAATTCAGAGCCACGGATGTTACAGAAAGGAATTTACGCCAAATATTTCACGAAATAGTTAATGAATCGAAGTACGAACATTCTACGATGAACGATTATTTGATGGGTTCTATTCGTATTCAAGAGGAGAAACCAATAATAGATATTAGGGCTGAAAATAAAGTGTACAGGGTGAAATCTTCAAAATGCGTATATATTGAAGATGTTCACATAAAATTTTTATCTCTTGCGGCTTTACAACAAATGAATTATAAAGAATGTTACAAAGAATTTTTTAACATCATATATTTTGGAAGCACTTACATAAAATATTTGTGTGAAGATTTTATTAACAATATCGCTGCCACAAAGGCCCTGTTAATTATTGAAAATCAACGATTTATTTTGAACCATAGAGATAAAGAGCTGAAGGAATTTGGTGACACCATAAATACCAAAATGGAAAAAATGAACGCCTTTGCGATACCAGTAGATGTTTTGAAGGATAATTATTTTCAGTTTATACTCAATGCTTAGTAATTAGCCTTGTAATATTGATAAGGTGCTTAATCGAATGTTTGTCACGAAAATATGTTTATCATATACTTATTTATGCTAAATGATTGCAATAAATGTATATTTACTAATTTTTGCTCTTCGCTTTGAATCTGTAATAATACACAAGTGAAACGTATTTGGTACCAATTAATCGAGAATGCGAAAATGAATTGAAAATCTCAACTTTTGAATCGTGCTCGTTTGCACGTTTGCATAATTTAACAAAATATAAAATAAAAACCAATAAAAGAGTTCACACTGTGGATATCACCATTATCCACTAAAAATACCATTAAAGTACTGAGCTGGAGATAAATGATAAATCGGAATTTAATAAATTGCTTTTTCGTTTGTACATTTCCATCTCTTCCAAATTACCTATATATTTGTCTGTACTGTGTTTTGAAACTGATAAACTTCCTTGAGAAATTGTATGACCTGTATTCAAAATATGTTCGGCTGATTTTTCACCATTATTTTTCTTTATATGGGCAAAATGTTCCTTATAACGAGTTAAAATGTTCCTTCTAGTTTGACCAACATAGCATTTTGAACACGATTCACAATTGATTTTGTAAATCCCGGAATGTCGAAATTGGAAACTTTATCAAAAGTGTTGCCTAAACGGTGTTTTAGGTTGTTCTTACATCTATAAACTGGTTGTATTGCAAATTTAGAAAACAACTATGGAATTTATTAATTACTGAAGAATGATAACTGAAACTTATGAATTCTACTGAAGTATTCGAAGGTAATGGCTCTAATTTGCTTAGAAATTAAACCTTTCAGTTACTATTTTTCAATTCAAGTTTTGAAGCTTAAATTTTACATACAGTATGAATTGATAAAAAAAAAATTGTCACATTTTGAGAGAAAATATATGTACACTGTGATGTACATTTTGAGTATATAAATGTGACAGGAACTTAAAAAGTTTCAATTAAAATTAGTAGCAGTACGAAACAATTACAAACAATTGATTTTACGTACTGTACATTGTAATAATCCGACGGATTACTACTTTTTGGGGGCCTTTAAATAATTTGATTTAATTCAAATTGAAAGTTTTATGAATTATTATATCTAGAAATAAACATACGACATGTTAGATATGTCTATAGGCGACTGTAATCTGATTCCCCCTTTCCTGTGGCAATGACTCCATGCTTAACAAACGTAGCAAAGTATGCGGTCAATGGTACTTGCTTTTTCCTGAGTCAGGAGAAGTCCACGTGGACTTGAGACAAGCTGTCATGTACGATTATTTCGCCTAGTGAGATTCCTATTGGCTGTTAATATAACTCATGAGCGTGTTTGATCCCGGGATTCTAAATTGAACATATTTTCTAAGCTATGCGCGTGGGGTGGCCCTCCCGCTACAATGATTTCATAAAAACTAATTAGTTTGAGGAAAAAAGATAGTTCTCAACCACCTACTGATAGTTCTTAACTACCTACTTGTTCGGTAAGTCAGCTTGCTCTATGTCCACAGGGATGCTCCATTGTTGCATTAAATCAAATCAATTAATATCATGTTGTCAAGATTTAGACAAACTAAATTTCAGAAATTTATAGATATCAAATCAATTCATCAATTTGTGTTCACTGCAACAAGGGTTATGCATCCCTGGGGGCTAAAGCAGCGCTGGACTTGTTCGCGTCTTCCGCGTAAAGTCTTTCTTCCCTCATTTAAAAGAATTTTGTGACAATTTTCTATCATACCAAATTTAATCCGATGTAGAAATCGAGTGTTCAAATTATTTGTGCCTTATCACTGCAAGGGGTTCGAGAGGGAATTGGGATATTAGACCAACAGGGTGTAATAATCCGACGGATTATTACTTTTGTATTGAGGTCTTTGA
The DNA here is from genome assembly GCA_958510875.1 of Endomychus coccineus. Lineage (NCBI taxonomy): Eukaryota > Metazoa > Arthropoda > Insecta > Coleoptera > Endomychidae > Endomychus > Endomychus coccineus. Next base: position 139,257,433 of record OY294069.1, on the reverse strand, counting down.
ATAATATTGATTTAAATTCAAATTGAAAATTTTATAAATTATTATATCTTGAACACGATATACCAGACAGACCTGGCGACGGTAATCTGAGACCTCTTTTCCGTATCATTGGTCGGTCAGCCATGAACCATGCTTCGCAAACGTAGCAAAGTACGCGGTCAACGGTACTAGTTTTTTCCTGAGTCAGGAAAAGTCCACGTGGACTTGAGTAGACCCGTCACTGACAATTCTTTTGCCTAGTCTGATTCCTATTGGCTGCTGGTATAAATTATGGGTGGGACATGCTCCCGGTTTTCTAAGTTAAACATATTTTCTAAGATTGAGCGTGAGGCGGCCCCCCCGCTTCAATGGTTTCATAAAAACTAATTACTTTGAGGAAAAAAGGCAGTTCTCACCATCTACTCAGTAGTTCTTAACTACCTACTTGTTCGGTAAGTCAGCTTGCTTTATGTCCACAGGGATGTTCTCTTGTTGCATTAAATCAAATCAATTAATATCATGTTGTCAAGATTTAGACAAACTGAATGCCAGAAATTTATAGAGATTAAATTAATTCATCAATTTGTGTCCATTGCAACAAGGGTTATACATCCCTGGCGGGCTAAAGCAGCGCTGGACTTCTTCGCGTCTTCCGCGTCACGCGTAAAGTGTTTGTTCCCCTTTTTAAACATCCTTTTTGTGACAATTTTTCTATCATTATAAATGTGACCCGACGTAGGAATCGAGTGTTAAAATCCTTTGTGCGTTATTACTACAAGGGGTTCGAGACGAAATGGAGTATTTGACCAACAGGGTAAGTGCATTTTGATTGCCAAAGAACAAGTGTTATATTGACATCAACCTCGGAATCGGCAACATAATATAAGGTGGTTATTTAACCTTCAGATCACGGTCCGCCCGCCAAGGTATATTATTTAATGTAGGTGTATGTTATCTATCTTTTTGCCATTTGGGCTATTTCAAGTGTTCTATACAAATTCCGCTTAACGGAGATCCCTCAGGTGCTATGATAGAGCATCATGTCGTTAGGTTTACCCCGGCTTCCTAGAAAGGGAGGTATCATTTAACTTTGAACATTATTTATCCATTATCGGTGTGATCGAGCGTGAAATCGATCATTATTCCGTGTGTACTAATTAGCCTTCCATTTGATTCAAACTCTCCAGAGATCCTGGTAGGAACTCGCTAGCTGGCGAAAAGGGTAAAACCTAGCGACATCGATAATTCCCCAGGTTCACCCTTAGGGTCAACCTGAACTGGACATCTTTTATATTCACGTATCATTCCCTTTGCTAAATTTTGTTTTGATCTTTTGATCGTTTTGTTAGATTTCGATGTACTAAATTTCGTTTTGTTTTAATCAATATACATTTATTATTTAATTTGATTAACGAGTTTAATTAGTAATTCCTAATCACCTCTCAGCGAAATACGACCTTTAGAGTTCACGCTTGAATAGATATAAAGATATAAGAGTAGGTAATTGAACGAGGTGGTCCCTTGGAAGGGATCGCGGCCTCATAGTCAAAAACAGCTTCTAGGTGAGCTGAAATATACACCTAGTGGTGGCAGCTTAAAAGAACCCCAAGGGTACACGGGTCAACTAAGATCTTCGATACCCGAGCAGGTTCCAACAAACATCTTAATTTATATAACACGTCGATGAGGTATTAACGCTGCCTGAAATAATACCCAGACGACGGTGACAAGTTCAAGTATCACGAGCAGTGAGACAGGATTTCGAACCTATTCACTTATTTGGGAAATATTAAATCTAGAGCAATCTGGAGTAGGTTCGAGGTTATTATTACAAACAAACACAACGCTCGGCGGAACGTTACATATGTTGGCAGCTAAGGGATTGTAAATTGAAGTGAAAATCCAGAAATTTGGGGATTTACACATCAAATTCTACAAAAAAGAATTCACGCCGTTTTTAGAGAAAAAGAAGTTATTGAAATGAGTTGTATTATTCAACCGTAAGAAAATGATTACAAGGTAATTGAACTAAGTTGAAAGGTGATATAGGACAATCAACTGGCATTGTTGAACCCAAGTGAATTAGAGTCGGGTTACATACGCGGAATCAGTTGCATACATGAACATCTTAAGTATTTACGCACGAAAGGAATTTTCGCGGTCAGCATATAGATCGTAGTAAATCTGAATTGTATAATCTATACTCTGCAACTGGGAAATAAATAACCATTCCGAGTTGAAGTCAAAGATAGGTGCTTTAGTTTTGCTTGCTGATGTTCTCGCTTCACAGGAATTATTTTTTTGTTGTTGTATATTGAACTGAACTAACGATTCAGGCGAAAACATCGGAACCAGCTGTTCTAGGACCAGGAGAATAATTGTGTTATTGCAGTTTGTTTATGTAATTCTTTTTTTTGCTAGTATAGCTACAGCCAGGACTGGAGTACGAGTTTTGTGTTAAAAACATTCGCGTATAGTATCCAGTTGATACGAATTATGTTGGTCCTAGGTAGAAACGAAGTAAAGCACATCTAACAAACAAGGTATGTTAGGAAACACTGATAGAGCAAAAGGTTGTCACTTATAGTAGATTTTGAAATTTTATGTTTATATGTTTATGTTTTATCACTGCTTTTGAACTGGAACTGTTTTTTTAATTTAAACGGACTGTACCCATTATTTTCAATTCAAAACCCATGTTCAGGGTGGGGACGAGTGAGCGTTCGGCTGAGGTGTTAATGGAGTTATGGGCACAGTAGACACGAGGGATGTGTATGTGTATGAATTTGTGAGTACACTGTGTTCAGTGAGGGATATGGAATTGTTATCCCGGTGTACGGATTTAGAGTGGATAATCCCGGGGATGGAAGGGACACTCTAGGGAACACCCCACAGATTTGGAAGGTCGATGACCAGGAAGAGCAAGCACCCCGACGATAGTCCAGGCTTGATCTCTTCCCCGCATAGTATTCGCATGCTGGCCCGTAGGGAAGTAATTTGCGTAACGCTATCCATCTGAAGGGGGTAGTTCGTGGGAACCTGCCGCAGCAGCGCGAAGCAGAGGTTAGAGCCGTTAAAACGCACCAAGCTCTCCCCTGCTTAGATAATTGACGAAATCACGTGGGGTCCCTTTAAATTGAAAATACAGGATTCAAGTAGATTCAGGTCTGGCGGTTTAGCGCGCCATGAGATTAAATGAGGTCAATGACCTAACAGGCGGATGAGATTCAGATGACGTGTGCCGCTATTATTTTTTTCGCTTTTATCTTATTAGAATCTAAAATAAAGCAGAAATTCGAGATTCAATGTTGGAAAGGTTAGTGCCAGTAGGTGAGGTCCAAGGTATTTGAACGGACTTTTGTTTTTGTGTATTGCAATCAATGGATTGGCATTGTGTTCACCTACTAGAGATAAATTGGAATGGAATCATGGGATGTCGAATAATATTGAGATATTAGTAAACCTTTACACGCCTATACAGTGGGCAACCAGTCCCTGAATTTTAAATGTTCAAACTATATAAGTATAGTTTTGTTTTTGTCGGCAAATCAGTAAATGTTCAAGCTTATCTAGTCTTCAAGAGATTAATAATCTACGCAAAATATTAGCAAATAACTAACCGAATAGAGAAAGTGGTACGTAAGATCGTAGAACTCACCCCCGTACCATTCCCGGGCAACTGATAGTAGAATTGAATGGTAGCCGAATCCATGGCTGAGGGGTAAGATTCCCCCAAAAAGGAGCGACTGGGCCAATGGGCGTATGCTGTCTCTAGTTAAAATAGGGACCGGATATTCCTATTGACCAGGTTGGAAGGGTAGTTGTACCCCGTAGGGGGAATGAGGTCACTGTATTGGATTGTCTTAAATCCTGATGGAAAGGTAGCTTGGGGAAATTTATATTTCTGTTCCGGAAAGGTCCAGTACAGTGATTCCTCATTCCAGTGTGTGAATGGTGTGCGAATGTAGGTGTTAGAGGCATTCGCGCACTTAATCGAGATGCCAGGAGGTGCATCGAGTGCTAAGGACATTGGGCATGACGCGGGTCAATGTGCGGACTTTTTCTGGCAATTAAGCAGCAAGGATCGGCTCCGACTGGCCTAAGCATAGCGATATCGAGATGTCCCATACTTCGAACAACGCGAATCCTGGCGACAGCAGGACGTTGTGGAAGATCTCTACTCAGCATCTCAAAACTGGTTGTAGAGCATAAATCTTCAGGGAGGTATCGGGCTGAATCGTAATATGCGTCCGATGCTGTTGAGAAAGGTCCACAATACCCGAGGTCAATAAAGGTCATACCCAAGAGGGCTGTCAGCACCAGAATGTCCAGTAAGGGCAGAGGGCAAACTGGAAGTGGTTAGGCCAGGGAGGCCAGAAAAGTTTGTGTTTTTTAGAAAAAGTCCAGGTTGGACTGATGGGCCAGTTGTGCCATTGGAGAAGGACGGGAAGGAAGCCCGGAGTTTGGAAGGGAGTTTTTGGGTCCAGGATGGACCGGAAGGCCAGGTAGGCCAATTGTGAATCTGGCAGGTGGAATTCGCCGGTAGGGGTAGTCGACCAGGAATTTGGGGTCGATATCCAAAAAAGTGACGTACCAAGTGCAGGCACTGGATTTTGATTGGTTGGAAAGACCCATGAGTGATTTGGGCAGATAGGCCGCCTGAAGAGCAGCGGGACGCGTGGTCGTCCGTGAGGGCAGGAAATTTGGTCGAGGAAGTGCGCGGGGCGGGTGAGAGAATACCCCCCAGAGAATGAATGAGAGTCAGTAAATTCGGGACCTCTGACTCTTCAAGTCACCGCGTTCCGCTTGAATTATTTTTATTTTGATGAAAAGAAGAGCCCTCGAGCTCATATCAAGTAAATTCAGTGAACAAGAGCTCTGACCCTCGAGTCACGAAAGTAGAAATATGCTGGGGTAAGTATGTAAGGACAAGCGGATGGCAGTCCAGAACGAGAGAGACGTTTCACCCCCAGGAGGCGAGATAGTAGAGGCGCGTATGAGTTAGAACAGTGCCCTCGAGCACTTGGTCCGGAAATGTTGTCGTTTAATTATGTTCGACACCCCCCTGTTCTTTTTATGGTAACCTATGCCATCGATAACGAATATAGTTAGCGCAAAGAGAAGGGGAGGTGATCTGGATAAACATGTTTAAGGGGTAGTCTCGGGTAGAGTTTTTTTTAGGGTTGTTAGGTCCGAATACGACATTATAGAATTTTTCAAGAAAAATGCATTCATGCAGGAGCCGGATTATACATAATGTTTTTTTTGTGTGTAAAGTTTGTATATGTATTTCTAGTGTGGCCGCTTGTACTACCTGCATGGATTTATTGTTATTTCTTCTTATTTGCGAAGTATGTGTTAGTGTAACATGTTAGATAGTAAGTAACTTCAGAGTAACCTCGCTTCTATGATACGAGGAAGGAAGTCGGATTCAATTTGTTTTCATGTGATCCTCCCATAATGAAGGGAACAGTGTTTAAAAAATTTTTTTTTTGTGTGATTAGAAAACTTAGCTTCTTTTGCTCGGAAGTATTTCGGCCGCAACAATGTGCTGGCTGGTAGTAGCTTTCCTTCTTCGTACATAGACATGTCATCGCTTAGGGTTACAAACTGGAACAATTATCTTTTTGGTTGTGCGCTATTATACGTTCATGGGAGTTTACGCCGGGGCCCATCAGCATCTTACGGAACACCTAATTCGCAGTAATTGTTTCTTGGTACTGGAATTGATCGACACAGATAACGAAGGATCACCACGAACGAGCCCAGATCCAGGTAAATTGCGAGTACTAGTTTCACCAAAGATGGTTAAGTGTGGACATCGGTAGTAGTCAGAACTTAGTGAGGACATTACAATTACGGCGCTACAAAGCTCAAGATTTCCGTAGGAGGGATACCAACCCTGGATACTTATGTTATGGTATGGAAAAGGAGAAGACAAGGAGAAGAGGATTCCAAGAGGAATGGGATGCAGGCCAATAACCACGGAGAATGGATTGGACCCGTGTGTTGAATGGAATGTTGAAATGTGTTATGGTTTATTTGGCCGCCTGCAATGGAACACCCCTGGATCAGCTCCAGTCGACTACCTGCCGCCCGTATGGTTGAAGCCGCTGCGTATACCGATGGAGAACCTCATGCCTTCCCTCGTTGCAAAATGACCGAGAATGCTAGTTACACTTGACTACTGCCGACGAGTCATACACATTTGACCGTTTGGTTGGAAGCAACGAACCCCCGTATCCAGCGACATCCGGAATTCGAACCCCTAGTGTAAGTGCGGGTTAGTGATTCGCTCTCCGATCGATCAGTGGCGTAGGTAGCGGAACTGTTTCGGACTTAATCATAGCGCTCAAGTGATGACTATGTTTGTTGATTGTATCTATAGTACGTGTTGCGAGGTTATTTTATATTATGTAGTTAAATAGGGTTTCTTATTTTTTTTGTTGGTTGTTTCGAGGGAACAGCGTTAATCGCTGTGCAATGCCAATTATCAAGTTACATGAGCGGAGCTGCTAAAGCGCGCTCCGGTAGAGATGCCTGCGCGTATCTAGGTAGGCGGATATGATCTGAAGGGTTTTAAAAACAATAATCCAGAGGCGGAGAAAGGAGTGGGTTCTTTCAGAACCGCACTCTTTCTTAGAAGAAGGGGGTGATGTAATAATCCGACGGATTATTACTTTTTTATTGAGGTCTTTGAATAATATTGATTTAAATTCAAATTGAAAATTTTATAAATTATTATATCTTGAACACGATATACCAGACAGACCTGGCGACGGTAATCTGAGACCTCTTTTCCGTATCATTGGTCGGTCAGCCATGAACCATGCTTCGCAAACGTAGCAAAGTACGCGGTCAACGGTACTAGTTTTTTCCTGAGTCAGGAAAAGTCCACGTGGACTTGAGTAGACCCGTCACTGACAATTCTTTTGCCTAGTCTGATTCCTATTGGCTGCTGGTATAAATTATGGGTGGGACATGCTCCCGGTTTTCTAAGTTAAACATATTTTCTAAGATTGAGCGTGAGGCGGCCCCCCCGCTTCAATGGTTTCATAAAAACTAATTACTTTGAGGAAAAAAGGCAGTTCTCACCATCTACTCAGTAGTTCTTAACTACCTACTTGTTCGGTAAGTCAGCTTGCTTTATGTCCACAGGGATGTTCTCTTGTTGCATTAAATCAAATCAATTAATATCATGTTGTCAAGATTTAGACAAACTGAATGCCAGAAATTTATAGAGATTAAATTAATTCATCAATTTGTGTCCATTGCAACAAGGGTTATACATCCCTGGCGGGCTAAAGCAGCGCTGGACTTCTTCGCGTCTTCCGCGTCACGCGTAAAGTGTTTGTTCCCCTTTTTAAACATCCTTTTTGTGACAATTTTTCTATCATTATAAATGTGACCCGACGTAGGAATCGAGTGTTAAAATCCTTTGTGCGTTATTACTACAAGGGGTTCGAGACGAAATGGAGTATTTGACCAACAGGGTAAGTGCATTTTGATTGCCAAAGAACAAGTGTTATATTGACATCAACCTCGGAATCGGCAACATAATATAAGGTGGTTATTTAACCTTCAGATCACGGTCCGCCCGCCAAGGTATATTATTTAATGTAGGTGTATGTTATCTATCTTTTTGCCATTTGGGCTATTTCAAGTGTTCTATACAAATTCCGCTTAACGGAGATCCCTCAGGTGCTATGATAGAGCATCATGCCGTTAGGTTTACCCCGGCTTCCTAGAAAGGGAGGTATCATTTAACTTTGAACATTATTTATCCATTATCGGTGTGATCGAGCGTGAAATCGATCATTATTCCGTGTGTACTAATTAGCCTTCCATTTGATTCAAACTCTCCAGAGATCCTGGTAGGAACTCGCTAGCTGGCGAAAAGGGTAAAACCTAGCGACATCGATAATTCCCCAGGTTCACCCTTAGGGTCAACCTGAACTGGACATCTTTTATATTCACGTATCATTCCCTTTGCTAAATTTTGTTTTGATCTTTTGATCGTTTTGTTAGATTTCGATGTACTAAATTTCGTTTTGTTTTAATCAATATACATTTATTATTTAATTTGATTAACGAGTTTAATTAGTAATTCCTAATCACCTCTCAGCGAAATACGACCTTTAGAGTTCACGCTTGAATAGATATAAAGATATAAGAGTAGGTAATTGAACGAGGTGGTCCCTTGGAAGGGATCGCGGCCTCATAGTCAAAAACAGCTTCTAGGTGAGCTGAAATATACACCTAGTGGTGGCAGCTTAAAAGAACCCCAAGGGTACACGGGTCAACTAAGATCTTCGATACCCGAGCAGGTTCCAACAAACATCTTAATTTATATAACTCGTCGATGAGGTATTAACGCTACCTGAAATAATACCCAGACGACGGTGACAAGTTCAAGTATCACGAGCAGTGAGACAGGATTTCGAACCTATTCACTTATTTGGGAAATATTAAATCTAGAGCAATCTGGAGTAGGTTCGAGGTTATTATTACAAACAAACACAACGCTCGGCGGAACGTTACAAGGGTAAGTGCATTTTGATTGCCAAAGAACATTTAATATATTGACTTCAACCTCTGATTCGGCAATATAATATAATGTGGTTATTTAATCTTCAGATCATGCTCCGCCCGCCAATGTTTAATTATGTGCTAATTAGTCTTTCATTTATTTCAACTCTCTAAAGAGAACATGGACAAGAACTCGCTCGCTGGCGAAGGGGGTAGAACTAGCGACATTGATAATTTCCCAGGTTCCCACTTAGGGTCAACCTGAACTTGACACCTTTTAAATTCATGTATCATTCCCATTGCTAAATTTTGGTTTAATCTTATGATCGTTTTGTTGGATTTTGATATACTAAATTTTGTTAACTTTTATTCAATATATATTTATTATTTAATTTGATTTACGAGTTTAACTGGTAATTCCTAATTATCTCTCAGCGAATACGACCTTCAGAAGTGAGCTATTCGTTTGATTGCTCACACATACGAATTCATTGCCATTCTAAAATAGGGGTCTCCAAACTTTCTAGCCTAGATGCCAAACTGACTCCTCTAAGTCCCAAGGTTCAAGACATATAGCTAGCACATCATACCAATATTCTGTAGTTTTGAATTGAGCGCAAATTTTTGTTTCCGTATTATTAAATAATGGAAAATATGTGTTACATTTTATCCTACAACATTGTGTTGATAAATATTTTCAGTCGATATCCGAGAATAGTTATCATACGAGAACTTGTGCACACGCGTTTCCATCCTTCTCCACTTTTATTGTATGTATTGAACTAGTTTCTTTTGTGTTATGAACTAGTTTCGAACGATCGTCGTGATATAGGCCTGATTTGGTCATGTTATAATAACTGATGAAAGGGCTGGCAGTGTCGCCCTATAATATCTGAACAAGGGTTCCTTCTTTGACTAGCAAGGAATGCCATGTATTATCAGTTAACAAGTTCGGTACGAAAAATTCATCTACTGCACTTAGTAAACATATAAAATTTACAAACCATTCATTTGACTACAACAATACAAAAAATTTAAATATTGAGAAAAATAATGACAAAAGTTTAATATTAGAAAGTATCCAAATTAAAAGAAACAATTGTGTTAATAATAAAATTGATTCTAATCTTTCAAAACTTTATAATAATTTGATTCAATCTTAGCCAAATTCAGATATTTTGAATTACCACTTTCTGTTGGCTATTTAATTCAACCTATAAAGATGTATTATCTGACATTACTAGATTTATGACAGTGACAGTTTTGAAATAAATATTCTATAGAGCTATCTTAAACTCGATTAATTATTAGAGCTAGATTCAATTAATTTCAAGTACATAAATTTTATAATTAGTCACACACTCTCTTTTTCACACACAACCGATACAATGTTTTCTGCAGTTTTAATTGGATTAAAAAAAACACAAGTCGGCTGCAGATGCATTTCATTATTCAAAGACAGCTATTCTTTTCTAAATTACATGGAAACACTTATTAACATAACAATTTTTGATAAAGACATAAATAAAATATCGAAACTCAAAATTTGTAGTAGTAGCAGTACACAATTTCAGAATTTTCTCATAGATACCTATGTTTATTTGATTCTGATTATCACCCAAATACAATCAGGTATTAGCGAGTTCGGTGGTACTGTATTGATATTCGATTTTTCGCATATGATTGATGTCTGCTCTATCTGAAAACTGTTTTGAAGTTTAGACGGGTAAGAAGGAAGGAGAATGGATTGCACCGAAGACAGGGATTAGAAGTAGTAAATAAAATAAATTGGTAATAATTCATTTATTTTAGGCAGTGTATATCGTCATAACACTATATTTACATCCATCTGACCTTTTAGAAAACGTTGCAAGTGATTTTCTCGTACAATGTTCTAAAATCTTTCTTACATCTTGAATACCTTGAACTCTCATACCTTCCTATTATAAAATTTCAACTTATATAATTTATTAGAGTTCATAAGATATTTGCCGACTATAAACTTAACACCGAATAGGAAAGTATGAGAATTTAACAAAAAAATACAACAATGAGCAACTTTTTTCGACTGTAATTTTATTCAGATTAATTGTGTCTCGTGCGTTTGAAATTAAATTCCGTGCAGAAATTAATTTTTGTTCTATTGAAGTATGTTGTATTTGGCACATTCCTCTAACATGTTGAGTTTTAAACAATAAACAAATAGTGTACAGCAAAGTCTAAGCTACACAAGTATATTGTTTTCGAACTGAATACAATCATTCGTTTACAGGCAAAATTGAAGTGTACCTACTGGCAATTTATCATTCGTGGCAGACTCATCGAATTTTGATTTGGAGCTCGTAACTGAATTGAGATTGAATGACATCCAAGCCAGGTATTTCTCAATATCATATAAACAATGAGTTACGTTTCAAATATGTCATTTAATGAATATTTTGACTAACTTTCATAAATACTTCAATATACTCAACATTAATAATTAATGGTCATAGTATTGTACCCGAAGATTTGAAATACTGTTGAGTAATATTCATTTGGTTACTATTTTGGGTTGTACTTTTTATTGCGATTAAGAATATCGTATACCAATTATAGATAATTTTGCCGGTAACGAACTGAAACATGATTGCAAGTTATATGGACGTTATAATTGACATTTATTTCCAATCAACGTAAAAGCAATAGTGACATAAATATTTAGACAATTAATAAATCAACAATTTACTTGTTTGGGTTTTATCTACAAAGATGAAAACTTTTCTTTAGAGCGATTAGTAACTGCAACTAATAGTTCAGGACAGCTGCTTAGCTCTCCCGACCAGTGGCGAAACAGCTGCTCGGGACTAATAGTTACAGTGTTACTGGTCGATTTAGAGAAGCTTAATTACCTTTATAAATATTTAGAAGATAAAAGAATAGTAAGTATGCTTTCAAATAAAATTATTAATAACGTTTATGTAAGTCGACACGCTTTTTTATTGACAGATATTAAACTGCATGCAGTAAGTGTTTTTTTTAGAATTTTCAGTATTGCCTCTTTTTAATATCTGTCTATTGTAGGGAACTACCAGAAAATAATGACTTGGAAACTTAAGACAAAATAGAAGGAAGCAGAACAGATTCTTGAAACATTTTACTATCAGGATTTTCAGTTCATAATTGACTTTTCTGAGATTCAATTTCAGGAATATATTTTCACATTGAACTTGAATTTAAAACAGAATAATATTTCAGATAAAAGTCTCAATTTATTTCAAACCAGTACATTGCTTCATATATTGGTGACCCCAAGGATATGTGACAAAGCCCATTCTGGTCCTGTATGGTAATGATGGGACATATCACATTTTACACATTAGTGCTGGCAGATATTTTATTACTTTTAATTAGTGGGACACTACGTTCCTTTGGAGTCAGAAACTAGTCTATTAAGTCGTCAGTGTTCGATTTAAATTACATATTGATTCCTCTTGCACTAGTTATCGTTATATTTAAAAGCATTATCGAAAATGAAATTGTTCGAATTGAATATTATTCGTATTTCCACTAAACCATCTGTCAATGGTACGAGAGACTTGCCTGTGTTGAACTGAATTCCAGTTAATTCAAAATTATCACAATTAGTATATACTATTTTTTTTCAATGAACTAAGTTTATTTTATATTAATAATAATCAATAGGTCAGTATATCTTATAATCGTTTTTTTTTAATTTTGAAGGGAATACATGACTCCATCTTCAAATATATGGGGTTAAAAAATAGAAAATGTTCCGAATTGAATTTAACATATTGTTGAATAAACCAAAAACTGGAATATCATCAGTTGATGTCATATATGCTTTTAATCTACAGTTCGTGACATTAGAGAACGCCTAGGAGAAGAATGTGAGTCGAGTTCATATACTATCTTATGTCGAGCGGTAAACACTATTTTTACAAGTGTGATGAAATAATGTTTCAATATAACATATCCTGACTAACTCGATGTTACCTCTCGTTTGTCTTACTGTCTTTTTCAGTCAAAAAGAAAGGAAAATATAATTTTTTCAAATATCAGTATGTTAATTAAGTTTTTTGATTCCAATTTACAACTTTTACAGTTTATTTCCAAAAACATGCAATTAATTGCTATTTTGACTTTTGAAAGTTCAAAACAATTCAACAGTTCATCATAATGGCACCATTAGTTTAAATACATGGATTTCGGCCTTACATACACAAAATGTCTGCAAACACTCTTGACAATAGGAAACTAGAGTTCATTTGAAGCCAAAAAATGCTTACTATGAGAGCTAAGGCTCTTTAAAGATGGCACCGTAACATCGATATAATTCAATGGTCTTCAAAACTGTTTCATTATAATTGATACCATTTTGTAAGTTTATTTATTGAGATATACCTAATCGTATGGCCTGAACATAATTTCTTAATTGTAGTCATAAGCGACTTTCGGAAGGGGTGGTTCTCTCATCTGAAGTCGCTACGACGCGTTTCTAAAAAAATTGAGTTGAACTTCACCTGTGTCGATGCAAACTTTTACCTAATTATGAAGGGTGGCTATGGTAAATAAACAAAATAACAATTGAAACAGATATTCTTAGTGATCAAATAAATTTTAAGGGAAAGAGTTATTTTTTGTACAGTGTTACAATATTTTGAAAGGCAAAGAAGTTATGAATCAAAATGTCCATTATCCCTCCCAAACGAGCAGCTTATAACTACAATTAATAAAATTACATTCACGCATTACGATTTGGAATATTCCAATACATAAATTTACAGAATGTTGTCACATAAAAAGAAACCGTTTTGAAGATATTTGAATTAAATCGATGTTAGGGCGCCATCTTCAAAGAGCTACATAAGCAGGCATTTTAGAACGAAGTGATTTACGTTAAATCGATATAACATTAGTTGTAGAATTTGCATTTGGTTACAAAAATTTAAAAACGTCCCGAATTGAATTTAATATTTATTAAAGCGAATAAAAATATAATTAATGTAAGAAATTAGATATAAATGAATGTATCAATATATCCATTTATCTCCATGTTGGATTTTGCCAGATAACAATGATAAACTCTCTCTAGTCTAAACATTGGTTTGATTAGGTGTCACCACCTGAAACACTCAAGTAGTCTTACATTCCTCGTAACTTTTGTAAAGTTCGTAGAAATCTATAAGTCAATGTTGTACATTGTTTGACTTTTCAGTGGAGAATATTTTCATAGATGACATGAGATATTTTGATATTTTTTGGTCCTTTTGCCACGCTGTTGACCAGTTATGTCTACCTTCAACAGAGGTGGTTCAGTAACGTTGGAAACTACTGATGAGCAATATTAGAAGATTGTCTAGCTGTCTAGAACTATACGTTTGTGGTGTTACTGGATCGATCTAGACTAGAGAGACCTTGTCAAAATATAATTACCTTGTTAGATATCACAACGTTTATTGTAATTTTGAACTTCAACAGTTTATTTTCAAATAAATATAATGGACTTGACATTTTATTTTCACAAACGACACTTTTAATGTAGGAAATAACGAATTCATATTCAATGAAGCAATTAGACACTGTTTTTTCCAATTTTAGTTCAGTTTTCACAATCAACTCAGAACAACATTTGAATAAATCCATAAATACGCGTTATCCATCCTTTTCTATTACTTGTACCCTAATTTACCTGAATATGAGGGACACGTATACATTCCAGAAAAAGTATTAATATTTTGATAAACGATTGTTGGATACAATGTCCAATTAACATGTTAACATGTTAATTAATTAATTATTTAATTGAAATTTGGTAATATCAATTATTGTTATGTTTTGTAAGAAAGATAAATATTCCGAACGCGTTAAAATGAAATGAACAAAATATAGCTTCCAACATCTGCTGAATTAATTAACATATTTTACAAGTCAATTGAGTTCCAAGTCATCTGATCTAGCAAAATCACATAAGGAAACGTATGGCGATGGGTATATAATTTACCATATATTCTGTATATACACTTGCACACTACTTGCGCTGGACTATCATATGTCATTTTAAAATCTGCAGACTTGCTACTGAGCATTTAGAATTGTCATAGTCGTCGTGAGATTCTCAGTTGACCTCTACATTATAACTTTTTACCCTTTTGATTTTATATATTAACAATTATATGTATGTACAAGTATATAAATACTAATTTATACAAGTTACAAAAGTGCATCAAAACAACGAACAGTAAATTCTAACATATTTCAGTAACAGTATGATAATTTTCAATAAGTACTTTTATTTCAGTACATAAACATGTGAATCGAATAATTTTTATTAGCATGTTAATAATAATGGACCACAAAAGGGTTAAGACGACACTAGCGGCGAATAATTCTGAGGAATTCGAAGATATATTATATAAGATGATTTTGAACCTTCATAATTTTGTCACCACTCGAAATTGTTAAAACACATAGTTTGGATTATCTTTAATTTTACAACCTGTAAGATTTTTTTATATATCCTCTCGCGTTGGTGTATGTTTTTGGAATTAAAATAACAAGGTAGAGATGTATGATGGTTGTAAAGAGCAAGCACATATAATACGTAAATTGAAGGGAAATCATTGTTAGTGTTCTGTTCTTCTGCATATCATATATAAGAAGTAAAAAATCAAAAATTCCTTAACAATTTTTTACTTCTCATTAGAAGGATTGATAAACATTCTTCTTGTTGAGGGAAGAAAAAATATAAAAAATATCTACCCATCCATGGCAAAAAAAGAAGTTAAGTACTCAGAAAGTCGTTATTTCTTGAGTATGATCATCACTATTGGATAAGTAGTATTGAGAGTCCTATATTGACTGAACATCAACGGAATGTTATTCTGATGATTCACAAAATTCTTAACCGAGATTACACAGTTTCCATAAGGTGGCGGTTAGGATATTAACAACAGATGGAAAAGAAGACTCCTCTATAGCGTTCCTCAGACTCGAAAATTATTCGGAAAAGACTTTTCGAGATTGTGGGGTGTGGCAGTAGAATAGAAATAGTTTAAAAATCATTCATAACTTGAAGGACTTATCATATCTTCATACATAGCTGTGAAGCAGCTGGCAGTTGTAGACAAGTTAGTCTGGATTGTTTCATAATTCATGGAAGCCAATTTGATTTCACGCATCGTTCGCTCAAAAGATACATACAGGGGTGCTTTCTAACGTACACACACCGAAATAAGAGTTCAACTGAGTCCTTCTAAAGCGTCGTTGGATGTAAAGTAAACTACAGACACACTGAAATAAGAAAAGTATTCAAGGCCTTAAACGTCTTAAATATAGAAATAAAGCAATTTATGGTTATTGATACATGAGGAACGCGAGTCATAGAACTATCAACAAATTGAGATAGATCAACACTTAAATTAAGG
Source organism: Endomychus coccineus (assembly GCA_958510875.1). NCBI lineage: Eukaryota > Metazoa > Arthropoda > Insecta > Coleoptera > Endomychidae > Endomychus > Endomychus coccineus. Next base: position 139,241,498 of record OY294069.1, on the reverse strand, counting down.
CAAAGTTTTACCACATCACCACTCGACTAGAGTCATATCCTGACAAACCCATCAGTTAGGTCGGTATATTGAGCCCCGAAGCTGCATTTTTCTGGACTAGTGACGACGTTCGTTGGGTCTGATCTGAGTGTTTTTCTACTCTTTAGCACTTTTCTTACTATGCTCAAAGTAAGAAGTAACGGAGGATGCCTATTGGTTCAAAAATGTAGGGCACTCACTGGGGAGGGAACATTTATGTTATCTGGGTCGCTGAATCCATATTTTCCTTCCACCCAAAATTCTACCCGCAAAGAAACTATCTTCCTCAACTTTCTCTGGATGGAAAATTATTGTTGAGGTGTAGGCACTTGTTTCCCTCGATCCTAGCTCGATAAAAGTATTAAATTATCAAGTCGTGCAATTTATGGGATGCTGGAGACGCATCCGGCTGGCATCTGCGAGTGTTCTGGTGGCTACCGGGCTTTTAAATGAATTTCATCACTGTAGTTGCCTTTGGTTTTTGCCTGGCACAAAATAGGACAGCTCTGGAATTTAGTGGTTGTGATCATGAGAAATTATTAAAATTAACTATTCCCACTTTGACAATTGAAAACGACTGGAATATCGTGTGAAATTCATTTCTCCAATTGATAACATTATCTGAGATTCGTTTTTAGATTGTCTTGTATGAATTAGTGAATGAAGTTTGCAACTCGCACAAAATATCTATTGTGCATTCGCAAATTTTCGCACTTTGGCGGAAGATATTATTCATTACGATATTATTATATTCTCGAAAATGTTGGCAAGAGTGTAGCACAGATTAAGAACTAGATTTTAATTTCACAGTTTGACCACGTTATATTGATAAGAGTCTTTCAAAAATACGAATTCCTCAGAATTACTCTTCATGTGTTAATTAGGTACAGGTACATCGAACGGTGATCAGCTTTGTGAAGAGCTATTGCCAAATATCATGCGGAGCACGTGAAACTGACCGATTATTAACTCAAACGTGCTAAAACTAACCGCTTAATTTGATAAACTATGCCGAAACTTAAGGAACATTTAAAATTATGTGCATATGAAAACGTTTCTCTATGTATTCATAATATATTGTTATAATGTTAGAGGTCATCACTCACAGTAAACGAATTGAAATATAATAATTCACTTTTCTAATTTCTAATTTCAATTCGTTTATAATTTAATAACAACTACATATTTCGTCTTCACCAACGACCTAAAAATAATAATTATATTGTACATTTTTTTTCATCGAATTGGATGGAGAGCATAAAAATATTTTATAACAATTCAATGATCTTGTAAGTAACAATTTGCAGAACAGCGATTTTGATAAGCTGTTCCATACAAATTGTTAAAGAATATTCAACTGAATTAACCTCAGTTATAATCACTGCATATTACTAAAGACTTTCCTGGTAGATTGTTAGCTTTGATAATTTTGTTATATCAGCAAAGGTTGTATATGTATGTATGGGTGTTCAATAAGACATTCACCTGTGTGGTAATTCTGGTTTCACTATAACATTAAATTTACTTGAAAAACTATCTGAGAATTATAGGATTTGAGAATTATCATCAATGAACTCTAGAAATATTGCATTGAACATAATGACATGACATTAGCCCATCATCAGAAAGCATTCAATTGAACGTAGATTTTAATGCAAATTACACTTGTGTGATCTTCATTAACTCGATGCCAACCTATTATAATTATATACCTAGGCATTTACGTAGTGTAAAATAATTTGAAACTTTCTGGAGTCGGAGAACTCAAATTTACACTAAAACTTGTAAATACTTTGGCATCCTCAAAGCTTGGAGTTATCAACGAAAGCTAAATGTAAAATTATGTCCTTCATCAGGAATCTTCTGAATGTGGTAGAAACTTAAGGATGGGAGTGGACAATGGTTAGAATGGGAGTTTATTTACAAAATTGTTGACGATTGGTGAATTATAGATTACGATTTGGTCATTTAATATTTTGTTAATATTGTTTTTCGGTTGTTTTCAATTCTAGAATTTTGAGATCATGTCCTTTTCTTGAACATATGGAAACAAGGAATTGTGATTATGTTCCAAAAAGTGATTCGCGTAATTCTTTTTGACAGTTTTTTTCGAGCCTGTAACTTCTCATTTATTCGAATGCCTATCTCCTCTTCCAACATTCCACGATGCTCTGCGAACATTATAGGTTTCCCTCTCGTGTAGTCAAAGTATATAAAAAAATATTCCTGGAACCTTATACTGAAATTGCGTCCAGTTTGTCCTACACATCAGCCTATGAACTTCTGGCTTTTAAGTAATTGAAATATTTATTTATGATAATCAATAATATTTCCATTTCTTAAAAATAGAATAAAAACCTTCAAAACAATAAATAATCTATACTCAAACATTGTTGATTCGAAATCTTAAAAAGATAAATAGGCTGAGGTATTGACTGTAGTATCTTGTACATAAGACAAACTGGACGCAGTTTCTGTATAAGGTTTTAGGAACATTTGAGGAGTTACAGGCTCAAAAAATAGGACTCTAATAACGCAAATCACATTTTGAAACATAATAACAATTTCACTATTAATCGCGATATTTTACATATTCAGGAGAAAGGACCTAGACTCAATATTCTAGAATCAATAGAAATTTTAAAACATTCATAAAACAGTAATAACAATATTAAATGATCAAATCGATGTCTATGTTTCACCACTCGTTCAACAATTTAGTAAACTTCAACCCAAACTATATTGCCTACCCCATTCCTAGTACCATATACAGATTGATCTCTAATATTTGAGGGTTTAGTTGACAACTTCAAGCTTTTAGAATGTCACAGTGTGGTGAAACAGTTTGTCAGTTTTATTCTCCACACAAAGTTTAAAATGATTTTGAACTAGAGATATACATGTATGACAAATTGAATTTAACGTTTTTATAGGTGTAATTTTCTGGATTTATAACGAATTATGTAACCGCAAATCGATATCAAAGTTACAGACTCATGTAACTTCATGTTATTACCATATAGCCTAATTGCAGGGACTATAACTGAAGTTGATCAACGGTATTGTGTTCATGAAATTTAGGCCATTCGGCACCATGGAATAGTTTTAACTAACTTACATCTACAATAAAAAAAATCATTTCGTTTCCGAAAGATTTACAGATTCAATGTTACTAGTATTTTGTGAAGAATCAAAAAGATTCACTTGATATAGATGAATAAGAAGGATCCTTGACGTATTTTAGAGCATGATAAAAACGAAATGTATAATATGTTTTATTCGAATCAAGTAATATGACTTTTGTGTATTCGTAATATTTTCATCTTTCAAAACGGGTTGTGTCATAAGCTGCTGCTCTTTTTGATGAATGTTGAAGATGTTTGGCATTCATTAACACTTTCCCAAAAATTATTTTTCAATAATACTACAAATACCAAAATAGTGAATACGTAAAATGAATACAACTATCCATAAACATTTGTGATTGAAAAGATAGCTGCACAACAGTAGATATCTAGGATACGTTTATTTATTGCGTGTTACAATTTCAATGAACAAATTTTGTGAAAACCTTCTGGAGCAATCTACCTGAAGCCTTTCTTATAATTTGAGGAGAATGTTGAATAGATTAGTCATTACGTGATGCAAATTAATTCTGAGCTTAAATAAAATAAATGTTAGAAGTTTGATTTTCACTAATTTAATAAATAAAGGTTTGAAGAAGCTACGGTGTAGCTGAACTATTTACATTTATTCATTAAATTAGTGAAATTCCAACTTTTGATAGTTATCTTATTCAAGCTTAGAGAGAATGTGTTTATGCCTAGCACATAACTGACCAATAAAAGTTTCAGGATTAGTATATTCTCTTATTATATGAGAAAATGGAAAAACTTCTGAAGAATCGATCTGAAAATCATTTCAATAGATAAATTGGGTGGAAATTATTTTGTCTCTTACGTTGTTGTTGTTTGGCGAAAACGGATGAAGGGGAATTTATTCCTCGGAATTCAATTATTCAAACATGAAAAAAACTAAACGAAAAATACTCATGGGTTCGATTTTCACATTTTGAGATGTGTTCTGTTAATTTAAATTGTACAAAGAGTTCCATCAAACCTGTGAATTTGCACGTTGCTAAGCCAACGCTAATCAACTCTGACAGTGTGTTTGCCTCTGAGGCATTTGAATACAATGCAAATTATACTAACTTCCTATTGAAGAATAGTACATTTTATTTGATCTCTCTGAGACCGACATCCGTTGAATGTAATGTATGTTTTTTGATGCAAATTGTTCATGAACTGGAACTGAGATGGAAGTTTCTGGAATAAATTGAAATGAAGTTATCCTTCATTTGAACTATTTTTTATATCAAAGCTAAGTTAGATCAATGTCCATGTTCATTTGAGAAAAATCTACACAATTACTTTTTAGTATTGCCTATAAGTAAGTATATTATACTTTTCAAAATTACAGTACGATCAAGGTTTGTACAAATTTCTTATAAACCAAACAGTCTTCAAAAACGAACGATTATTCGATTTCACTTCGTTGAATGAATTTAGAGTTTTAAAAACAATTACATTAATACAGGATGAGAAGTCATACACGTATGAGCTCACGGCACGTTTACTCTATTTATATACAGAGTGTACCTAATTTTTATTCCAACAAAATGTACCATTTGTTCGTGAGGAGAGTTCAAAGTTCACTTAATTAATCACATTTTTGTGCGTTATTCACAAATGCGTGGAACAAATTAGATGAAATTTTGCGAAAGTGCATTATAGAAAGTTACCACTACTTTCGGTAACCGAAGAAATTCAAAGAAAACTGTAAAAGCACTCTCATCCCTCTGATATTTTTTTCTAATTTTATTAGCAGTGGTAATATGGTTCTAAGATTTTTCAACAGGAAGGCTCATTCATTATCTTCATCTGTTGTGGAAATTCCGTATTTTGCATAGTTTAGAAGGAAATGTTACCTACTGAAAGTAGGGTAGCTTTCTACAATGCACTTTTACAAAATTTCATGTAATTTGTTCCACGCATTTGTGAATAGCGCACACAAACGTGATTTTTTAAGTGAAGTTTGAACTCTCCTCCTGGACAAACGGTATTTTTTTTTATTATATAAATTGGGTTCAATCAACATATTTTGACTTCTGCAATAAGTGGTAGTTTTATTTCCTAGCAATTTTGGGACATTCTGTATAACTCTATGCTTCAGACGTGTTTCTTAAGAAGTCTGCTATAAGACCTCTCGATATTCAGTATTATTAACAATCGTAGAGCGACTATTGTAATCTGATATCAATCTCATGTTGAGTCTTTGATTTGTTCAATAGAAAATTATAAAAGAAGGACATTAAAACTCGACTATGATGTAATATAATAGTCGCAACAAAATTTCCGTTGCACATCATCAATGATAAAACTTGTCTATCTATTCGGTCAGAAAGTCATGTATTAATATTTGTTTGGCTTTATTGAATTACAAGATCCAAATATGCCATTACCAAATCAATAAGAGGTTTGAATTGTTGACGAATATGAAATAAATTAAATTAATTAAATTGAATTAAATGGAACTTGTCAAATCACTATCAACAATGTCAGTTTCGAGTAACAAGAATAAATTTGATTATGGAAGAAGAACATGATGGGGCCTCTTGATATCAGTCAGAGAGAATTTGATATTACCTACATAACCTATAATAAATAAGATAAAAGTAATACGCTGAAAGAGTTTCACAAGAAATAAATAACTAAAAATACTATTAAAGCAAGGGCCTTTCAAGAATCAAGTACTAATCATCAGAGTAAACTCTGATGATGGCTACTTGGTAGCTGAAAGGTTCTTAGTACTTTTGTTGTATTTTTAGTGGATGAGAGATTATTTCGAAGATAGAAGTACTCTTGAATGTCTTAAATTCTCAATATAGAATAATTTGTGATACAGTGGCAATTTCTACTTTCGTAAAATGATGACGGAAATTTCGTCGCAAATAATTTAGCTATTTATGTACCAAGGGAAAGATGATCATGGCCGGAGGGCGTCATTATTCAGCCTGAGAGCCTATGCCCCGAGGGATGGATGTCACTGATTCAGCGTAATCATCTTAGTAACGCCAGTGATTCATATGAGATTTAATTTTTCACTTCGCAGAAAGTGACAACTAAGAGATATTTTCAATTTTTATTTTACTTCGTGAACATTCATGTTTAATAATTTAATTGCCAAAGCTATTTCTTAAATTATGGTGGGATTACAACAACACCTAACGAAAAAATGCAATAAATTAATATGAAATAAGATTACGAAAGCTCCAAATTATGAAAATTGAGACACGAAATAGCGGTGGTAAACAACACTGTACTCTTGGCGTGCTGTAAAAATTGGTAAGTTGAACATGTTTTGCTTATTTTATTTTAGTCTGGTAATTATGATATCTGCTTTTTGACAGCATTATAAGAGGGTTGTGAAAGGGGGCGTTATGAAAGCATAATGCTATCTTATAACGCCCACATCGTTATGAATATGTTTACATATATCTCGTATCCTAGACACTATGAACAAATAATAACAAAGTGAAAAATAAATGAATATATCACGTACATTATGACTATAAACTGCTATTGTCCAACGACTACAACGTAGTCAAATTTTACTTCCTATTTGTTCAATAATATCTTCCAAAATCTATAGACCAAATTTTTGGAATTTTCATAGGATCAATCTGAGAGGTCATCTTACCTTATAGTAATAAACTATAAAGGATTTCACACTGCATGCACTATAGTAATTATAGTAGTTTTTCATAGAAATTATGTGTGTTTATGATCCGATTATAGACTTTACGATTTCAATAAAATACCAAATTCAAAAGCCATTATCTCCGGGTCCAGAAACTGGTTTTTTTAATCGTTACCATTGCCTTCAGAAAGGTTTCAATTAAGTTTTAGAATAAACGGATATAATATTGGGCCCAAATTTGGGAACATTTGTCGAGTCACTTCAGTGGTGTCACTGATCGAACTCCCTCAAAATTAAATCACTTCATTGTTTTCAGTTTTGTTAAGATTTTACACACATTTCCTAATTTATTCGATTTTTTAGCTGTTGTGATAAATTTTTCCTTGTCCATTTGTAATGTAGTTTACAATACATAAAACAGGAGACAGACTAACTAATTTCCCTCTAGGATCTAAGGAATAAATTATGGAATATGATTTTTTCTAAAAATGTGTAAGACAAAATTACTTTTGACCCAATTCATCAAGAAAATGTTTTGAGAGCGATTCTTCAATTTTTCCTAATTTGTCAAAATAAATAACTATAATAAGATCAACATGTGTAGTTAGATCTTCTATGATATAATGTAATCACATTTACATTATGTAGGTATATATCACAAATACTGTACATTTTGAATAAAATGGCTAACTCGAATAGTAGACTTCCGTGGAAAACTAAATTTTTGGCTTCCAGATGGATTCCGCGTCACAGTAGCACGACTTGATGCCGATGTTTCAGTTCAAGCCTCAAGCCTGCCCTGAAGATGCCACTTGCAATGGTTAGTAGAACATCGTAATCAAGTCGTGCCATTGTGACGCGTAATCTATCCGGAAGCCAAGAATTTTCAAAATGGCTAGGTTGAAGAATCTGGTAAGTTTTGATTGGAAAGTGTCGCTTTGCGTTTTCGTTAATTCAGCACAAATCATTAACATTATGTTAAATGTTGATGTATTCGGTTCTTCATCCTTATCAGACTGATTTCAAGTATACTAAATGCAAGTATATAATTGTGGATCAAGGGCTGATTTGAATCAATAAACATTTCACTTATTTCATTGATAATTATTGATGCTAGTAACATTGACTCATTTATAAAGTGGTAGGCAAACATCACTCCGCTAGCATCAATAGCTTCTTATTTGTAGAGAGAAAGAATCAAATTACTGTTTCATACATATTGCGAACTAACGTTAAACAATAGGTAGGTACTACAAGCATTCGTGAATAATTATATTGACAAATTACGATCTGGAACATACCTTATAACGTAGAAAAGGTGAATTAAGATCTTGTGTGAAGCTTTTTCTCTGACAATAAAGAGGCAGTCAATCCGTTCGGCCAGAGAAGCAAGGGTGCCAACAACTAAGGCAAAATCGGGAATCCTCCAACATTACACACCACGGATTTAGAATTATGCATGCACGTCAGTGCACGATGTCAAAATTGTTCGTAAATAATGGTCAACAACTATAAAAGTCAGTCGATTTGCCGACCGCACAACACTTAACACGGGGGTTAAAAAGTACGTGTATCACTCAGGCGGCTGTTCATGTTTTATTTAGCGGGACTAGCACGTCTAGAACATATTTATTCAGTCTTTGCAGGGTGATAGCAGAACTGTGAACGATTCATTGAATATGTTTTCGTGTGATTAAAAAACAAATAAAGTGTTTGCTAATATTATCTCAATTATTGCAATTCTGGTGCCCTTGTGCTTGACAATTTTTGTTTGGAAATTACAAATTGTGACAACAAAACTTAAGGAACAGCAAGAAGGTGATTTGGTTCTTATTATTTCGAAAACTGTTGAGCCCATTTATTCTTACAATCTTGGCTGAATCTGAATAAAATGATAAGTTAAAATTATCACGGCAAATCTAAAATTTTCTGCAAGCATGAAATAAAAACATAATTTAGATCCAGATCAATAATAAAAAATAATAGCACTATTTATCCATTTCCCCACTTTGGACCTTCCATCTTAGTTTTGTTTTTGGGAAAGTTTCTTGATATTCGGATATATGTTACCATAGTCATGTTAGGAAGTTTTAGCATTTTTACTGTTAACGAAAAATATTTTATTTCATACTATCTGGAAAATTCAACTTTACGTCTTGAATTTGCTACCGGAAAGTGGAACATTACATCACTAGCTGGGAAAATGTTCATCTTTGACAAGAAATCTCACGAATTTTCATTGTTTTAACATATTATTTTTTGTCGTAGCTTTTTATAGATTTGCATGGAATCAATTTGGTGCTTTTATTTGAAATTTATTCCCTGCTTACAAGTCCAAACAAGATACAGTGTCAATTTTTTTGACAGAGAGAATGTATAACTTAACTATTCGTGACTATTTAAAATAGACTTAATGGAACTGTCATTCTAACACTACAAATTAAAATTTAAAATTGTTTCGTCATTATGTTCTTCCCATGAAGAGAACAAGGTTTACATCGTTCTTTCTCATTTCTTACTAGATTAATCATTCAACTTTGTTGATTTGTTAATTAATTCCAGTTTATTAGACAAACGAAAGTAGAACTGTTTTAGTTTTAAGCTGGCGAATGCGTCGGACAATATGAGCTTGAGTAGCAACCACTACCTTCGTCCTTTGGACATGCAGCGCAATTATGACACTCTTGAATGTAATTCGTAGTAAATAATTGAATTTGTCATAGAAAGATGAGAATGAGATTCAAATAAACGGGTTAATTGGATTCATGGCAGGTTGAATAGTAAACAATAGGAGAGAATGGGAATAATAGTACATATATATTGCCGTATTTTCTTACTCTTCACATTTGAATCGTTTGTAATTTTGCAGAATTATAGTAAATCTGTATTGTTAGATTTGTTCAAACATCGCATAGTACAAAGGTTAAGTCTGGAAAAAATTTGGTAGTAGATACAATATGGCATGGGGGCAGTATTTTAGTAGAAGAAAAATATAAAAATGAATCTCCCCACGGAAGCAGTGAAAATTGCAAGACAATTTGACCTAAAAAATGTCTACAAGCTTTTCTGGCTGAATCTAAATAAATAAGGGAAATATCTGAAACATGTCAGAGTAAAAGTGAAATGCATGGAATTCTAAACTAAAAAGCACGACGCGGACTTGTCTCTACAATTTAGTTCCTGGTTTCTAGCACCGGCCACCTGAAGTACGATACCGCTTCGCGCGTAGAAAGTACATAAGAAACACCTGGTCTTCTTAAAAAATATAGCTGCCACACTAAAAGGAAATAAAAGGGCAAACATTAATTTTTCATTTCCGACTAACAAAGTGTTGCTAAATGATCCATTTACAGAATAATATCGAAGAAAAGAAAGAATGCCAAAATTAAAACTGCAGAATTTCCGAAATGTATTAAGGTTTAGCAACAACATAATCGTAATCTACACAGTGTCCTCGAATTATCGAAATTTAATAGTTTTTGTTTTTGAAAAGGGGATAATTTAGAAAGAATTTCATATCGCAGACTTCAAATGGGACAATATGAACTTCAAGTACCTTCAAAGACTGCATTTAGTATTAAACCATTTACAGAAGTAAAAGTGTTTTATTTTTATTTTTTATATCAATATGATAAATTATCACAAAGTAATGGCTTCCACCATCGAATTTTTGAAATATGAATGTGTTCAAAAAAAAGAAAAAGACTATTTTTGATTTACTCACTATATACATATAAATCGATATTCAGATACAAAAGTTTTATAGCTTGGGTATATACTTTAAACCCCCTTTGTTTTTTTAACCTATTAGTATATATTGTGAAAAAAATTGACACTACCTATTCTGTTTATATCTTTACTACAATATTCACTTCTATGCTCGATTGCATATCAATTTGGAATTTAATTCGACTGCAGCGATGTTGAAAGAATTAAGGGCAAAAAAGTTTCAAATGGAAACATCCATTTTGAACTCAAGCAATGTCATAAGCTAGGAAAAACTATGGTGTTCAATCATTTCAGATAGTTTGTTATTACGACATTATTGGTTTGATTGTGATAATCATATCCTATATTATCAAAAAAATTTCTGACACAAACGAATTTTTATATCCTATAGATATGGTCGTAATTCGATGAGATTCCATATAAAATTATGAGATAATAACTAGAATTTCACTTTAATTTTCATAATCATTTCCATCATATCGTATAAAGAAACTGATTATTGTTTTGCCAGACAGTGGCTTCTTCAAAGGATATATAAGTTGTATCTATACTTATCCTTTGGAGTGTTTAGAAGCACAATTGTTAGTTTGTATCATGACGAATTAAAAAAATTGAAGTGAAGTTCCAATTTGCCACAAATTATCACAACAATTTATGTACTTGGAATTCATTGCAATTGATTGAGATTTTGGCGACTTATATTGGGTTCAAACGAATCGTTCACAAATCTTGTTACATCTGATCGAGGCGATGCAGGGGTGGTCTCGCTAAGGTAAGACGAGAGTGTTGGACATCTTGAAATCGCGTTCGTACGTATGATGCAGGGGATGCTGCAGCTATCGATGCGACGTCACCCTGAAAATACAAAAACCCTTTGGATAACGCATTCATGATTAACATTCAAACAACAATGATGTTTGTTGCTATTCAGATTAACAAATTAACAAAAAAAAGTAAAATTTTTCTAAATATTCGACATTAGAGTCATTTTCAGATAATTAGGATCTGCTAAAAATGAATTTGATGTCCATTATTTAATTAGATGCTAATATAGTAGTTAAAAACAATTTCTTAGTAAACCAATGAACAAAAGAATTCAAAATTTCTAAATATTCGACATCAGGGTCATTTTTAGATAATTAGGACATGGATAAATGTTTTTTCATATGAAGGAAAGGTTATATTCTGAAATAAATAAAAAAAAACATTTTAAATTATATTTAAATTAGTTTTATTAAATTAAGACAAAATTTTGAATGATTGTATATACATTATTCATTATCATCATCATCATCATCATCATCATTTGTTCGAAAGAATATTATACACTAACATTAATTAATTAACAAATAACTAAACAAATGAAAAATAGAAAACAAAACACGTATACGATATGAGCGCTTAGGATTTTTTTTTAATGATGCCGTTACGATCTGATACCAGCTGAACACACAGCATAGCCACGCAACATTTTCGGTGGAGGGGCCTTACAATCATGTGCTGCTATGACTACGCTTAGAAAGTCCCAGGGTTGGAACAATGAATTTGTACAAAGGGACCATAACAAGCATGCGCGTACCCAAAACCGGAGGAAGTGGGGCAGTTAAAAATTTTGTTCATGAAATATAAATTATCCGAAAATAACTGTAATCTTGAATATTCTTGTTAACTAAGAAATTATTTATTAACTAATTATATTAGCAACTAATTAAAAGATGAACATCAAATTCATGTTTAGCAGGTCCTAATTATCCTAAAATGATGCTAATGTCGAATGTTTAGCAAACTTTTATTTTTTTGTTCATTAGTTAACTGAGAAATTGTTTATAATTAATCACATTAGCAACTGATTAAATAATGGACATCAAATTCATGTTTATCAGGTCCCAATTATCCGAAAATGACTGTAATGTCGAATATTTAGAAAACTTTTATTTTTTTGTTCATTGGTTAACTAAGGAATTGTTTATAACTAATTATATTAGCAACTAATTGAATAATGGACATCAAATTCCTGTTTAGCAGGTCCTAATTATCCGAAAATGACTCTAATTTCGAATATTTAGAGAATTGTTATTTTTTATGTTAATTTGTTAATTAACAAATTGTTTATTTATTAACAAAGTTTTACAAAGATTGAATAAACACTGTTTATTGGTCGAATAAATAAAAAAAGTACACTTCACCTGTTAAAATCAATGGAACATAGCGCTTAAAACTTTTGCCACTATTTATTGTTATTAACAAAATAAACAATTTGTTAAGGACCGAAAGTGATAAGCTTTGATCTAGGTGTCAAGACGAATCGAATGAGCCCTCACAGATCAAAAACGGTCCAAGATCAAACATTTTCGTGAGTCAGCTTGATTTTGGGCTTCATTTACTGAACTAATGATAATTGTTGGCTTCATTCAATAAAATATCAAAAATGTATATGCTTCTTTTGCAGGATGCGGATTTCAATGGCGTGTGTATCGCTAATGGTGGAAATGTTCCTCTTAAGTTCTTACACGTGTAACGATCTTACCAAATAATGATTTTCAACACTTTTTCTGTTATTCTACCTTTTTGTTCCCATAACAAATCCCAATAGATGAACTTGGTAATCGAATGGCGGATGAGTATACTCACATATCTAGTGCCTCACCAGATATAGTTATGTGAGAATCCTATTTTTTGATGGAATAACAAACTCCGGACACTCACCTGGGTCAGTCATTATCAGTGTTTATATTCCGGATATCGTTTAGGCCGATGAATGGTGGCATGTTCTGGGTGTGGAGGTCCAGGAGGTACACCAGGTATGGGTACCGGCGCTCTAGCAATACTAGGAGGTTCTTCGCTCGTTGAACTGCTAGGCGAAGGGAAATATTCTCTCGGCATAGCTCCTATAACTCCCCCGCTCGGACCTGGTTGACTAACACCATCTTCGCTTGCCCATCTGGCCAACTGTTGCTGCGCTTGAATAAACTCATCACTACAAGATAATAAATGCAGATGATGATATATTCTTATTAATACAGGATGACAACAACCATTCTAGCGAGTGGGATGAATGAAAAGAAATTTTACATTCAAAAATAATTACAACAATTTGAAAGTTAGGTTCAGGTCTACAAAACTACATAGTCTTACTGAGATTCACATAAAACAATAATTATTATACAATAATTCAATCATTATATCGCCAACATCCATCACAGTAGAGATTGACCTTTAATAGTGGTGGATATATCTTTCACGATACATATGATATCTTCATTGTTAACCTCTTTATGTTCCAACGTACAGTTTGTGCCAAGACGAATTTAAAGCAGTTAAGGTGATAAATAACATATAAAATAGGCAACGTTAGCTTCTGGACTTAATTGTAGATGTGAGAGACGTTCTCATTATTTTTCAGTGAAGCAAGAATTAGACGGAAAGTTTACATTTGCATTAGAACTATCGCTTAGCAGTAGCAAAATATCTGTATTGCTGTTTTCTGTTTCTTCATTCAATAATGCCCAATTTGTTTCGATATCTTAGAAGGGAGTTGGGTAGCAGACCAATAACTGGCCAATCGTTTTGCTGTTCTTGATACATGTTCTATTGGTACAGTTTTTGGCAAATTTTCTTGTGATTCCCCAACAGACATGCGACAGATTGAACGTGAATACCTGGATCTTTGCGACAAAATGGCTAAGAACCCTCTAAGCAGCTTATTCAATGTAGGACTTTCGGGTGATCGTGAATGGAAATTGATTAATATTCTCGATAGAACTGAGAAAAATATGAAAGTTCAATTAGTTTAAATATATCCAGTATCGTTATTCTAAATAATTAGGAATAGCGTTTCTTCCCAATACGTCTTAACACATACTGTATGTACATTAAATACTCATCCAATAGAAGTTGTATCTACTTCGTGATAAGAATCAGTGTTGCAATCAAACTCAACTACCTTTCACTGTCTGGTGTTTCTCCACAAGGTGCCCCTCTGTCGTGGTCTGCGCTTTCGTAAATACTTTCCTCCTCAGCTTGGTGAATGTGTGGGTGAGGGTGTGGGTATGGTAATCTGGCAGTTGGTTGACGATAACGGCCATAAGTGAATCGAGAATCTCGATGACTCTGATGGGAACTTTCGCTGCAAGCTGAGGAGGACTCTTGTCGATAGTGACGATCTGCTTCTGTTTCCGACATCCTAATGTCTTCCGAGCCGCTTGGACTCATATGTCGGGAATGGTGTTCTAACTGTCGGATTAAATCCTCTAAATTTCGAATTCGGATCGGCCCACACGGAGGAACCTCATCTTCGTCTTCTTCTTCAGGCTCAACAACAATTTCCTATAGATAAAGAAAAAGTTTAGTATTCAATTGAGTACATGCTCTGAAAAAGAATTCCATCGAGGACTCCATCATTTGCAGATATTTCAGTCTTTAGTGAATGTTTTATTGTACTTATTATATCTTTAGTGTTAAAATAAAATATTATTTTCAATTGATCATCATTTTCCTTTACAGTAAAATGCCTTTATAATTCAATATAAAGATGAATCAATATGTAGGTATATTTTCAAGCAGACTCTGTACCCATTGCATAAGGTTTGAAGTTGTTGGATCCAACACAATGGGGTGTAATCAGCTAGTTGGCTTATTGCAGTACAGGTCAACGGTATAATATGTACTAAGCTACACAAAATAAATTCTGGGTATTCATCGATTTTAAACTTGGAATACTTCGCATTGCTTATTCTGTAATACACATTAGTAATATTCTGAATTTAGATAAATTATCTTATCGAAGAGTAAAAGTAGGTTAGACTTTCATGTCACATAATTCAATACATAGTTCGTTCTTCTTTTAACAAATAAATTTCCATAATAAATCTCATCACATAATTGCTTCATGAAAATATTCACCGAGCAATTTATGTGTCAAATTCGCCATTCAATAGATTTCTTACCAACTCTGTTAGTGATGATATTGGTTTCTTTGACATTTCATTCAAAAAATTTGAATTATAACATACAGTTTCATTTATATGATGAGTTTTGTTAATTTTTTTCTTCTTTTCTATGTAAAGTCAAATTTGAATATTGTAGTATTAATTTCTAAATTTATTTTACGTTACTGTCAAATTTCAATGTTGTATGTCTTCTTAAAGTTTGGTCTCTGTATATATTGATTCTGTACAAATAATGGGATTTACCCGTCAATAAATAAATAAATAAATAAATTAATATGTGGATGGTTTAACTACATCATTCAATAGTTTCGACTCCATGCGGTTCATCTTTGCAGAAATTGTCTGACTATCTTCTGACATTCCTATAAAATTGAAGGAAATTGGAAACAAGCTTGAGTTTTACAATATGATACTTTTGATGTAGGTAAATCTTCAGTTAATATGTAAGCTAGCCCTTACATACATTGTGTTTGGAAAAATTTTGTTTAGTTCATAAGATTCAAATTTAGTAACGCTAAAATTGTCATAATGAAGAACGAGTAGAACACATAAAAGGATAATTACCTGGGGATCACATATTTTTTCTTGACTTCCACTTCTTTTGTATTCCGAGTAGCTTTCAGCACACTGCTGCAAACTTCTCCTCAGTCGCTCTTCGCTTAGTTCGCTACTACTTCCTGTAGCCACAGTACTTCCTCGATGTGATGCTGCGTTTCTCAAAGCTTTTATGATGTCTTCATGGTAACCGTTGAGAGTTTTCAGCGTCCTTTCCACATCCGTGGCACCTGTACCACTCATCAGTTGAGCAATGTTCTGCTCCGCTTGGATCATAAGTTCGTCAGTTTGCTCTCCGTCACCCCAGCCATCTTTACCATCGCCTGTCAACATCAAACCATAGTCGTGCTTTTTGAGTATTCCTTTTTTCTCGGGTAGTTTAAGATTATTGTGTGGCAAGTCAATAAATGATACTGTTTCTTCTTCACCTACAAAACATAGGTAATGTTAGGTTCAAGCTAAGCGCTAATGTACCGAATTGCAAATCTTACGTTGAGACCAACTATTAAAATGTTTCCATCAACGGCGATTATTCTGATTATTCGAGTGATTGGTTTGAGGGTGTATTTTGATATGTACGAAATGGTGAAATGAAGAAACAGTGAACGGTTTATACGATGATGGAAGATGTCTATGATCTAATTTAATATCCCAAATTCAAACATTCATTCATGTAAGTAACTCGTGATCTAAGTGCTGTGCTGGAATTTTGAGTGCAAGTTAATACTATAATGACGTACCACTTTGGAATCTAATATAATAATAATTTAGGTTACACTAACCCTTTTCCACTTAAATTGTATCTTATCTAAAGCAATTTTCAACTGAGATGCAGCCATTAAGAAGGACGTATGTAAACTGATTATAAAACTAAAAGACTATGAAAGAATGCGAGATAAATAACGGTCAAATTTGGGAAGAGGTTATTAGAACCAGTAATTAACCGGCGATTAATGCTAATTCTAATGAATCACAGCATTACAGGTACTTCTTGGCTGAAAATAAACATCAACAATTCCAGATAGTCAATGTAATATTAGTAAACAAATAATTCATTATGAAACGTGTTCCTGGAGTTAACCTGAGGCTTTTCGAATTACTTGTAAGAATGGGTTATTTTTGATATGAGATGAATCAAAATTTAATAAATGATCTCTATGCAGCTTCCAAAGTCCCTAAAAAAGGTTTGTTGCTGTATTTTAGGAGAGAAAGATTCGATTTTGTAATTGTGTGACCGGTTTGTAAGAGATGGTTTGTTATACAGTTGGCTAAATCTAGTTGGAGAGATAAAAAAAGATGTGATCAATTGATGACTTCACTTTTATCAGCATAATAGCTAATGATTGTAGTAACAGAAAATATATTAGAAATGATTCAGAAACAGACTTTAAACTCTATGTTACATTGAAAATTCATCCGAATGGTCTACATAATATATTTCACAACTCTATGTTTAATACTGACACTGCTGTCAGGTTGACACGTCACATGAACTTTGAAAATGTACCACATAATCAAGGAGTGTAGGACTTCTTGCATAATAAAGACATTAAATAGATCGAGACATCACATCAATGACGTCAGATGCATCTTAAAATGGGAATTTCGGACATTTTTACGTGTTAAATATATACATGGGATATAAATTTATAATCAGAAAACACGGATGTCCTTACGGTCCTTACAGAAATGCTTAAAACGGATTAATCAGCGAAAATCCGGGAAAAAGTTTTGGCCCGATTGCAAAACTTCTCTTGTACCGAATACTGCGAATAGTGAGAGAAGTAAAAAAGATGGGAACACAAATTAGTTAATTATAACGACGAGAAACCTTTCTACGTCTAAACCTTCTGCACAGTGAAAATAGTTCTAAAAATTATAGCATAGCGAAACTTCGCAAACGACTTTATAAATATATAATAATAACTAAATACAGGGTGAGAATTTTAAGCCGCCTCGTATTAAAAGAGGTATTTTTTGTTTGAATGTCAATCAATATGAGTATTTTGACGCCCCGAATTAGTTATTTGAAAAGGCTTTCCAGTCTACAGGGTGTACAATTTCACCTTGACCGATACCAATTTTCTTATTTTAAATGGCATACTGTACGTTTTTGGGGAAATTATAATTATGAGTAAAGTTTGCAATTCTATGATACTATATAGGTTGGTACACTTTACTCTGTTACTTTTGAAAAAAAAATTATGTTTCCCACCAAATTTGAAAGTATAGATCCTAAAAAAAGGCAAAACTGAATGAGGTAGTTTGAATTTCAAACTATGAATAAAGATGCATGTACAAATGTGTGTATAGACTCGAATTTATAAGATTTTATAGAGTTGTGTTAACTATTAACCTCCTTATTAACGAAATTTCAAATTCGATTATCTCCATATAAATTGTTTCAGACACGCAATGTTATACTCTTTTAAATATATTCTATGTTATTATGTGTTTTCAGTAATAGACATTATTCAAACTACTTTCGAATAGTTTTATAATTATTTTAGAAAATAATTGTTATTGTTCAGGTAGATTGTATGTGGATCTTCAACGACACCTTTTTTACATAATAATTGTTCACTTCCTATCCCTTCCTACCCTCCTGAATTAGAAAAAAAAAATTATTCAAGATTCAAGTGATACCTCATTTGGCACCCAAGTGTGATACCTTTCTAAAATCAGCTCTTGATACAGATTCCAGAAATTGAAAAATTAAACGAACGTTCTGTTTAAAAAAATTATCGATGCCGTCGTAGCCGTAATGACTGGGAATTATTCGCAACAAAAATCGACCTGTGTCAGGATTTTCCAAAAAATGGCTAATAACGTAGAAAATGTAACGGTAAACCCTGAAACAGGTCGATTTTTATTCCGAACCGCACATATTTTCTGATATTCGTTTCGATTCTGATATACAGCCACTTCGACTATAACGTTATCAATAAATTTTTCAAATGGGAAACCCTGTACATGTTTCGATTCTTGGAATCTGGATGATTTCAGAAGCCAATGCCCCTTGGGGTCCAAAGTTGAGAGTTCGGTGACGAACCCTAATGTTTTTTTAGGGAAATCGTGTTATGAACACACCCTTTTCTAAAGGGTTGCAAATTTAGAAAAGCATAACTCCCAAAGCATAAATTGAATCGAGTAAAAAAAAAACGATAAAGAAGGAACATTTTAAGTTAAATAAAACTTCATTTGCAAATAAAAAATGAATAAACATATATTTTACTTATTTTAGTTTAAATAAAATGATTAATAACATTATTTATAAGAAAAATTTCACCAAAAAATGCTGACAATTTCTCACTTTAACAAGACTTTAATGAAATTAATTAATGAAAATTTTTATTTCCAAAATTTTGTTTCAACAATTTTCTTAAAAATAATTAAATTAATTATATTTCTTTATTTGAATTAAGATTTTTTTAAACGATTTCTCATATTTTAATAATGAATAATTCAATTTATTTGTACTTTTTTTTAATTTGATTAATAAAATGAAATTAATAATAATTCTCTACAAATTATTATAAAATTTAATTCCTAATTATGAATATAAACAAATTTGTTATATTTTAAAACCATAAAATTTTATAAAATTACTCATAAAAATTGAAATAAAAAAAGTACAAAAATATACCTTTAAGAAAGTAACTTTGCTACGCACGATATTTATCTATTGTCCAAGCGGCAACACTACTTTTAACTTAGATTTTGACGGATCTACTCATTTTATGTTAACGCACTTCTTCTTGACGTAAAATATGTCCATCAACGTCACAGATAACCTTGTGCAAATTTGTATTTCAATTGTTTAGATTTTTATTTGTGAAGATTATTAGAAAAAAATCGATCCACAACTCTAGGCCTCCAGTCTGGAGTTGTGAATCGCATTGTAGACGAGAAAATAAAAAATGGCATTGAAGCCATAAATCGATTTATATTGAGCAAGGCAATAGAGGCCGTTTTGAAAAGATCATAAGAAAATAATGGGCGGAAAAATAAATACCGAAATATTGATAATATTTTTCAACGGTAGCTACGCACATCTTACACAATTTAAAATTATTTCATCCTCATCATTTGCAGCGTCTCTATATAGGCTGGAGAACCAAATGTATGTTTCAAATGCAAACTAACCTATATTTTAAGATACTTGGAAAGTTCTTTTGATTATGTTCAAAACGGGTTCTGCTAATTATGTACCATTTGGATCTTATAGTCGAAAAAATGCGTTAAAGAGCGCTATATTTGAAAAATCATCAAGACCTTACTGTTTGAAATGAATCAGGGAGAAGAATCCAGTGTTTATTCATGTCCTCAATTTTTATTCATTTTAATCAAACACTTCGAACTACCGTATACGTCCAAACGCAAGAGGATGAACATAATATTTATTTAAAAATCTATTCAAGTGGGTAGCTATAATTGAATTTGACATAACGACTAGAAATAAGTACTTATCATAACAGTATTAAGTAATCAGTATGGAAAATAAGAAATAACATTCGTTGTGAGAACATAATAAACAAGCCAATTTTTATAGCAGTGTTCACATAATTCATCATTCTGTTCTCTACAAATTGCCAACGCCTAGCGTATAAGTATAGAAAGTCGTGATGATTTTTCAAATATGGCGCTTTTTCACTCGACTATTAACATTGAATATATTTTGGACAGAATCAAAAGAACTTTCTATTGATGCTGGAATATAGGTGAACCAACCTAAATACCGACACTTTGTGAATGAAGAATATGATTTTAAATTGTGCAGCTATCGTTGAAAAAAAAGACTCTAGTCCACATCTCAAATAGCAACGCAGTTATGAAGGTTCCTCGTAAATCTGGAACACCTATGTATAATATAAATTTGGAATATGTATACAATTCAGCTTTTTCATGTATATAAGTTCTAGTGTCAGTCATTTTTGCTCGGAAACAAACCTAAACCAATTACTCATGTTGATTCAAAAATTGAATAGAATCAGTCATTACGTGATGAAAATCCATTCAAAACTTGAATAATAAAACTATTAAAAGTTCGATTTCCACTAGGTTAATAAATAAATGTGACAATAGCTTCGTCGACCCAGAAGCTTCTCCGAACAAATATTACAAAGTACTTTGTAATATTACAAAGTACTTCGTAATATTTGTTAGAAGAAGCTACTGTGTTAGCGAAATTATAGTCACATGTGTTTATTAAATATACATTTCATGTTGGAATTGCAAACTGAAATTGTAAAACGAATTATAAGTGCAAGAAGAATGTCTTGTAATGTCACACAGAGCAAATTAATGTTCTATAAACTATTGAAGTATTGGATGATGTGTGTTTCGGGATGTTAAGGGATGCAATATACGTTGAAATGTGTTATACAATTCATGAACTCACCCGAATGAATCTGATCCTCTTCACTAGCAGATGTACCTATCCTTTTGAGTTGTTGCATTTTATGGTCCCTAAAATATTTAATTATTATATGAAATGATTTGATCAATACAGTATGCATCCTCATGCACTTTCAACTTGATAGAAAATTTAAATGTTTGCATGCATATCTAGAAAAGTACACTAACTACAAATCAATTGTCAGTATACAATAAATAGTTTGTTTTGCATTTAATAATTTGGTTTCTTAAGAAATAATATAAAAAAATGTACTAACTGGAAATGCGCCGCCCCTCCAGGTCCCATATGGTTCGAAGGTCGGAACAAAACTCTCTGGGAATCGGCACGGCTAACAAAAAGGAAAAGCTTAATAATAATCACAATCTCAATAAACAATACGTAAGACGTAAATAATTTAATTTATTCAAGAGATGACTAAACAAGTAACGAGTTCCAAGACAGCCGTATATCAAACTAATATGTTAATTTTGAAGAAGTCATTTCAGTTTTATCATTTTTGTGAGTGATTGAAGAGCCAATCTATCTAACTGGAATGTAGTATGTTCCAAATTCAATGTTCACCATTGAGATCTCGTGAACTACAATGGATATACAGTTGGTAGAACGGCAAAAGTTATGAAAAATTTCATGCCTAACCGAATTTGGTTTTTGTCTGAACAATCACAGCGTCAGAACTATCTGGCTTAACTATGTTTTGATAAGCACGTACCAGACGTAACGTTATGATATGTTGCGCTGATACAGTGGATGAGTTGAATAGGATTCACAATTCACAGTTAAAACAGTAAATTTATATAGAATTTTAACAATAGTTCAACACGTTTTCGTCATCAGGCATTAAATTAAGGGTGTCATTATAGCTGACACCCTTAAGGAATAATTACTTAACGCTGAATTAAATGATATTTTTGATGTTTCGTTATTTTCAGATTCCAGTGTATTTACCTATGACTTTTTGTTTGTATATTTCAGAAGACTACGGTTATGAACTTATGAGTGAAAGTAGGGATTCACTCTCAGACCATAAAGGTACATGGACTACGCGTTCCTTATCCCTTTGCATTGACTGACAATGGCAATGACTCTAACACCTTCATTCAGTATAACCCAGCGTACTCAAGGAGCGTATCTCAGACCATATAGTACTATAATATGGTCTAAGGAAGTCATATAGTGAAATGGCATTCGGGTTATTGCAGAGGGGTACTGTCCTTTACAGTAAATTGAAGAATAAAATTGTTTATTGTCGGATGAAGTATAATACAAATTTAAACAGATAACATTTTTAGAAACTTACAAGGCTTTTGTAAACTTTACAAAAGGCTCTTGAATATTTTTCAAACTTTAAGAACAATTCAACTTACGTTCAAATTGCAAAAATTTAGAAAACTATGGGTATTCTTCAGAAATTAGTAGGGAATATTTCAAAATTATACGAATCATCATTGATCAAGAGTCTTCAAAACTTTTTAAAATGCCAGCACGAATAATTTTTGAAAAGCTATAAAAATATTGAAAAACTTCCTTTATTCAAAAGCAACTTTTTTTAATTCGTAAGCTCGTAAAATACTTTTTTGTCATATAAAAGAAATTTTGTATGAATGCGGGGGAAATATTAGTCAGCATTGCATCTTTTTCTCTTCTTGATGCAATCTAATAGTCTCTAAATTCAACCAGTTATATATAATAATGATCCGGATATTGCACGGATCTAGATTGGAAGTACACACTTTTTGACGATGTCCATTAGGCCCTCATTTTGCTTTCATGTACTTTTTATTTCGGTTACCTTATATTATGAAAATTAATAATTTTTACATACATTGAGAATGAAAAAAACATACGATTGCATTGAGTGAATTTCACCTGTGGAATGAAATTGTCAGTGAGTCATGTTTTACTAAGCCACAAAAAATATTCCCTTTCCCGACTTCTTCTGTTACATATGACATACTCCCGCCAACATCAGCACTCTTATTTTTATTGTAGAATAATCACTAATAATTGCTTTTTCACAGTAAATATTGCTATATATTCGGAAACGAAATGCAAATGTCAAAGCTAGTCCGTTATATTGCATATTATCTTTGCTGCATCAAAGTTAACCAATATTCAGTCCATGTACCTATATGGTTTAAGGATTAATTCTAGAAGATGAACGAAGTAGCTTGAATTTTGTTCTTCAGCCAGAAATATATGAGGTAGTCGAGTCAAATAGGTATTTCATTACGAAAATCGTTAGATATGGACCGATTTTGATGAAACAAAGTGCATTCGATTCGGGATGACGTCTAGAAAAAAGCTTACTGGTTAGTTCTTTGTGTAAATTTGTTATTATTTTTTTAAACAAAAAATTGACCCATTTTCTGGCTAATTATCGGGAAAATATAGTCGGGGGTTTTCGGGGTCGCTGATTACGATTCTGAACTCAGATTGGCCAAAATCGAACTCCCCACCAAAGTGACCATTTTTTTAAATTTCATCAAAAATAGCCAGGAAGAATCACTCGGGGGTGTTTGGGGGCGCTGATTACGATTCTGCACTCAGATTGGCCAAAATCGATCTTCCCACCTAGTAATTGGCCAGTTTAATTGGACAAAATTGATAATTTTTTTTTAATTTCATCGCAAATAGACAGGAAAAATTAATCAGGGGTTTTCGGAGTCGCTGATTACGAATATGGGATTTGATTGGCCAAAATCGATCTTCCCAGCTTATAATTGGCCAGTTTAATTGGACAAGATGGATCATTTTTTCTTAATTTCATCGCAAATAGACAGGAAAAATTACTCGGGGGTTTTCGGAGCCGCTGAGTACGATTCTGAAGTCAAATTGTCCAAAATCGAACTCCTCAGCTGGTAATTGGCAGCATATGCATAGTTACAATATTTTTAATCAATTGAATATTATTTACAAAATGCATATTTTAGTAAGTACAAGTAAAGTCAATCTTCATCGTCACTATCATAATCATAATAATTGTCATTGCGTGTTTGAATATTTGCAATGCCTTCTTCTTCACTGGTATTATCTACTCCATCATCGTCATCGTCTTCGTCGTCATCTCCAGGTGAAATTGGATTGATCAGACTGAAATTGTTACTACAATTTCCCATGCAATTTGCACAAGCAACAGTAGGTACAGTTCATATTTTTTTTGCGACATCCACATCTGCTTGACGCCCATTTCTTTTTGCATGAGCATGATACTGTATTTAAAATCGTCAATTTTGTCCAATTAAACCTGCCAATTACCAGCTGAGGAGTTCGATTCTGGACAATTTGACTTCAGAATCGTAATCAGCGACTCCGAAAACCACCGAGTAATTTTTCCTGTCTATTTGCGATGAAATTAAGAAAAAATGATCACTTTTCTCCAATTAAAGTGGCCAATTACCAGCTGGGAAGATCGGTTTTGGCCAATCTGAGTTCAGAATCGTAATCAGCGAGCCCAAAAACCCCCGAGTGATTTTTCCTGGATATTTTTGATGAAATTTTGAAAAATGGTCACTTTGTCCAATTAAAGTGGCCAATTATCAGCTGGGGAGTTCGATTCTGGCCAATCTGAGTTCAGAATCGTAATCAGCGACCCCGAAAACCCCCGGCTAAATTTTCCCAATAATTAGCCAGAAAATTGGTCAATTTTTTGTTTAAAAAAATAATAACAAATTTACACAAAAAACTAACCGGTGAGCTTTTTTCTAGACGTCATCCCGAATCGAATGCACTTTGTTTCATCAAAATCGGTCCATATCTAACGATTTTCGTAAGTCGGCCTGTTTTAATACCTATTTGACTCGTCTAAGGTGTTTTCGAAATCATTTATAAAAGAATTAGGTTTACAGACTCCACATTTTTTATCGATTTCGTTTTGAGTTTGATTTTGAATTATTGACAAAAGAAATATATGGTATCCCTGATATATGATAACAATTCAGATTATATCCACAATCACTAAATTGAAAACGTATCGATTAGTGATTCATGGAGTAGTGAATAACTGACAAAAGTTTTAAGCCGAATTTTGAAACGAAAATTGGTTCAGGAAAACTTCAAATTCATTCATACACAAAATGTCAGAAAGGGTATTGGAAAATACCTAAAAAATATCAATGATATTGATACATACACCGTATGTAAAAAGAATTATAAAATTCATAAATATGGGAAAATTGTGTAGCCTGTCATGCTCACGATCAATTAAACTTGTTCTCATTGTAGTTATAATTATGCATGGTTACTATATTGGAACAACTTAGCAGATTCTAAGCAAAATAATATAGAAAGAAGTTTGGTTTTTCTCATTAAAGAGTTGTTTGTAAATTATTAAATATATTCATTGCATAATGCCCTCCTACGTAGTAGCTACCGAATTGTTTCTCAATCGGGATAAATTTAAATTCATTTAATTCCGGTATCTTGGGAACCTCCTCAAATAAAAATTTATTCATTTGAAATCCTTTTATTTTTTAGGTACTCATCCATGTATTGAATAATAAAGAATAATTATCATTCGTATAAGAGATATATTATTCCATATGGTGGTTGACGGAGACTCCCCCGATACAATGGCTATTAACCCTGGTGTTCCACAGGGATCTCTCTTGACAGCAACGATCTGTTGGAAGTGAACTCCTGTCCTGTCCACAGTTTTGAAGGAGATGGTACACTACATACCGCTTCATCATCTAGAGTCCCTATATCATCCAAAACAGATCGATGCACAGAATCAAGATCTGGCAAGAATTTTGAAATGGGGACCTAGTAATCTAGTAGTTTGATGGAACAAAAATGCAAGCTTGTATTTTCTCTATGAAGGCGGATAACACAATCTCTGTAAATATGATGATGTCAAGTAGAACTTTCCCCTGAAGGCCCCCATACTCATGTCCGTTATCATCACCAACAGCACCCCATGGAAGGATAATGCGGAGGTTCATTGTGGAAACCGCTTCACGAAAACTTGGTCTACTATTCCGTGTCAAGAGCTATTTTACGTCCCAGAAGCTCCTCATAATCTACAGAGAACTGATTCATTTGACCTGTCCTGGAGTATATTGTTCATATGTTTGAAGTTCAGTTCCCAAATATTCGCTGAAGCTCTTAGATTGTATTCAGTGGAGAGCTTTTCGCCTGATTGGTGATGTCACACTTAAGTATTCATTGACTCTCTAGAACATCATAGAAAGGTGAGAGAACTCCCTTTTCTATAGAGATCGTCTGTTATTCCACCGCGAGAGTATAAGGTGGACAGAATATACGATCTCAAGCTGGTACCCCTTCATTATCACCTCGATACTTGCCGTAATTTTTTCTATCATATCAGTGAGTTCCTTGGTATACGCTTCATGTTAGGTCTATTCCGTTTTTCGTAATTCGGATCATTGAGAGCAAGTTCCGTTTGTGATGTTAGTGGGGACATTCAAGTAAATTAATTGCATGTTATACTGAAGTGTGTAGGAAGCTATCGCATGTTTTATTTGTAATCAACATTATATGGAGACCATTGTGTGTGTCTATGCACACTTGCTCCTTGCTCATTATCAGCTACATGATCACTGCTCTTATAAAATTTCAACGCATACTTTATGCATGGTATTGATTGTACTGTACTAGAGTTGTGGTATGTTTTACTGTATGAAAATTTTTAGCTGATTATGCTTTACGGATATTATTCGGATATTTCCCAGTAGGCGGCTCTCATTGTATTATGTCATTTGTTGGTCGATGCCTTCGAAAACATCTGACATCTGTCATTGTGATTTCATCCTTATGGACGCTCCACGTATGTTTTTGTTAGCCTCAACGGAACAGTAACAAGAAAAGTCGCTGAAAGTGAAATTTAATTGAAGAAAGAAGGAGACATTTGTTGTTTTATTATTTCAGCATTGAAATAGTCAAACATTGGTTTCCTCTTTTGAGAATTTCATTATAATAAATGACATAATTTCGGTGTTCTGGCCTATCCATTCTGATCACTCACAGAAATACAATTAATGTCCAACACATTTAATCAAATGTAACTGTAGAATTAGGAAATCGTATAACTTGGTTTAGTCTTCTCTTGCTCTGATGAATACGATAAAATTATGAAAGATTATTACATGATTATTTCCATAGTGACAAGACTACTGATTCAAAATTGCAAGAGATCGATCGATCGGGTTTCCATTCGCGTTAGTATATTCATTTTCACCAAAACTAGTTTACAAAATGGCTATTCTTTCAACGAGAAGGAATATAAAGATAACAATATGAAATCCACATAAATGAAATTTACATTTGTAGATCAAAAATTAAATTCAATTTTTCATCCTTTGCTCTTGTCACAATTTCCATAATCAAATATACAATTACATATTTACTTACTCATTTAAATAAAAAAGAAATAGGCAAGTAGGCAAAGCGCAAAATTCTTTCAACACTTAAACTAAATTTTGACAACGCTTCTATGAAAGACAACTAGAAATAAAAGGTGATGATAGCATGTAATACCAGCTTAAAACACTACGACAGTCAATCATAAATTCACATCAGGGGATGGAGTCGTGGTAATGTATGATATGGATAATTTTATGTGTACAAAACATGTAAATTTAGGGTTTAATTATTTTCAATACTGATTATCTTAATACCAAACCTTTACGAACCGACATTATCGTAGTCCATAGAAATTTGGATTTTTCCGAGAAATCTAGGAAACATTTTTCATTTATAGATAAGAATGTAGTAACGCTTTCTCCAGGTAGGTGGGGGAACAACGTTATATACATGTAAATGTTTTTTTTTCGCAATATCTCGTTTCCCTTGCGTTTTTGGGAAAAATCACATGATGTTTCCCGAAAATCGCATAAAATCCCAAATATATACATACATATATATTTCATAACGTAATATCTCGTTTCCTTTGCGTTTTTGGCGAAAATTACAGGGATGAGAAAGTGTTTAGAATGGCGATTTTAACAATACATAGATTTGCAATATAGAATTTTCCAAAAATTTTCCAGAAAACGAAACTGAACAAAATATGCATGGTAAGATGTACTTTTTTTCTAAAATGTTAAATATTGCCTGCATTCGATTTTTTGAAAAAAAGACGAATAAAAATGTTTAGAATGCCATTTTACATTTTACAACTCCAAAAACATACAAATTTTTTCCAAATTTTCCAGAAATCGCGAAAAACTACTCGTAATATCCATGTATAATATACTTTTCTTTGAAATATTTTTTTGTAACAGCGTTAGAACGCCAGATATTTCGTTAATCCCCAAAAAAGTATATCATACATAGATATTAAGAGATGTTTTTCGCGATTTCTGGAAAATTTTGAATAAAGTTGTATGTTTTTAGAGTTTGGTCTCATGTAAAATGGCATTTTAAATATCTTTTATTGCTGTATTTCATTCAGAAAGTTGAGTGCAGGCTACATATTTATCATTTTAGAAAAAAAATACATCTCATCATGTATATTTTGATGGTTCAGTTTCGTTTTCTGGAAAATTCTTGGGAAAATCTATACTGCCATAACTATGTATTGTTAAAATCGGCATTCTAAACGCTTTTTTATTTTTGTGATTTTCGCCAAAGACGCAAAAGAAACGAGATATTTTGTTATCAGTGATAAAAATTGTTCAAATATATTGTTGGGATTTTTCGCGATTTTTGGAAAACTTCATGCGATTTTTAATAAAAGGATCTTAGGTGAATCGACATTCTAAACACTTTTACATTCTTGTGATTTTTTCCAAAAACACAAAGAAAACGAGATATTGCAAAAAAATTCCATTTATATATATACATATATATATATAACAGTGTTCCCTCCCCTATCTGGGGGACGCGTAAGGGGCAGTCGATTTTGTATGTCCCATACTAAATTTTTATCTATAAATGTAAAACGTTTTCTGGATTTCTGGAAATTGGTCTAATTTATCTGGACTTGTGTGCTAATTGAACAAGGAATCCGCAAACTGCTATGTTCTCAATTGCAGACGCTTTCCCTTAGCTGATGTTTTCAGGTTGTAAATATGAGGACTGGACTGAATGAAATCGTATACAAAAATATCGATTGTTTCGCTGAGTTGGCTTTCGTTTCAATAATTTTATAATTTGAAATCATAGGATTGAATTATCAACTTCTGAAATCAGTTTGTTTATTTCAGAAAAATTCTAAAAAGGTTGGAGCGTATTCTTAGAATGAATATATGTTAAAACGATTTAAAAGGAGCTTTAATTGTAAATTCAAGACAAAATTACTTAAATACGATACGAATCAGAATGTTAATGAATGTTGGAACTTTGTGGAAATCGATCACAATTATTAGACATTCAATGTTTGTATTATAATTTTGATATTACAGAACTATAAAGGTACTAAAAATAGAGGAACTTGAGAAGAAATACGAGTTTGATAGCATCAAGAAAAGTGCAATCAACACATATATAACAGTGCAGAATAAAAACTCATTTCGTTTTGGTTCTAAAGATTGGACAGTGATAACACTATAGTAGTTCCGGGCAGCTGTTTGTCTCTTCTCACGAGTTCATCGATTCAATGGAACGAGCTAAGCGATGAAGTCATTAAACAACAATCTCCGGCAGAGGTATAACTATCAATCTAGAAAATGTTTGGAGAACCTAGATGTTCCAACACCATCTGCCGGAAAGAACAATCTCACGCCCATGCGTGTTGTTTTATCAATGAAGTAACAGATCTCGCTCTTCAAAGAATCGATGGGGCAACAGTTGGGAATACAAACACCAGGTGATGGCCCCGGAACAATGATAAGTGACTATTGTTTCGACAATTAGCGTGTCATCTTGAGAACGATACAAATATTTGAATAAACATAGGAGATGTAAAGATATTTGTATTCTGATATAAGCTATATACAACAATTGCCTAGCAATTTAAATATAGGATACATGACCCGTTTTGAATAATTGGAATAAGATATTAGGGTAATGTTTCCGAGATAATTATACAATTTTAATGCGGACATATACTTGGCAGGTGTAGTAACTGAATTACTGGGAAATTTTATGTTATCAAGGCACCGAATAGAATGCTCTAGTACAAGTCAGGATGATCATTTAAAATGTTATACATATATATATCAAGAGTTTCTATTGATTGTAGGGTGTTTAATTCAAAACCGCTACCCTGATTAAGCAGAATGTTGAGAAAATTTGAGTTTAAATCTCCAACTTCCGAAAGTTGGAATGATTTTACACTTTGTAAACTCCGAAACCAAAGATATATCTAAAATGTGATTAGTAAAAGATAAATCTGTTCTATTGATAGTAAAACCACCTGTTTTCACTATACATTTGGAAATATTATACTAAGATAGCTTCATCAGAAAATCAACTGATCAGAGCATCAATTCTAAATTGATTCAAAAATCATGTTCCTTATATCTAATTTTTATATTTCGATCTGATCTACCAATGTGAAAGCTATCACACTCGGAACATGTTAATTTATAAACTCCAGATTCACTCAGCTATGAAAGAGTTCACCGGAAATACTGAAGCTACTATGAAGTGTTCAAAAATTGGTATCCTTAACAACAAATTACGTTTGGGAGGAACGAAATAATACAGCAGTAGAAAATAAAATGATCAGACAACATTGATCCTAATTCGAATATCAGATCACCCTTATCCACTGAAAATAAAGTACTGAAGACCTTTCAGCTACCAAGTAGCCATCATCAGAGTAAACTAAATTAGGAATCAAAATGTGCCGGTTTAAATACTATTTGGGATTAATAAGGCAAACAAGGCGTTACCCTCATCTGGAGATAAATCGAAATTTAATAAATTGTATTTCCGTTTATACATCCATCTAAATTACCTAGTAGTTCAGTCCCTCTCTGTGATCTTATTCTAGGTTTTGGGTTACAATTTATACGTTCCTTAATTTTGTTCAATCCTTGAGTTTTCGGGTGAGCTGATCGAACACGGGTTAACGCGAGTGTACATCATCTTTGATAACTACGAATTAGAATTTTTAGTTGATTTTTTGTGTGTAAAACGCTGAAGTGGAGATAGCCACAAGAGGCATATTGAGATAGCCACAAGAGGCATCTATAGCCTGAACCAAAGTTTATAACGAAGGACCCAAAATTGGCTTAGCATGAGTATTCTCGGGATTGACGCAACCTAGAAGATCGTGCTTGGTATCAAAATTTGTGTAAATGTTTCAGCTATTCAACTATGCATTTATTTTCCTGATCCAAACTTTCTGACCTGAACAATTTTCTCATTTTTCGCAGTTTCTTTTTTCAAAATGGTCCTAATTAGCCTATATGAATCAAAGGGGTTGGAATTTGGTTCATAGGTGAAAATCATCAATATATTTTGTTTCAACTTTGTTTTGAGTCAAAAGGTGAATTTTTTTAGCCCGCAATCGCAAAATTACGTTTTTCACGAAATGAACGATTGCAGCGCCCCCTTTGCCAATATTGAACAAATGAAAAACTCATATTGAAGTACACACAAAATACTATCAATGCACGTTAAGCATTGGTCGATATGACAAAGAGGCATCTTGTAATTGACAATTGAACAAACGTTTGATTTTGCTCAAAAATCGCACTTTTTGGGCCTTATATAGGCCCCTTAAATTCTATTAACTTCTAGTTGGCGTCATTTCACTCTTTCTGATTTCTTAATGTCTTTCTGTCATAAAATGATCGCGTGGAACTCGGACTCTTCTAAAAATTGAAAAAACACTCCAAAATTGGTTCAATTTGGACCTAAATAATGGCCAATAACTCGAGTAGCATAGGACCCAGACAATTTTAATGTCCATATTCGAAATCAATGCACCTGAAAACATGGGGATTGAACAAAATCAAGGAACGTTAAAATTTGAACCCTTAAAATTACAGAGGGATTGGACTATATATATTTGTCCGTATTGTGTTTCAAAAGTGATAAACTGTCTTGAGAAATGGTCTGACCTGTATTTCAAAAATGTTTGACCAGAGCTGATTTTTCACCATTATTTTTCTTTATATGGGCAAACTGTTCTTTATACCGAGTTAAAATGTTCCTTCTAGTTTGATTTATCAAAGGTGTTGCCTGAATGGTTTTTTAGCTTCTTCCTACATTTATAAATGAACTGTATCGAAAATTTAGAAAACAAATTATGAAATTTGATAATCACTGAAGGATGAAAAGTAAAATTTTTGAATAGTATTTAAGCAGGCACATTTTGATGTATAATTTAGCTGACTCTAATGATGGCTACTTGTTAGCTGGAAGTTCCTCAGTACTTTAATAGTTTTTTTTAGTGAGTAAGAGTGATTATTCCTTATTTGTAGTCCAGGTTCATTGAACATATTCCTTTTGTCTTTAAATATGAGATATTTTCATTCCGGAGTTTAATGAAGCTAACTTCTAGATTATGTTTCGATGAAAAGGAATAAATACTTTAGTATTTATTCTGCTTTTTTCTATCAATCAATTTCAGGTTGAAATCAACGTAATATTATCATGGTGTCTCAAGAATGAAACTAATGTCAGGATGAATATTGTTAATGAATGATAAGAAACTATTCAGTTGTTTTGATGTATCTTTGAAGAAGTATAAGACATCATCTACATATCTGAACCAGCAATAAATAATGAGTGGAACTCATTATAGTTTCTTTAATATAAGATATGAAAATGTTTGCGGAAAAAGAATTTAATGGGGATCGCATAGCTGAGCCATTATTTTGTTTGCAAAATATGTTATTAAGTTTAAAATTCTGCCAAAGGCAAAGATCGAAAGCTTGTTCTAGTTTGTTGTTTATCTGCCTCAGTTTTTATTATGGGGTTATCAAGTGATTTTTCTAGGACTTCTGTGAGAAAATTTTTTAATTTTTAGTGACGAAAACGTCGGAATGTACCTACAATCTTTGAGGATGGAAATAAAACGGCTCCGCTGTTGCCACATTCAATAAATAATGCAAATATTTCTAATGAATAGGAATAGCTGAAGGCGTGGAAAAACGGAAAATTAAATTATGTCATGTGAAAGTTTATTTAAATTAACAGTGATATCTATGATTGGAATAGTCTGTCACGGACATTATGTAACTGCCAGTGTATCAGCGGTCAGTCATGTAAACATTAGCTGTCTTGCTGAGTTATGTGTTGTCTGAACGATGATAATAATCCATTAATCTAGGGATCTGCTTGTCATGTACATTGTACATGATTATAGTAGTAGTCACAAACGTCAAAATATGTCGAATCAATATTAACCCGCTTGGGATTGATCGATGTTTGTAGTTTCCGAGATTTCGTGATGAGTGAGTGAGTCAGTCAAGTGAGTGGGTATTTTTCTCTTATATTAACTATATAGATTAGTACTATTGAAACTATTGAAATAGGCATATGTTCGAAAAGTAACGGGAAATTTGTAGTTTCACGAGTTGTACTATTTCGATTCGTGTGGTTTCTTCGTTGTTGTTGTGTTGGTAAGCATGTCTGAACATGTATCTGTACATTGTTAACCGATCCGGCTGTTTAGTCTACAGCTTTCAAAGAGGTTACAAGTATTTTGGTACCATCGGAGATTATTTAAAGGAATGAATCAGAGAATTTACATTGAATTTTGCTATAAGAATGGAATAAATTGGAGAAAAGTTTTCGAAATATTGAATATTGCATTTGGTGACTCTGATATGAGTAACTAGGGTGTACGAGTGGTATAAGCGTTTCCAAGAAGGCTATGATCACGTTGAAGCCTCCATATTCGCCAGACATACCTCCATACGACTTTTTTCTGTTCTCGAAAATAGAGGCTTGAAAAGACGTCGTTTCACACCAAATGCTGTCCCAGAAATCTTGTTCCAGAAGTGTTCTGGGGATTGGAAGAAGCGCTGGCATGAGTGAATAATATAATGATACATTGTTGTAGACGAATGAATAAAATTCTTTGAAGAAACCAAAAATTCCCGTTATTTTTTTAACACACCTCCATGCTGGAGTTTTCTGCATTTCCATAATTTTTGTACTTCAGGGTACCTTCAGGTTTATCTCAATTTAAATTTTTGCGGAAAAACTTCAATGCATTTCTACATCCAAAAAATGGATTTTTTTCTGAGTGCACTATTTGAGATGAATAAAAAAAAACAGACTCGAATTGGTTCCTCGGGTGTTATTGGGGTCGCTGGACATGAATATGCTATCAAAAAAATTCCATGAGGTCCCCTTGGACCATCCCCGGGGTATACGGGGTCAATGAATTTCATTAGAATGTTATTTTTAATGTTTGTTAACTGTTCGAGAGGTGATATATAGGTTGCTAGTGATGATTACGAAGTGAAAAAACTCTTCTTCAATACTTGGTGGTACCCTGGGACCGAGTAACCACATCATCTTCTAGGGATTTGTTCATTTTTCTTCGTAAAATATAACAAATTCTGACTCTCGGGGGTTTTCAAAGTAGCCGATTATGACTATGACACTCACAATGTTCTGTAAATTACCTGGGAGTAAAATAAATAAGATAAAAATAATTTTCTACTGGAATTCATCTGTATCTAGGGCGTGAGAACTCCGGATACTCCGGGGATGGTCCAAGGAGACCTCAGTGAAATTTTTTTGATACCATATTCATTTTCCGCGACCCCAAAAACCCCCGAGAAACCAATTCGAGTTCGTTTGTTTCATTCACCTCAAAAAGTGCACTCAGAAAAATGCATTTTTTGGCTGTAGAAATGCATTAAATTTTTTCCGCAAAAAACGAACCCGGCACAAAATTCCTTCCTGAATCGAATGTAGAAAACCGCATCTCGATACATCCAACTGCGCCGACTTTGGAAGGTTTGGCCTATTTTAGTGTTTTATTACCTCGACTAACAACGTTATAAGTATCTTCCGTTTTGATTTACAGTTCATTAGTGTTCATTTCTGATGATGCCAGCTTTCCTCGTGCATTGTACTGGATAGTGCAGTGCACAAAATGTCTTACGTGAAAATAACTAATAACAAATTTTTTCCATTTGATATTGTAATTTATGTTTACGACATGGTTTGTTGAAGTGGTGTATATTTTAGTTCAATTTATTTCAGGAAACGATCGGAATATATTTCACATTTAAGTTTGTTTAATTTATTTACTAATACCTTATCTGCCTAATGCGATCATTAACGAGGTGCTAAAATATCATAGTTCCATTTGTTTGCATTAAACTTCACCCACTTCATCTAGGTTTAGGGAAAGGTCGGTATACCAACTGGAATGCGACCACGGATGTCATAGCTAATTGTCAGGAAACCGAAATACGACGGGTTAAATAGGGAAAGCGTTTGCAAGTTGAAACTAGCGGATGGTCCAGCTGACGCTCTAATTACCTTTTGTTTTTACAATCTCAAAACCCTAAATTTAGATCTCATTGTACACAGTGTGTATTCAATTACCGTGGGTGACATTGTTGTACATGATTAACTTACCTGAAAGATTGTATACTGCCAGCTAGGCTGAGCATCTTGTTCGTACTGTCTATACTGTCTTCTTGAGAATGATTGCCGGACGTAAGCACATAGTTTTTCGGTATAGGTTTTTTATAAGCTTTCTCGTATTTGTGAACTGTCGTCCTCCTTCCATTGATTTAATTATTAGGTAACGAAAAACAAAAGCAAAACGAAACCCCATTATTAACTCATTAAGATTTTAATGAGATTGATTCGCATTCTCTCGTATAAACTCAAATATGTTATTTTTGTATTAGTATTAAGATTAGCCCAATATTATTGAATTAAAACGATAAATAGACGCTTAATTCTTCAATAAATGTGAGTATCGTCGTTGAGTTACATAATTTGTAATTTCGATATCTACAAAGTGCATATTTTTATTATTATGCGTGAAAGATAATGGAACATTTTCTTCTGTCTTCGACTTCTATTCTAATTTTCGTCTCATTTCTGAATGCATTCCGGTTACAAATTCATAATTTTAAATTTTAATTGAATCGTTGAATGGAATTAATGTAGTTAAATGGGTATAAAATAGGCCAAGCCCGTAAATTCTTGGAAAATGGATCGATTTTGATGGGTAAAGTGCATTCTCTTCAGAAGGTCATAAAAAAAATGACCACAAATAAAGTTGCGCAATTGTTTATATTGTCTATAAGCAATAAATGAACAATTCGATTAGCTCATTTTTGAGGTTAAATAAAAGTTTCTAAAAGATGCATAATTTGACCGTTTTTGATCGAATAAAGACTATTTTTTGTTATAAAGAATTTATTTATTAACAAAATAGATGAATTCGACCAAAACTCCGACTTTGGGACGTTTTCGGATGATTTTGGTATTCTGTATTCAATTTTATCGTCAATATCGTCGAATGTATCCCCACAAATTTGCTAATAAATAATAAACAAATTATATTTACTATCAAATATACGAATTTGATCAAAATGTTAAGTTTACAGTCGTTGTCGGCTAATTTTGGCTTCCTGAGTATGCTCAGGATTGCTATTATGGTCTTCATATGCATACATAAATCATTAAATTGTTATAAACAATTATGTTTATCAATAAAAATACAAATTTGACCACAATATCGAGTTTATAGTTGTTTTCGGATAATTTTGGCCTCCTGAGTACGATTTTATTGTTATTATGGTGTTTAAATGCTTACATAAATTTTTGAATTGTTATAAACAAATATGAATTAGAAAAAATGATAAAAATTTTGATGTCTTAGTATGAGAAAGTATCTACAGGCTGTTCCATCTCAGACGAGCCACCCCGTATATTTCTTATCCCATAGTGAGTGGAAAAATCTCCCGAAACACGTCGAATGATTTTGTTTGGGGGACATCTTTTGACTTATATTTGAGGCTTGAACGAGCAACCCCCTAATAAGGGGCGCTTCAACCCCTCAAAATTGAATAGAGGAGAGGGGTTGAGTGATACGTCATTTGAAAGGTCTTGGAAGCCTCTTTACAACGGTGTATGAAAAACGTAAATTTGATGAACCGTTTTCGCCAAAAATTAATTTTGTTGCTCGAATGCGCCACCTTGAATATTTTGGTTATTTGTACAATGTACAAGCTCATTTTTATTAAGCCTTTTTTACAAACTTAAACAATCTTCAAAAAATCACGTTCGTACAAAAATTGAATTGTGTTGTCATGCTTACAATGAAAAAATTGAATCTGCGTGTTTAAATAAAATGTTCAAATTGTCCTCCATTGACTTCCATACAATAATACATTCTCTCAAACTAATAAATAAAAAAACAGCAAAACATTTCTTTATGTTGCCTTCATTTTTTGTTTTTGGTGTTTATCTGGTTTTAACGTTTCTTCGATCATATCATGATTTTGATCAATCTGTTGAGTTACTACTTTGCTGATTTGTTTAAAATTTCCAAAAATATGGTGTACACATTGCAAGAACGTGTTGAGCTGGTTAGCCTTTATTACCAAAATTATGCCCGCGCGGCTGGAAGGATATTTAACGAAAACCATCCTGAACGTAGCGTTCGCCATGAGTACGTATTGGAATTGATTTCAAAATTTGTGGAGACGGGTTCAGTAATGGATAAAAAAAGGACACCCATTGGAATTGTTAATGATGAAGGAGCAGCTGTGGCGGTATTGGGACATGTTCAACTTATGCCAAACACGCAATCTGTACGACAACTTTCTGCAGCTTCCGGTATTAGCCAATCTAACGTTTTCAGCATTTTACATAAACACAAGTTCCATCCGTACAAAATTAAATTAATTCAGTAATTAAATGATGATGATTGGGATCGAAGGCAAGAGTTTTGCGAAATTATAAGTTTAAAAAAATGTCGTTTACACAATAAACACAATAAAATGCAACAGCCACGTGCTAAATCACCTCGAAAACCCCCCGAGTACAGTTTTCTAGACATTTTCGTTGAAAATTGCAAAATTTCCGCGTTTTGTCTATCAAAATTGGCCAATAACTGGCCAATAAATCGAAAAATGGAAATCCTTCTTCGGTATCGTGATCAGCGACCTCGAAAACCCCGAGTGGGAATTTCCAGCCATTGTTGGCATGAAAATTGGCCATTTTCCTCTACAACGATTGAAAAATGGAAAAGCACATATTAGTTTTTCTTCGGGAATGTTGTAAATCCGTTCAGGAAAATTTTGTAAAAAACCCGGAGTCGATCGGAGTTGCCCGAAAATTTTCCCAGCTTTTATACTTTTTTCGTCTAATTTGACCCGACTATATATACTTCTAAAGTTTAAGTCTATTACAACTAAGATTTCACAACGAATTTATAAACTATCAGATCAATTGCTAAATTGACCGCTCCGTCCGGGAACATGAAAGTGTTGCCAACTGTTATAATGAAATTTTCCTGGTATGACGGAGATAGCGCAGCACTTATTTAGGAAAATTGTTCGAGTGAACTGGTTACAGAAGAAAAAATGACGTTATTTTTTCTCTCCACAAACATGCTATATAA
The DNA here is from genome assembly GCA_958510875.1 of Endomychus coccineus. Lineage (NCBI taxonomy): Eukaryota > Metazoa > Arthropoda > Insecta > Coleoptera > Endomychidae > Endomychus > Endomychus coccineus. The sequence goes on along the minus strand of OY294069.1, from coordinate 139,202,602 downwards.
CGAGCTTCATCTATTGTATAAAAAAATTCACTACCGCTATCAGTTATTTCATTGTTTCAATAAAACATTGCGACAGAGTACGATTTAAAGTACTTCTAAACTCTTTAGTGGTGTATAGAAATACTGGTGTTGCTATCTGAAAGTTACGCTTCATATCGCCATCAACTTTCCTGGAAATGTTTCAACAAATTCAGTAATTAAATGATGATGATTGGGATCGAAGGCAAGAGTTTTGCGAAATTATGGTCGAGCGTATCAACAATAACCTAAATTTCTTGTACAACGTTTGCTTTTCTGACGATTGCACTTTTTTACTTACTGGAGAGGTTAACCGGCATAACTGTAGAATTTGAAGCGATACAAATCCTCATGTATTTCGAGAAGCTCACATCGGGAAAAGCTAAACGTTTGGGTAGGAATTTTGGGAGACCACCTAATTGGACCTCTGTTTATTCCTTGTAATATGAATGGCGAAATTTATCTTGAAATGTTGGAAAATGCGATTGATTCGTTAATTACTCAACAATTAGAAAACGATCCTCTACTACTTGAACAACAATTGCATTTACAACAAGACGGAGCTCCTCCTCACTACGCCGCACCAGTTCGCCAATACTTCAATTTGCAATACCCCGGTCGTTGGATTGGAAGAAGAGGTCCTATGGAGTGGTCTGCCCGATCTCCTGAGTGTCGTCAAATAACTCCAATTATGCTGAACCATGTTAGAGACGGTTTTCAGTCAAGATTGTATTATTGTATGGGAAGTCAATGGAGGACAATTTGAACATTTGATTTAAACAGGCAGATTTAATTTTTTTCATTGTAAGCATGACAACACAATTCATTTTTTTACGAATGTGATTTTTTGAAGATTGTTTGAGTTTGTAAAAAAGGCTTAAGAAAAATGAGCTTGTACATTGTACAAATAACCAAATTATTCAAGGTGGCGCATTCGAGCAACAAAATTAATTTTTGGCGAACACGGTTCATCAAATTCACGTTTTTCTTATACACCGTTGTAAAGAGGCTTCCAAGACCTTTCAAATGACGTATCACTCAACCCCTCTTCTTTATTCATTTTTGAGGGGTTGAAGCGCCCCCTATTAAGGGGTTGCTCGTTCAAGCCTCAAATATACGTCAAAAGATGTCCCCCAAACAAAATCATTCGGAGTGTTTCGGGAGATTTTTCCACTCACTATGGGATAAGAAATATACGGGGTGGCTCGTCTGAGATGGAACAGCCTGTATTTATTTATTTATTAACGGGATTAACCCTTATACAGTATAAAAAATTTAGTAAAATATAATGTATCTTAAAAAGAATAAAAATATTATAAAATAAAGAGGTTACATTGCAAATATACACAGACGTATATATACATTCGTAATTACATAATTTATCTATGTTGAGCACGTTAAAGCTCTTTGAAAAGCAACCAAAGAAATATTCCAAAAATTGGAATTTGAATAATGATTTGCTGTAGTTCAAATACTATAAAATGGAGAATGCATTAGGTAGTTTGTTCTGCTATATGGTACGTGAAATATATTAATACTAGCCGAGCAGGTTTTTATTTGGGGAATACAGAAATTAATGTGTGTATCAGTATCAATAAATATATATAAAATTAAACATATACATTTTTTAAGGAGGTATGAGAGAGTTGTTATGGGAGGGAAAACAATTATTTAAAATTAGGGGCATGCCATTTTCTAAATTATACTAAGACTTAATACATTCCATCCATCAATTTAGGCAGAAATTCAAGTTTTGAGTGTGCACATTATATAAAAATGAATAAAAATGTCACATTTCTTTTTTCTTTATTTGTTATGCATCTATTTTGTTAATAAATAAATTGTTTATAACAAAAAATAGCCTTTATCCGATCAAAAACGGTCAAATTTTGCATTTTTGAATTCTTATGTAATCTCAGAAATGACCTAATTAAATTGTTTGTTTATTGCTTATGAGCAATATAAACAATTTGTGCAACTTTATTTGTGGTCTACCTTTTTCTGATGATATTCTGAAGAGAATGCACTTTGTCTCATCAAAATCGATCCATTTCCCAAGGATTTACAGATCCAGTACTCATTTGACTGCACTAAATGTCGGATGGTGAGAATAAAGATTTATGGAGGAATAAGTTTCAAGTGTGGAATTCAAGGTAGGATGAACATATTTAGTTCTGATTTTTTGAATTGATTATAGAAACACGAATCTAACAAATTGAAGGTAAACTGTAAATGAAGTATGTGAATGGAGTTATCAAATGCTATAATTTTGATTTTTCGTACAGCATACCATGAGCGGAGAAAATTAATTTGGACTGATACTGGAAATGGAAAAAGTTTGCGATATAAATAAAAGAACGAATGCCTAACTGGGGAAGTTCCAGGATAAGAATCTGAATGAAAATTTAGTAGTATAATCAAATACGCAACTTTCCAATTGCATTAAATAACACAATCTACACCAATTACTTCAGGAATTCTAATGAATTGATTCAATTAAAAGTTTCTTCATCGACAGTAAACAGTAAGTATTTCACATCTAGTTCATCAAACTTGAGTAATTAACAGTTTCTCGTTGAAATAAATAGAAAAGTTTTCGAGATACAGACTTGAAGTCTACCTGATGTAAATGGGGTGTGAAACCGTTTGCAATAATAATTTTTTGTATGATCTAATGTTTCATTGATAAAGTCTGCTCGATCTAGATCGTTCAGTTACATCACAAACTAATAGTTTTAAACAACTGTCTAGAACTATTAGTTTGAATTGTTACGAATCGATCTAGAGACACCTTATTATTATTATCTGGCAGAAGCCAACAAGTATTCATATAGTCAGTAATATCTGGATTGTTACTCTGATGCTTCGCTTGTGAGAGATGATGTTTGTACTTGAAATGAATAGGAGAAAGTGACAAATTTCAATTTTCATCAAGCCCTGTGTCGCCATAGCATTGAGCTTTAACATTTCTCGAACAGAAAAATTCTTGTGGCAATATTTGAATATTTATGGCTTTGAATTTATCAATCACTCATTCAAAATAGTGTATTGTGGTTCCATCGAATTTGGAAAAGCCTAAAGCAAAGGATATTTTACAATAATCATCTTAAATTTTAATGAGCACTTTTTGAATTTTTTTAAGTTATTACGAAGTAAGAATTTTGATAACGTTGAGCATCTTACTCATGATTTCTAATATGATGTGAAACAGCAGAATGGACGCATACATCATTGAATGATATGAATGAGCCATCAAGTCGATGTTCGAAATGCCTTATGTGTTCGCGAGTTAGCCAAATAGCAACTGGTCGGTTGTGGCATTGCGATCAAACTACAGGTAGACCTGCAAGAAAACATCCGGGCTTTGATTTGATGTGGGATCTCTATTGACGGTAGAATTGACCTAGTTCTATTAAATGGATTTACAGATAGCCAATATGTATCTGGTTTTAATTCTACAACCTATTGTGATTCCCTATGCTGCAGCTGGACAAAAGTTTGTTTACACGCTTGATAATGCTAGGTCGCATGTCGCGCATGTGTTTTGACTGATTTGATGATAAAGTTCTTAGATATCACCATGGCCTCCTCAATGACCTGATCTTGATTCTATTGAGCATGTATGGGACATGCTACAGAAAAATGTCCTATCAGATTTGTCTAGGATTCATAACACTATTGCATTACTAAACGTTGAAATCAGATAACTTAAAACCATTTAGGCAAGAGGGGGTAACAATTTATAATAGTTCACAACAAACGGATGGAAAAATATATTAAAATTCTTTAAACCTTCCCAAATTTTTCATATATCAAGAATTTATATATTACTTTTTAAGGAAACAGGTGGTTATTTTAATGTTCCAAACATAAGTATTGTGTAGTTTGGTTTATTCATTAATGTATTCAAGAATGTGAAAAACGTGTTAACAGTTTATATATTTGAAAAATGAGCAATGTTTTGAAAATATTCCAATACCCTTTTAGTGTGTAGTTTGAAACATTTGATCAAAAGTGAGAATTTAAATACAGCCGGTTATATTTCAAATCTTCCCATGCTGCTGCATTTGAAACTCATGCATGAGTCCATATTTATTTGATTGTATTAGAGTCGTCACACTTTAGTCTATGAACCCCAGATTCGGTGACTGTGATGCCTTGTATAAAGGACAAATTGGAGGCAGTTTTAGTGTGAGGATGCTAGAACATTTGAGAAGCTTCAGACTAAAAAATTGGACTACCCGAACCACATATAGTAGCACGGTCATAACTTTATTTTTGATCCCGATATCTCATATATCCAGGAAAAAGGACACGTTCTATTATCAATGGAAACTATAACTGCCTCTCATATCCAGCACTGGCTTCTCTTAGAGACATCATTCCATGCAGGATCTCAGCCTTTGGCATTGCCTTAGGCCTGCTGGATTGAGTCTTGTATCAAAAAACGCACAATGGACCAAATCAAGTGTTCTAAGTGATCTGAACTTGTCCACTCCCGTTTTGATTGATTGATTGATTGAATGGTAATATATAGCAAATAACCTAATAGATAGTTATAATTCACCACTTGAATAACCTCCAACCTAAACTATTGCCTACCCCATCCCTTGACTTTTATCACATTAAGCTCTGAATTGTGATATGTGAATACTCAATTTAACATGTAGCTTTGATTCGGATTATATTACTCCAACTCTATACAGTTCAAATTGAATTTACACCATGTTAAGCCAAAAAAATTGTTATTAAAACATACTTTATTACAAATTTCGGATGATGCTTCTTTGGGAGCATATTTTTTGTTTTCATATAAGTGTGAGTTTGATGTAGAAACAAGCACTACAATAATGAATAGAATAGAAATCGAATACAGAAGTATTCCTGTTACAAAGTTTGATATCCTCGAGTTTATTTTTATTCTAATTCCAATTACTTCGAAATAAATTACAAATTCCAACACTATCCGGTGATGATCAGTCTACCACGTATTAGTTGAATTGAGAAATTCTGTTCTCACTATTCTTGTATTCGCTTTTGATAGAAAGATACATTGATATCTACTTGAACGAAGTAGGATACGGAATGTTTCAATGGTCCTTTTATTGAAATTCGGCGAAAACGTGAATCAATCTCTAGAATTCAGCTTTGAAATCCATTTCATGTACAAATAGTAAAATGAATAAAACAAGACATGCCCACCATATAGAGAAATACGTATGTCACTCCACGCGTAAGTCCTACCATGCATCGATTTATTGTCAGATGAACTATACAATGGCAAGGAAAACTAATTATTATTTTCTCGTGGCATTTACGTTCGAGGTACATTTCAGTTGTTCATTCTGAATTCTGAATATTCTCAATTGGATATAAGTCCAACAACTTGCTTTCTTGATATTAACCTCGAGTTTCCAACATGAACAAGCTTGAATTTGATCAATTTAAATGAAACTGGTCGCCGCAACCTTTCGGGCTTCAATTGCTTCTATGATAAGCATTGTATAGGCTATTCTATGACACAATTTTCAAGGGGTTACCACGGTCGTACATACAGGTCTGGAAACTCTATGGTTGACCTTAGTCGCTTACGCGTCGTGAAACTCGTAGTCCCTCGCTCAGCCACCAGCTGGCGCTTGGATCAAGAGGGGGTAAAACGATTCCTTTCCGGAATCACAAGCAGTTTTACTAATGCCCATTTCCACCGTTTAAGCATAGCTTAAAATTGTCGAAATGTTAACTTTGAACCTTTTAAAAGGTCGTGATAGCCCCAAACTGGGTCGAAAACTGTTTTGAATTGGTTAATTTTCGATAAATTGAATGACCTTCACATGAGGAGCTCGTAGCTCGCGAGTTAGAAAAGTGAACGTCTTAACGAGGACTTTTCGCATGCGGTTTTCGCTCCATGTCGTTAGTTTATGAACGGGGTCAACTAAATAGCATAGTCTCGGGCCCCAAAATGTCGATTAAATAGGGAAATTCAATTAAAACAGTTTGAGGTATTCTCAGCTGTCAGCTACTAGCGTCTGACGTGCGATGTACTAAATGGAATTTTCTAGCTACTAAAAAATACTCAAAGCGGGTAAAAGCTAGTGGCCTATAGCCGAAAACACTTTATTACAACTGGCTCCGGCCGCACGGGGCATAAAACGGCCCCGAATGAACAAGATCGAGGTAAAATGTATAAACTCTAAATGACGCGTAGCATATGTCAAAATGATTACGTTCGTAGCTAATTACATAGGACGTCTTTCGTTCATGCAATTGTGTTTTTATACAATTCGAACCTTCTAATTTCTTTAGGCCACGTGAAAATCCCGGAGCCGGAAGCGCTATCGAGATCTGAACGTTGAAACTTTCGTATAAAATTGTGTTTACAAGTCAACTGACACTCGTCACAGAATACTCTTCATAGAGATCAAGATGATACTCTTACGTGACGCCTTTTATGATTCCCCTACGTGGCGTCTTTTGGTACTACGCGAAAGTCGACGCGTAGCGGACTCACTGCTCACATAGGAAACAACCTCGAGTTTCCAGACCTGTGTATATGACCGTGGGGGTTACCATTCGGGTCAAATTTTCACTATGCATTATGGATAAGAAAATGATTTCTTCCATTTCTGACTTATGTACATTCCTATAAATTTTATGATGTCAGATAGTAATCTAAAAACCCCAGAGTGCTACTATACATAACAACATGGGTCTAACGATATGATCTTCGTTCTGAGAAACGGCCACTCCGATCATAAAAAACCATACATTGAATAATTCTTCAAAACGTGCTCACTGACCCAGGAGTTTACCATTAACGGCGTTTTTATATATATCATCTCTTGTACTAATACTATATTTTTGTAGAGCTTTGGTTTCTATATTAAAAGGTAGTATCATTCCAAGTCTAATGTTTTGAAAGATATCGAAAAATGCTGCACTATTTGAACAAGGCTGTTCAAATAGAGTAAAGAAAAGCTGTTGAGAGTAAATAAGAATGTATGTTCAAACGACGCCAGTTTTACTGTTTCTTGAGAAATTGCTTCCTCCATAATTGATAACGCTATTCGGGAATGAGGACAATTTGTTTGAGTATCACATTTTCAGTTGAATCTCTCGTAGTAAATATGTGCAATTGCAAAATGAAAGGAATGGAATGATTCATGAATACCTCGTTAACAGATTTTCATGAATTTCGCGATCGAAAAATCGTATCGATAGCTCTGATAACATTAACAATATCGTATTTGCATTTCTGCAGGAAATGATTGATCTATCAGTTATCAGGATCAGAGGCTAGACAAGTCCGCATAAAATAAATGCATACATTTATTCTGAAAAGAATATTATTGTAATCCTGTTATTTCCAAATCTCAAAGGTAAAATGGAAAACTTCTTGCATTTTTATCTAATGTAGTATACATTTTCCAATAAAATGGATGCATGATAAAACGGGATGCAGCATTATTTTCCAATAAAATCACATCATTAAAAGCATTTACATTTAAATTACAAGTGTATCTGTTGCTCTCAGCATAATCAAAGCGCTGATTTGTGTGCTGGAAGCAATATAAATAAATGTAGCTATACGTTACCGCTTCCAGGAACAGGTTTATCAGGAAAGTTTAGAATAACTGGGTGTACCAAGTGTATGGCTTGTGTACTAATGTTTACTGCCTTCTTTCGAAAGCTCATTGTGTCAATTAGTGGTGACTACATGTGAGGAAGGATAAAAGGTCACTTACATACATACATATCACGTATACATTTGAAGTCTGATTAGAGCCAATATCATATCTATACTAACTGAATATTTCTTTTGGGTAATGAATAAACATAATACATAATATCGCGTATCCAAATTTATATTTTCATCAAGAGAATCAAATTAGGAGACAGTTCTTACATTAAGAGGATCTTACCTTCACTGGAGTAACAGAGAATGCTGGTACAATAATTTCAGTTAAAAAAATGCATCTGAAATTATGGAATAGCTCTACACACACAAACTCAACAAAATGAAAGCTCATGTCATGTTCAGTGGGTTCATTTGATCTGATTACAGTTTGAAATATTCTTCATGCGACTCAGTTCTCAACTCTATGAACAGTAAAGGTTTATGCTAATGAATATAGGAATGACGAACAATTGATTGGAATATTTTTTCTCGTTTAAAATGTTAAAACATAATCTGATATTATTATATGGGATACATGATAAAACAGATGTTTGTTCTATTACTTGTATGCTATGACTGAAGTGGTTCCACATTTAACGTGTCGTTCCATTTTCATTAATTCAATTTTTTGAATTTAATAGATGTTATTTAGAAGCAGTACCATCAAAGTGATCAATGAAAGATTATAGGGGTACGATATATAGTGTACAACAAGAGGACCAATCTTATAGTCTAAGAGCCAAGGACAACAAAAATCACACCATTTGCGTAATGTTGTAATACAAGAAATAATATCGCACTTGATGCTTATCCAAGAAAAAGCGAGTCTCCAGCCTGTTAACTTGACGGAGAGGTGTATCAATGGACAAGAATGTATGAAAGTTATGTGCATAATTGCTGTGCTTTGTATCCTAGTAGGTATTAGTCTACTAATTATAAGAATTCTGAAGGCATACAGAAGCAATGTCAGCATGAGAAAAAGGACCTTGACGACATCATTTGCATAACCGTGATTCAATCGCTGTTCGTCTTAGGATATTTCAAAAAGTCTAAACCCAAAGCGCTAGCCTTGACGAATAACATCGGCAAACTTGCGGCGTAAAACGTCGCAGAGCGGAAAAAAGTGAGTCAATTCGTATTCATAATTTTGGGACTCTGTACTCTAGTAGGTAATTTATTATATTCCCTGTAATGATAATTCTTGACGTCTTAACGAAACATTGAATGAATATTCCTCACTGACTCTCAGGCTTTTCATATTTTATTCTTTCGACAGACACAATGTTGGACTGTGTTAGTTAGGCTCGAAGGTAAAATTTAATGTTCAGAGGAATCAATCCCTCATGGAAAATTCGTGGGCTCATTTGATCATCATTTTCCCTAGGCTCAACTAATTCATCTCGAGCTGTCAAGCCCAAGTGTCATCGAGACGGCCCTGGTTGCATGATCGAGCCTACCACACGAGGTGGAGTGTTTAGTGGGTGTATCTGAGGTGATTATGTTCGGGATTCAGGGACTCCCACACTATCTTATGGGATGTTACAGGACCATAAGGTGCCCATAAAGGGTTTAGATCATCTCCCACCAAAAAATAAATAAATTCATCTCGATTCTGGACTGAGTTAACCTATTGGTCATATTACTTTCTTCTCAATAGAATCATTGTCCCCCTCCATAGTATAAGTTTAGCTGTCCAGACACCTTAGATGTTGAACAAAAAAGGAATTTCACTAATGCTAGCTTTGCTCGAGTCTCCATGGACCCTCTGTTAGAGGACTGGACAGGTGCTCAGCCTGTGCTCCACCATTTCATGCTATACACAATCGTTGCTTGAGCGCATTGAGGATGTTGTCTTTGAGAACGATCATACATTTACAGATCTCTAGACAGTCAGCTCGTCTCCCTTGCGGTTGCCTTCTGCAATGTCATGTCGCTTCACCCAACGCAGTTTAATCTGTTTCATCTAGGCTGTTTAGCCTGTGGTGTTGTGGCTTCTTAATACTAGTTTGGAGGTGATCTTATTTCTGCTTATTGCTAGGTTTGCAGCTCTGCTATGCGTAAGGATTTCAATGTTTTCGCCGCAAAGATCTGTCTTTGTACCAACTTTGTTTCTGCTTCATAGGAACGATTTTTTGGAAGTGACTCTTTGTCACGTCCACAGCTTTGTAGACGATGATACACTACATACTGCTCTCTCATCTAGAGCCCATATATCATCCAATGAAGCCAGAAGAGCGAGACAGACAGCTGGACGCATTTAATGAAGAGCTGACAACGATGTCGAAATGGGCATCTGATAATCTAGTGGTTTAAGGCAACCAAATCACAAGCTTGTATTTACTTCAGGAAGGAGCAAGTCAGACACAACTATTCACATGAAGTCCTCCATATCCATTCCCAGTATCATGATCCACAGCAAAAATTATTTAAAAAATGTATTCACTTAAATTTAAAAGAAACATATTTATTTTTATTATTTTCAAGAAAAAATTAATTTAGCCTCTCAAAGTAACATATGTGAGGTCCATTTCGAAATCCGCTTCTCAAATACTTGGCCATCTTTCCGTGCCAGGAGGTACCTTACATCCCAGTAACTCCTCATAATCTACCAAGCACAGATTCAACCTGTCCTGGAGTATCGTTCACATGTTTGGAGTTCGGCTCCCAAGCATATGCTGAAGCTACCAGTTTGATTTTCCGCATCAGTTCTGGCGTCCACGTGCTTGTCGTAGGCTATAATTGATACGTTATAACAATGAATGTAAAAGATTCAATCAGGCTTGTATTGCAAGCAAGCATTTTCGTCAGAATTACTCAAAGAGTGAGTATACGAGGCAAAGTGAAAAGTCCCTGAAGAATGAAACAAGAAATGATTTATTCGGTCGAAACTTATTTTATTGCTCAACATAATCTCCTTGTTTGCAGATACACTTCGTCCAACGTTTTTCAAATTTTTCGACCCCTTCCAAATAATACGATTTCGGCAATCCTTCCAAATAGGCGTTTGTTTCTGGGATGACCTCATCGTTGCAGCCAAATCGCTTACCGCCGAGTTATTTCTTGACGTTTGGAAATAGATCAAAATCGTAGGGGCCAAATCTGAAGGATATGGTGGATGACAAACCAATTCGTAGCGGAATTAATCAAATTTTGCCATTGCGGTGGTGCGTTGTCCTGGTGGAATAGCACTTTTCTCTTCGCAAAATGCGGTCGCTTTCGCTTCAAATCGGCGTCGAATCGATCCAATAGCTCTGCATAATATACGCCGATGATTGTTTTGTCCTTTTCAAGGTATTCGATATGAACGATACCGTGTGCATTTCAAAAAACTGTTGCCATGACTTTGTTGGGCGATAAGCCCACTTTGACCTTTCTTCGATCCACCAGGACTGTTCCGACTGTTCTTTTATCTTCGGTGTATTGTGATGGATCCATGTTTCGTCGTTAAGGAACGAAGCAAAAGTCCTTTTTATCGCGCTTGAGCATTGCCAACATTCATTTGAAGTTGTCACAAGGTCGCGCTTATTATCAATAGAGAGCTAATGCGACACCCATCTGGCAGATAGCTCTCTCATATTCAAAAATTTATGTAAAACGTTCTGTATCCGTTCGGTTGAGATTTTCGTAGCCTCAGCAATCTCGTGCACTTTAACTCGCCGATCGTGCAATACAATTTCGACGATTTCTGGTGTTTTAACCTCAATTGGACGACCAGAACGTTCGGCGTCCTTTGTGATTTGCGTAATGTTTTTTTCGACGCAGGAACATTAATCAAGACGCGAAATTCACTTTTTTCCATGTTTACAAAAATCTTCAACGTTGCTTGCTTCCGGTGGTTGGCAAAACAGAGCCGAATGACACAAGTCTGAACATTTTAATGCGTTCTAGTTAAAGACAGTACATCAGAAATGTCACATGGGATTTTCAATTGTGGCGCCATCTCTTTTATTTTTCAGGAACTTTTCCATTCGCCTTATATGTTTGAAGGTTGTGGGTGTCATTCTGAAATACTCATAAAATGTTATTGCTTGACTTGAAATAGCATTTGATTAATTACTCTCCTTTATCGCTCCATGTAGCCAACAATCCGTTAACATGATTAAATGTGAGCATAATTACTTTGTATTTATACCACTTTTAATAATAACATGAAAACGTTACTCTAGTTTCACCATTGAAGTGCCATTTTCAAACAGATACAACGTTTTCATGTTATTATCAAAATTGGTACAAAAACAAAATAATTGGTCTTTCATTTGATCATAATAATGAATTACCATAGAGTAATAGCTCCTAAAATTTATGTTTCGAATCTGTTAACATTCTGTTTTTCTATTATTCATTAAAAAATACTTTAATATCGGATTTTCAAGGAAGTAGGCATCGTCTAATGGTTTCATCTTTGATTCTAGATTATTGTTCTAAATTTTTCCTAAATTATTGAACGAATAATGTTGGGAGCTTCCGATCACAATTGGTTACCTGCTGAAGTTATTGCAATAATCGGAATTTTTGGTTGTTGTCGATGAAACGAGCTTCTTTTTCTGCATATGAACGACATAGAGGATATATTCAAATAGCTATTGTGCCATTGTGGAAAACAAAAGATTCAACAACAAGAAGATACCATGACAAATGATGGGTGTAGTTTCTAGTCTAGTTTGTATAGAAAATATGTAAACTTCCGTCCTCCTGTAGCTTGAGATTGTTGGTAGCGTACCGAAGAGATTTGCTGAATATTAAAGAACTGGAATTGTGTTTGGGCCATTCTTTTCTTCGGTCTGGAATAACCATTGTTTTTGCAGGTACAATGTCGGCCACTCCAAGGGCTGCGATGGGAAGGCTATTATGGTTAGAGCCACTGCACTTCGCCGTTCAGGCAGAAGCCATGAGGGAGCGGATCGCTTCTGTTTTATCGAACAAGGGTAGGCCGAACCATTCTTGGATTGCTTGGATTACTTGGTCATTGCGGTTGAGATCCGACAGGATCAAGGTTCACAGCACTTCCGTACTATTCACGATTCAAACCTTGAATATGTGGGAGAACGCTGGGGCAATCCTCATATGATACCAGGGGATTCCGTATGGTTTACCAAAGGCACCAAAACCGGATAAAAGTACAGCCGCTGGAATAGTCGAGACAAAAGACAAAGGAGAGATAATTCCTTTGAACTTAGGGACACTCGCAGAATTCTCACAGAATTCCAAGGAAAAATATCAGCAATTACAACATGTGCACGAATTGTGAGGGAGGGAGCCTATGAGAATAGACAAATCACAATCATAGCGAGAAACCTAACAGTGCTTGAGGCACTGAATCACCTCACAATATGTACTCGATTGTATAAAGGAACTAACGGCACTAGTAAAGAATCCCAATAGAGTGACACTCGTTTGGGAGTCTGAGGAAACCAGACGCGAAGGGACTGAAACTGCCATCGCAATCGCTGCCACAGCGAAATCTGTAATCCAAAAATGGTTCCAGGCAGAGCAGCGTACCTAGGGCACCTATTGGAGGGAACTGCCCCGTATGTCGCATTCCAAGCGACCAATTGGAGCAACGAATGAACAATCTACTGACGTTCAGACAAGAAATACGGAATCTGGTGGCATTCCTGACATGCAAATAACGTCTCTGCACGATGGTAGATCAGCACATATGCAGGGGTTGCGGCGTGGAAGAACAGACATCCATGCATGAGTTTAATCAGTTCACGGCATACCCGGTTGGACGACGGACATACCTTGGAGACGATAAGACTACACCTGAGGAAATCAGAAGTATCCCCTACATCAGGCTACTAAATTTCATAGAATACACAGAACTGATGAGGAAACAGCAATCCTCACATATTGGATAGCGCAATAGGACACTAATAACCGCAGTGTGATTTAAGTCTGTAAGAATCCGGCTCACCCGAGGGCACAAGCTTGAAAGATGGATTTAAAAATTAATAGATGTGTAATCTAACCCTCCAGGTAAACGACTAATGCCACATCCTGTATCTATATGCATGATGTTCAGAATGACAATATCTGTATGGGAAAAGATGATGGATGGAGACGAACAAGTGTATGAAAAATGCTAATTATACCTTCAGATAATTGGAAGGGTTACTTTATATTAATTTATCACATTTATAAATGAAATGAACAACACTGTTATGATGTATTACCACTAATTTAATGTTACAAATCGTGACGGCAGTTTTTACAGATCGAAAGATAACAGAATGTTAATAAAAACTGCTTTCACGATTTGTAGCATTAAATTACTCTTAAATAAAGTGTTGTTAATTTCGAATATCAATCCTTAAGATGTTGTTGTGGCAACTGAAGCTTCAGAACTTAAAATTTCAACACACATATCAAAATAACATATAATCTGTTTAAAGAAATACGATACGATAATTCCAATCAATTGTGTTTATGTTCAGATCAAATAATTTTTGATTCAATCACCTACCAACATTTCTTTTTCCTGAGTCAAAAATCGAAGTCACATGAATTATTGGAAAGTGCACAATAAACCCAGTGGACATATACTTCTCAACCTCCCACTATTTCATTTATTGAGATCATTTGCATTGATTTTTTTTGCTTGCAAATATAGGACTTAACATTGTTTGAGTGATTTTGTCTTTAGGTGATTCAGCACTAATGAATATTTGGCTTTAAGCTAAGAATCTCTTTAAGATCTTCCAGTTCCTGTTTTAATTGGCAAAATAAAGCTACAAGTCATTTCCAACAAAGGGAATTTGCCCCTCAATGATGAATATTTCGAGGTGGCTCAAAAATCATCGCTACCAATATCATATCATTCGACCAGTCAGCTTCCTACCTAATAAGATCAAAGATTGTTCTGAACACCATCTACTCGTACATGTATTCAATGTAGATGTAAATAGTTCGTTTGAACTATTTTAATGCATTATTATTCATTCCTTTCGTGAAACTGAGACTTGCCGATATATTTCTCATTATCTCATATTCCTGAAATTCGTTTGTAGTTTGACATATCGTGTCATATATATTGGAATGAGAAATATTGGTCTGCCATAAATTTATCAACGTAAGGCATATATTCTGGCTGCAGTTCTAAACCATCATTTTCACTTTGAGTTGATGGAATGCCTGACGCTGAACTTAAAACTGGCAAATGGAATGATGATGATATTTTTCATAGTATAGTAATGCATTAATACTATGATCAATAGACTTGTAGCTTTATTTTATCCCAAAGTACTAAGAAGGGAGAGGATTGGTACAACTTGACATACGATCCAAATAATGTATCAGAAGGATTTTGGTATCTTTTTCATAAATCGAATTATTCAAGTGCCAAATGTCAAGGTCGGAATCTCAAGTGTTTTTTATATTCTAGACGATAAGCCGCCAAGTATTATCCTCTCTCTGTTTATATTGTTCCTTCAACTATGAATATTATGATCGAACATGTCCCTTAGACAATCCAAGTTACTGTTCTATTCTTCAGTATAGATATAATATCAGATTTAAACACTGAGGAAATAAATTGCTAATAGACAGAAATACATGCATAGTTGGTATAGTGGCTCATTTCCCGAATCATTCCACGAAATACAAGGAACAGAAAGGAAAACAATATGTTATAATTAATCACGATTGCAAATTGTTAAGATGCATAAAAAGTTCAGTATTATTGAAACTTCAATAGTATGGTGCATATAACATTACAAAAAATTAGTGTTCTGAATGAAGAGGTGCTTGATTAATTGATTAGAAATCATCTGTTAGAGACTGGTTTAGTACAGAGTAGTGAGCAAAAGTATTCCAAGCAAGCGAGAAATATTTCTTCCAATTCATTGAAGTAAGTAAATGCTTATGATATGAAGTGCAAAGATTGAATTTCAAATCCACTCTCACGATATATCTTTTTATTTAACAACTACGTAAAATATGACTTTGAAGCATCAACATAGATTTTTATACTGAATCTGTAGTAGTCCGTGAAATGATTCAGAAAACTCATAAGGTCAACATGTATTGAAGAATAGTGGATAGATATACGTGCAGCATGCCAGAAAAAATTAAGATTTACAATTTTACCGTAGCATCCCAATATTTGAAACGGTGGGAGGGGGTTGCGATTGATAAACTACAATCGAAATGATAAAATGCACTGCATGAAATTTTTGGCATCGTCAAAAGAATTGACGCAAATACGAATTCAAATTAAGATTTGATGGGTAACATAAATCCCAAACTTCACCTTCGATCTACACAAAGTAGTCACTGTTTATAATATCATTATTGCCCTTCAAGTTATTCATGCACTCGCATTGAGAAAAGTTTTGGCAGGAGATAAGTTTCGAAAATTGGGAAATCGAATCCGTCCCTCGTTGGTCTCCAATCAAGAATAAATAACACAATTTATGAGTCAATTCATACATCTTTGCAGCTATCATATTAATAATTGCAGGAATAATATGTTCAAAATAAGAGCAAGAATAGAACCTTTGGTCGTATTTGAGATCTGAATTAATATGAAAAGCAGAATGTTTAATAATTCTGAAAAGTTGATGAAATTTCATTACCCCATCACAAATAACAAAATGACAACATGGTAATTATCATAGACATGTTAACATTTTTCTCATATTCTTTTTATCGTGTATGTAAAATAGCTTTGTTGTTGAATCAAATAACCATTAGAAGTTTTGCTAACAGCGTACCTTTTTCAGACAGATTCTCAAAAGAACTATTCTTTCTAATATTAATATCATATTAAAAAAGGTCATCTATTGACTACAATAATGCTTACTATAGGAGTGCAATGAATATTTTCAATATTTGAACGTCCCAAAACTGCTTTGAGCATATACTGACTTCAGTATTACATCACAAATAATAATAATCTAAAGGAGTTCACAACTGTGGCTACACTGTAACGCTAATGAGTATAAAATTTCCTCCAGTATTCAATAAATTCCATAATTTCTTCACTCAATTTGCAATAACACCCGATTAAAAATGCAAGAACAGGTAAAAAAACTGTTAAGGCAATACCTTTGATGAAGTTTCGATTTCGATAAATCTGGAATTTGCAAAACTGATTGTGAGTCGTGCCCAAAATGATATGTCGGTCAAACAAGAAGGAACATTTTAACTCGTTATAAGGACATTCGGCCCATATGAAGAAGAATAGTATTGAAAAATCAGCATCAGCAGAATATATTTTAAATACAGTACACAGCATTTCTCAAGAAAGTTTATTACTTTCAAAACACAGTACTGACAAATATCTAGGTAATTTGAAGGGGATGGAAATGTAAAAGCAAATTTGGATTTGTCTCCAGCTGAGGCTAACCCCTAGTTTGCATTCTTAACCTCAAATAGGATTTAAACACTTTCATTTTGTTTTCTAATTGAGCTTACTCTGATGATTGCTACTTGGTAGCTGAAAGATCCTTAGTACTTTAAGATAATTTTTACTGGATCAGGGTAATTATTTCGTACATATTAATATCACAAATAATAGTTCATATTACCAATGGTTCAACAATACAGTGGCATCCTGAAATAAGTTATGAACTTATTCTGAGGATACTTAATGCTATGTGGTGAGACAATTATTGTGAATTTGAAATGATGTTACTCATCTGTGGATTTAGTTTAGATCTTTAAACATGTTGAATTCTAGCAATCCTTTTAAAAATGGATATTCACTACCGGTTTTGGGGTCTATTGTTACACCCCATTCATTTCATGAATCGATACAATCACAATTTCAGATTTATATGTATTTAAAGGTGAATTTGAAAATCAGTAATATATTAAACAGTGCCAAAAATTCGAGGTCTGATATAGATTCAGATATAGCAGCGGGTCAAAATGTTGATATTACACATACTTGGAAGTTTCATTAACAAAAATTGATTCAAGCTTTTCTTACAACTGTTATTTTCCTTATCACGACGCTAGAAGAAACGAAAATTGAGTATCGAGTTGTTTTCAAATTTCTCCATCGAAAAGATTTTTCTCCTCAAATCATCAGAGATCCGCTAGATGGTTTGTACGGGAGAAATTCACCATTCTATTCGGTGATAAAAGATCAGTTTCGAATGGGGCAGGAATCCTTGAAAGATGAGGCTAGAACCAAAAGGATGATGGAAGAAAGAGCGAATCCGCAGGAAGGGAAGGAGACATGGGGGCCATGTCTCTCCTTGGATTATGACAATTCTAGACTTCCTGATGATTCCGCGTCACAATACCACGACTTGACGCCGAACTTCCCCCAACCATTACAGGCAAGCTTGAGGCTTCAACTGAACTAATTTTTCTGGTTCCGGTAGCGATATTTATTGTGGGAGAAAACCTTCACGCTTCACAGTTCATTGCCTTTATTCCGATGGTTTACTCCGTCCTGGCACTTGACCCTGCCGTTGTGTAATCATGTGCGAAGTGGGATTTTCGAGGATGGGTTCCCAAATATTGGGAAGGTAATATCCTGAGTCATGGTTTAGATTATTTGGATGTTTCAGGATTTCTATCGCATCAAGAATTTTTCGCTGATACAAGATTTAGGCTCGGGTTAGGATTTCAGTATTTTCGAAAAGGATTTGATGATCAGTGTCAAACTTGTGTTCCGCAAGGGCAGATCTACTGGTGCCACAAAGCCTTGTACAGCGCTCATGTTCTGTCACACGAGTAGCTACTGTACAGTTTTACCAATGTAGACTTTATCGCAAAAACAGGGAATACTATGAACACCTTGTGAATGAAGAGGAGAAAGGGGATCTTTGATAGGTTTGTAAAACTGAGATAGTTTTGGAAGTATGGAAAAATTAGTAGGAATATAATGCTTTTTGGAAATTAGATCTGTCAAATTTTCAATTTATGAAAGATAGGCCGTGGATAAAAGAGGTGGGGGGCTTGTGGTTCAGGTTGTTTAGAAATTTTAGGTGATGTGTATTTCTTTATGACTTTCTGAATGTTATAATGGAAGACATTATTAGATAATAAGATAGATGCAAGGTGTTTTAATTATGATTTCAAGGATTGGGGTTGTTATAAGCTGACAGCTCCGTGGATCAAGGACTTTATGACAGATCGCTTTTCCGCAGGGAGGTGGTGTGAAAGGCCATTGAGATATCTATCGCTGTGAGTGGGTTTTCGATATACAGAATGTCCCAAAAGTAACTGATACATCTAGGAATGGGAGTGAACCTTTCAATTCAAATTCCAGGGTGAAAAATATATTGGAATGTAATGAATTTGATGATTGAGGAAGGGAACAAAATTTTCACGACCATGTTGCCAAATAAAAAGTGTCGTCGACATTACTGGACCAACATTTCGGCTTGAGAACAAATGAGTCAATAGCATCTTCGTCAAAAGTTTTATTCATGTCGTTCGACTTTCATAGGGAATAGGACTTTGCATCAGAATATTGCATTTCAACCTAAAAAGATATAAGATCGATTTGTGGAGCCAACAAATCATCATCGTAATTTGGTTAGCTAGTGATTTAGTAGCAACACAAATCATACAGATGTTCATAAATGAATAAACTGAACTCAAATATCAGAATAGCTAAAACTAATATCTGAAAAAAAGTATCGAATACCAAACTAATAAAAGGTGATTGTCCCCCTCCTCCTTGGAGATTTTCTGGATCCGCCTTTGGATAGAAATAGTGACAGACGACAAAATTGTCTTTGCTGAGGATCTCGTATTAGGCTATCGAAGCTAATAGCAAAAATCTCGAGGCTTTCTGATAAGAGCCTTCAACAAATAATTCACATACATTTGGGCATGGATAAAGTCTGTGGATTTGCATGAACAAAGTCTGTGGAGATGAAATCACGGTTTTCTACTATGAGTCCAAAAGGGAGTTGGTGGATTGGAGGCGGAATGAGGAGTATCACCAATGCAGTTGTGCATACTGCTAGAATTACGTAAGCCGCAATTGGCTGTGGTTATGAACCAGTGAAGTCATTTCAGGGATGACGAAGAGGTGAAGCAGTTTGGGCACATATTGAAGACAAACCGAAAATATGTTCTACAAGGGAATGGAATCGTTGCTGAGAAGATGCAATAAGTGCGATTATATAAAAAACAAAATTAATATATTGGTCTACGTCGTTTCTTCCATAGTCAGACCTGGATTTTTGGCGCTGCCGTCTATATAATCTTCATAGCAGGAGTTGCGAAAGTAGAACTTTGATCCATTTTCGACGGTGAATTTATGTTTTATTCGCATTATACTTATTAATTTGAATGATTTTACATTTATTGTAAAATCCGAAAACCATTCAAGTTATGTCCACAATTCATAACTATCAACTTGTAGACAGCTATGAAATGAAAGAATCAGTAGTTCTCCTTATGAATTATGGCAAATTGAATTTGAAGTTTATCTATTCATGAGACTGTTATTCTCTAGCTGTAATCAGCTTCACATTTTGTGAATAAATTGAAATTGCGTTTCAACGTATTTGGCTTTGTTGATTAAATTTTGCGATGCTATACCTTGAGAGTGGAAAAATGTGTATAATGATGCCTATAGCTCTTGTATTGATCTAATTTGGCAACGTGTCTGTTTATTTAGTTAACATGCTGCTAATGCTGAAGCCTTATCAATATCCTGAAGGGTAGAATATTCCCGTACTACGTAATTCCAACATGATGTACTAATTTATGTGAACAAGCAGGCTTCTGAATGTTTCATAAGTAGTGACTTTATATTTTGAATATATTCAACCACATTATGCTGTGAACATGTTTTCAACGACCATACATTGTAAGAACCTGGCTGTACTTAGGTTTTTGTAAATATCTGGATCTCATTTATTATCGAGAGAACATCCCCAATACCAGATTACATGTAGACAGTACAAAATATCAATTATTGAATTTTAGATGTTGAGTTTAAAATTTGATTAACTGTAACAGTATTATACCAATAGTGTTGTCTTTTGTGACGTTATTCTATAAATTAAGGCGAGTAAAAGGGATTTCAAACCTCACTTTCGTAAGTACACATGCCCAAAGGTTTTTTCCTTTTTCAAACCAAATATTGTTCATTATAATTTATTGTAGAGTTCCTGATGAAGAGCCAATAAATGACTCGAAAGCTTGAATAGAAAAAAGAGTTCACTTTATTTCCCATCCCCTTGTTGACTGCATACCTGAACTTAAAGAGATTCTTCTTTAACTTAGACAGTCGTCTAACCTTCACACCTATATATATATATATATACAGGGTGTCCCAATATTGCTGGGACACAGAGCTACCACGTATTCTAGAGGTCAAAATAAGTCGATTGAGCCCAATTTACCTGTATACCAAAATGTACCGTTTGTCCGTGAGAAGAGTTCAAAGTTTACTAAAAAAAATACATTTTTGTATGTTGTTCCGAAGTGCTTTATACAAATTTAATGAAATTTGGTAAATGTGTATTCTAGATGATTAGCTTACTTTTAGTAATCAAAAAAACCCAAAGAAAATTGTAGAGGGGTTGGAACCACCCTCACCCCTTGGCATTTTTTCCCCCATTTTTGTAGGGGTGGGAATACGGTTTTAAGACTTTTTTATCTGGAAGGCCTACTCATTATCTTCATTTTCTTACTCTTGTAAAAACTCCGTATTTTGCGTAGTTTTCAAGAAAAAAAATGTTTTCGCAAACACTGATAACCGATTTTCGGGTATAGGTTTAATAAAATTATTAGACACAAATTACACAATACATTTACACAAGACAAACAATAATTTTTATAACAAGTGTTCAATGTGACCTCCACCTTCATTAATACAGAGGTCAATTCGACGTAAAAAATTGAAATGCACTCTTCTTAAAACATCGTCATTTTCTCGTAGCGCATTTACAGCATTTTGAATTCTATTCCACAGTTGTTCGATGTTATTTATTTGAACCTCGTACACTTGTCTTTTTAATTCTCCCCAGATGAAGAAGTCACAAGGGTTTAAATCTGGAGACCGCGGAGGCCATTGAATGGGTGCTTCTTGTCCCCTACCTATCCACCTGCCACCAAATTGTTCACCAAGATATTCTCTTACTGCACGTGCAAAATGAGGTGGTGCACCATCATGCATGAAGAACGTATTTCTACGCAAGTTAAGAGGCAAGTCTTCTAATAATTCTGGCAAATTTTGTTGAAGGAAACGGAGGTAACTATCGCAATTCAGACGATCAGGTAATCGTAACGGTCCGACTATAAATTCGCCAATAATTCCGACCCAGACATTAATTTTAAATTCACGTTGATAATGTCTACTTTTAATGGCATGTGGATTTTCATCTGCATAAACATGATCGTTGTGTAGGTTTGTCATACCGCGACGTGTAAAACAAGACTCATCAGTAAACAAGATCTTAGTATGGAATCCGTTGTCGACTACTCTGCGCTCCCGAATAGTTTGTAAAAAACTTAAACGTAATTCGTAGTCAGGTGGCAACAATTCTTGCACTGGCTGGATGTGAAATGGCCGAATTAATTGATCTCTAATGATTCGACTTACAGTGCTTTTTGGAATTCCAGCTTCTCGTTGCAATCTTCTAGTACTGGTATTAGGATTGTTATCAATCATTTGAAGAACAGCTTCTTCCGCAATAGGTGTTCGAGCTTGTCGAGGTCTTCCAGCGTTAACTCTTACTGGGGTCAACCTCCCCGTTTCTCGAAGACGTCTTTCGATTCGGGCAAAAGTTTTATGGTTTGGAATTCTCCGGTTTGGATACCTCTCTTGATACACGCGAACACTTTCGCGGCAGTTACCTTGACAATATCCAAGAACTAATAACATGTCGGTCTGTTCATTAAAAGGAAAATTCATAATTGTGGGATGTCAAAGGAACAGCAACAACAGCAATAACAATTAAACAAAAACAGTGATGACAATAAGAAATAATAAAAAAACAAGCAAAAGAGAACAAATAACTGACACATTTACTGTTAACAATAAACTATGTTTCCTGTCAAAATCATAACATTTGGTTTTGTCTTTGTGTCCGCGGCCAACTAAATTTTGTATTACAATTTTATTAAACCTATACCCGAAAATCGGTTATCAGTGTTTGCGAAAACATTTTTTTTCTTGAAAACTACGCAAAATACGGAGTTTTTACAAGAGTAAGAAAATGAAGATAATGAGTAGGCCTTCCAGATAAAAAAGTCTTAAAACCGTATTCCCACCCCTACAAAAATGGGGGAAAAAATGCCAAGGGGTGAGGGTGGTTCCAACCCCTCTACAATTTTCTTTGGGTTTTTTTGATTACTAAAAGTAAGCTAATCATCTAGAATACACATTTACCAAATTTCATTAAATTTGTATAAAGCACTTCGGAACAACATACAAAAATGTATTTTTTTTAGTAAACTTTGAACTCTTCTCACGGACAAACGGTACATTTTGGTATACAGGTAAATTGGGCTCAATCGACTTATTTTGACCTCTAGAATACGTGGTAGCTCTGTGTCCCAGCAATATTGGGACACCCTGTATATTGGTTTTTCCATGCTACGCGTGGAAAATTCAATGAAAATCAAAATCGCAATAGTCAATTCCTATGTAAAATTTAATTCTGAACAACTTTTGTTTAAAACTTTTTTCTCTAAAACGCATAGTATTGGAGATATTAACGAAAAAGCCCGGAAAATTGTATATATATATATAATTTACGACATTTTCCTTGATTGGAGGTTTTCAGCCACTATTTTTTTCGTAATCTACGGAAAATTTCCTAACTTTCTGTATATTAAAACCAAAAGTCGGAAAAAAGTCCCACTTTTTATAAAATGACTGTACTATAGGTACAGTGCCTCAGTTTGATGATCTTCGAATGTGAACGATTGTGTCTTTCTCAAAGGGATCACAGTTTCTCATTCATTTCTCGTTTCATGTGTCATTAGATAAAATAATATAATTGTGCAACGCGCATTAATAAGTTAATGAATTTTGAGTTTGATATGAACCCTAAACGAAACAAGTTTCTCTTCTACAAATCATGGATTTGTTAGACATGGGGACGTATAACACTTACCATTTTTAATGCGAGTGTACCCTACTCCATGAGTATGTTACGATTTGTCTAATTTACGTTATTCTGGAAGCCATTATACATAATATGGTTTGATTATTCTTCTGCTAAAGAGGAACTGGCATAATGCATCATTCCAATATGGTTGATAACCCCAGAGATATGTAGTTTTATTGAACATTCAATACGAATCTCTACTTTTCAAATTATACTATAGAGGAGATTCCAATAATACATTCTTAATAGAAATAAAGCACTAGATATGAGTGCTTTACTAGGAATTGACATATGTATCGATTTACATTCAAAACTGAAATATAGTAATACTCCAACGCACTATGCATACGAAGCGAACCCGCGAGCCGAGAAACATAGTGAGCAACGGGATTTCTTACATTGTTTCCTGTCTTTCACTCTATGGATGCGCATCAAAGCGAAACTCACGCGTACAAACTGTGTACGACAATGATAGACGTTGCCGCCGCTAGTGCACGTTTTAGTATTATTATATTTTAGTGGTCAAGACATTCACATCTCGTTTGTGGTTTGGGTTGCATAATTATAAGATTTTTTCCCATCTCAATGTGTTTTACGCATCGACATATACATATGGACTGCGCGTGGCAATGTTAAGCGCGGGTAGTGCCGGCGTGAGAGAGGGGAAAACGAAGAGGACTAATACTGTCTTTATCTATCGGCTCGGGACGTAAACATACTAGCTACAGTCATGTTGCATTTCCATGGCAACGCAGCGGCCAATAGAAATGCGATAGATAAAGTAGATAAAGACAGTATTAGTCCTCTTCGTTTTCCCCTCTCTCACGCCGGCACTACCGGCGCTTATCATTGCCACGCGCAGTCCATATGTATATGTCGATGGTTTTACGGAGTCATCTTTATTATACTTCTGAATAGGTTATTATGACAAAGTGAAGCCGATTCCTGTGCGGTAGCGGCGATGTTCCTAGGGTCTCATTCTAAATCTAGTTTAAAACGGTGCAAAACGACAGGTGTCGTACATAGTATGACGGTTTTAAAGTTCGAAAGGGTATTAAAATGTGTATTTGATCAAAACTTCATAATTGTCATTTAAGGTGAGGTTACTACAAAAATACTTCAATATATATAATATAACCCATGCTGATATTTGGAAATTGGCTATGATATAAGTCACTCAAGAGAATGTTTCCAAAAATGGGAGGAAATCTGCAATTCTGATCATTTTAAAACATACACAGTGAGTTTGTAGTTGATTATGTAAATGTGGAAAAACGTGAATTGATTGATTGTTCACTCATATTCTTAATATACGCAGGAAAATGATGCGACACTAGTTGAAAAGGTATTAAGAAATCGTATTTCAGTACGCACCTCATAGATGCGGAAACAGATGAAATGAATTACAAACTTGAGTGGACCATTGGTTGTTCTTTCATACTTCTCGAATTAAGTTTCGAGGTATTGCAAAGAAATTAACATATTGCTCAATTCATAAACAATTATTTAGAGCATACTAATTATCGGTTAAATTGTAATTCATTGCGATATTATTATACTTGTTTTATTAAGCTGAATTGTTATTTTGTGACCTCGTTGTACGACATTACTTGGTTTAAATATTCTTGCTCTCATTGTGATTCCTCAGATTATAAAGCATAGTCTTATTTTATACTTAACTTCACATTCTCAATCCTCACTTTCGGTAATAGCACTTTTGGATCCAAATTTTTCAGTGCTAACAACAAACGTGTTACATTGATTTTCTCTAATTGTAACAGTGCGGAATTGATTTCCTGTACAAAATTGGGTGTAAAACAAATGTTAATTTGAGTTCGTATTATGCAAAAAGCGTGCATGTGCTCGGAATGAGATTGCAAGGCCCATTGTAAATCCTTGAAGTGTGCAGTCACTGCAGACGGAAGGTGCGAAAGGGCGGTCGGCTTGACCGAGGCCGGAGCCGACTCCCCGAGATTAGAGACAGCAGAGCTACAGACATCTAGCGGAGAGGCAACTGAAACGGAAGTGACGGAGGCGATGCGTTCTTTCTTTATTAACATTCTGGTGTTCTTCTTAATATGCACTCATAAAATACTTAGACAGCAAATTAAATAATTATTACACATAGCCAATATTTGCAGTTTATTACTATTGATTTTATCATCGCATTATATACAATAAAAAAAGGCAAGAAAGTTTCATCAACATTAATATTGAAGATGAAACTCAAGTATTTTGTATTGTACGAATTACCTTGAAATAATCAATAGTCTAGGATATATCCAACAAACAAAACATATTATTTCCATCAATTTTCCTAGTAAGAAAACAAATGAAGAACAATGAGAGTATAGCTCAATAATATAAATTTAATAAAAGTATCATAGAATATGAAAATATGCTCTGGATGAAATATCCCAACGAATATAATTTTCATCTTATGAAGATTTATTCTGGATAGATTCATTCTGATGATCTTAGTGTCCACATGCAAATTCCAATTTGTTCTATTTTAGTGATCAAAGATTGTGTGAATGGAATTGTCGGTCCACATATCCAAAAAGCTAGAGATTCCTCCTTATAATCCATTCCAACACTATCTAATAAATACAAGGTATCTCGACATAAGCTTCATTCCTAAGGGATAAAGCTTTTCACCTGAAATTTACACCAGCACCTCAAACTGCCAGCCTAGACATTAACCCGAAGAATTTGAATACCTAAGGAGATCGAGTGATAATTCAAAGGTCTTTCAATTCTGTATGAAACCATGTGCTGCATTTTCAATTTGGTGATGAAATTGGTAAGATAAACATCAGTTTCAATTAACATATGAAATTGACATCAACATCCAAACAACAGTAGAATTGGTTCAAAAAATAATACCCTCTCCTACATCTATTGAAGTCATCCAGCAACAATATTTCGAGGTAGCTTTCCCAAGTTATATATATTTTTGATTTGTTTCGATATAAATAGATTTCAGGTCAGATGATCCTTCTTCCACAGGTTCTCTTCGAATAACCCATCTCCCATTATCTTATCAAATATGCTCATTAATGAAAATCAGCTGGGCAATGCCCATACAATCAATCTTGATCTTCCAACTTCTTTATATAGAATCACATAATCAATACTGATGAGTTTCATACCATCATGTGATTTATTCTAAATAAGAGTATCTGCTATCTATTTAGTTTTCGGATATGATATACCGAATAGAATATCAGATTACAATTTGGTGGATGCGCCAGAGAAGGTGTCAATATTTTCTGATGCAGTTGCATTATGATATACAGGATGATAAGGTAAGGTGTAATAAGACTTTTAGAGGACTTAGATCTAGTTAGAATTAGTAAAATTGTAGGATGACGTTGTTCTAAAATATTTAGAGCATCCAGTCACTTGCGGTAGTACAGAAAGTAGTCTCTAACTTTCTTATTTAAAATGCAACTCTCGGTCATATTTCGATGAAGCAGCACCCTTGTGGATTCTTCGGGAATATGGTTTTACTACATTATACTGAGTTTTTTACATGACCATTGTCTCATGAAAGACTGTTCAATTTACCTCAAATTTATAAAAACACATTGTGCTATATATTTCAATGAATATTTGAAACAGGATTGTGTGAATCAAACTGACAATTTTTTAAATTTTTTATAAATTTGAGTTTCAAACTCGGAAACACTCGGAAGGATTACATGGTCATATGAAGAATCGAAAGACTTTTGAAACTATGCATTTGTGGAGCCTTCAGCCAACTGAAATTTGAACTTGAATAAAACAACCACTAAAAGATTAATTTTAACTAAATTAATAGATAAATGTAACTATAGCTTCGCTAACAACGTAGTTTCTTGAAACAAATATTATAAAAGACAGAATCAAAACTTAGCTGTGTCAAGTTCGTGTTGAAGTGAAGATGAAATCCTTTATAAAACGCATTCCCCTTCGAAGCGGAAGTGTCCATTGGGGCTATGTTTTGGAAACACATTGTTGTTCAATTGTCAAATGACTACTGACACTAACCTATGGAATATGCACCGAAATTCCAGCATTTATACAGAGTTTCTGAAGAGAATATTGATCTTCTCAAAAGCAAAATTTGGTTAGTACAGCAGACATCTGCATAAAATTGACACCTATATTAAGTACCATTTAACTCTTGACAATTGCGGTATGGGTGATCAACTTTTTTCCAGCTTCCTAACTGGAATTCATATTCATTGCAAACCAACATAGAACTCATGCTATCCGGAGCAAGAAATTGGATTGATAATTTTTAATACTAAAATGTATATATCCAGATTCGTTTGAAATCAAATCCTCTGCAAATTTTGGGTATATATAATTTGGAGAATATACAGGTATACCAAAATCAGGTCTGCGTACTATCAGAGTTTTCTGAAGTCCAAACAACTAGATAATCAAAATAATCTAGTACCAAAATGTTTGTTTCAACATGACTATCCATAGGAAACGGCTCAAGTGTTAATCCTACTGTGAAAACTAATCACACAACAATGTTTATTTTCCAATTTTCTATCAGATATCCGAAGATGGTAGAAGAATATCATTCTTAGTAAAATTGACTCATTCATAGGGTTCAAGATTGTCTCAAATCCCACTTCCAGCTCATCTTCAATGGAATAGTGTATAAAATTAATCATTCAAAAAAGTACTACAATTTCCATTGAATTACAAAGAATATATTGATGAATGCAGGAGAATACTGCAAATATTATCAAGTAGAACTCAAATTACGGATATGAATAACGCTGCTAAGAGTTGATAGTGGTTATAAGCTGAAGGCCACATGAAAATGACAATTTCTGGTTTCATCCCTATCCTGATCCAGATCTTCCGATCTGTTACGCAATACATTGTGTCACAAACGATATCATACCATTAAATACGTATTTTTGGTGCCAAAAATGACGATTCAGCTCAACTTGCCTATATACAAAAATGTTTCCTTTGAAAGATAAAGTTAAAGCTCAATTTTGGAAATTGAGTTTTGAGATAATAACAGCAACTGAGCAATAAGAGAACATATGTATTAACAAAGTTTGTATCTTATTAGTAAGTTTATTTTGGATGCCACAATATATTGTTTTCATCATTATCACGCTCAAATACATAACATAAATCAACTGTTCAAAAAATCGCTTCAAATTTAGTGCTCTAATGCGGCACTGGCGGAGCTAGTATCGCGTCCCTTAAGTCTTTTAATATAGTTTGATACTTCTTATGATTAACCATTACAACAAAAATATTATTACGAATGACGCTTCAAAAACAAACATAGGAACGGGGCGGCATTTATCTCCTTCATTTTTGTGACATACACCAATGAACGTTTTGTTCCAAATGTCGCGGAGAAGAATTTAAACAAAATGTTCGAATATTCTTACGTTTTTTCCGAGATAAATTCGATTTTTGATAGTCACGCAACTCTAGAGAAATAGCCGCAAAGAAGTGGGTTGCACTAATGATATTTGCAAATTCCAGTTTACCAAGAAATACCCAAGAAATAATTTGTAGACGATATTACTGAGGACTTGAAGATTTTATTAGATGTCATTCAAGTAATTCACAAGTAGGTTATTTTCATTATACAACTGAAATTGGTATTGATTCAACAATCGAATGTAATAATTACTACACATGCCTAACTACCTAAGCAATGCAGAAACGCTCTTTCAATCAATCTAATGTTATGAAAACCTGTGGTATTTTGATTTATAAAAAGCATTTTCAGTTGGTCGATTTTGAATAAACATCGTCTTTGAAAATCTCCCAAATACTTAAATCCAGTTGATTAAAATCGGCGGAGCATGGTGGGTACGGATTAATAGATTTGGAAAAATTAAATTTAAATGTTGTCTAACAGTAAATTCAATAGGGGTGTTTCGAATGAAACAACAGTCAAGTTGTTGAAAGAATAGACAAGCTATTCAATTGTTTTTTTGACAAGGTGTAGCTTCCCTCTTTCATGGCCTCCTATGTTCAGCCCCTTTATAATCTAATTAGGCCAGAGTAGTAAGACAGAGACAGGTCGATGCAATTGATAAATAACTGGCAACGATTTTGATATGAAGTTCTGATAATCTAGCAAAGTTTAATGGAACCAAAATTCAAGTTTGCATTTTCTCCCACAAACCCACAATCCTTAATATGATGATCTCAGTTACAACTATTCATATCATGAAGTCCTCACTATCCATGCTAGATATTACCACAAACAGATTCTTTCCATGTGACGATCATGTGAGGTCCATTGCAAAAATCGCGTCACAAAAACTCGGTCTTCTATTCCATGCCAAGAGCTACTTCACATCCCAGTAGCTCCTCATAATCTACAAAGCACAGATTCGACCAGTCTTGTTCACATGCTTCCAAACATACGTTGAAGGTCTTGGATTCTATTCAGGAGAGGGCCATCCGTCTGATTGGTGATGTCATACTGACGGATTCATTGCCTTTTCTAGAAAGGTGGGCGATATCCCCGTTTCCATTATCGGTGTTCTTCAGAAACTTCATTTGTTATTCCACCAAAACATCCACATATAAATACGGTTCAAATATTTGGGCAACATCTTCAGGTTTAAAAAACATTGGATTTTTTGAATTAAGAGAGTCCCCAGTCGGCAAATGATATTTGTGCGTTTCTTAAAATATTGGAAATTCAAAATTTCACAGTTGAACCCACTTCTCTGAAATTAATGAAATGTTATATCATGACATTCAGAAGAAAACGTTCATTGACGTAGAACACAATAATGGAGGGATTAAATAACTCATAACTCCAGTTTCTAGGGTTGTTTTTTAAGCGTCGATTATTAGAATACCTTTGAGGATGTGGTGGAGCATGAGAAGTATTTATCAAATCTCAATTTGATATACAGAAAATTGACCAAAAAATAGCGAAATCTAAATTCTGTAATCTGGATTCCAATTTAGTCTTTTAAGAGAATCATTTTTTAAACAGGTAAGTTTGGCTAAATCGTCATATTTTGGCTACAAAAATACGCTGTTAACGAGATGACTTGCGTCATCTTGTACATATCTATTATTCTCCAGAATATTATCCAGGATATATGCTTCGGATTTGGTTTAGAGATGATACTCCTCGCAGAACTATGTGAGATATTTAGTCATATATAAAGATAGCTGAGGATAACTCACTAATTAACGAGATTCATATTCTCTTGAGTACACCGTGCAAGGAAATGAGTCAATTTGCCTAACTGTATGATATCTGAACATTCTTGGATATGTGATAAAGTTGATAAGTTGTGATACTGAAATATGCCTGGAATATTTCCTATTTACCATCATGGACATTATTTGAAGTTCAAATTGAAAATTTTGTGTGTAGGTAGTTTTAGTAAAATGATTTATTTTGACCACTAGAATCTCTGATAGTTTGAAGGTATCCCATATTCCTCTCTTGGAGTTTCTGTTGATAATGAAAGAAGCATGGCAACATAACGGAAGAAGCACGAGCGGATGCTGAGAACGTGGATCGCTACCTGGAATGGTCTGCTCACTAACCTGAGACAGAGCGAGAAGTTTTTGTGTACTACGACTGACCTGTAGCATAGGGCCATAGTTGCAAACACAATGAACACACCCCCTACCACCGACATGAGTGTACCCACGAGAAATATCGTGTTGGAACCGTGATAGTCCTCTGGTGAGCGGCGATGTGGTCGGTGGGAAGCGACGGCATCGTGACGACATCATGCATCAACCAACACACAGGCCAAAAGAGAGAAGGAAAGCACATATGAGACAATTTACAATGCAGTATTTTTTTTATTACACTTATATCACTTAATATGTACAGTACACAAAAGGCAAACGCCAAAATTCGACGATCAAACTACAACAATCAATGCGATATGATTTATCTTCCTTACTAATAATTCATATATTTCTAAGGAGATATCAGGTGGTGTTATAAATATCTAACTTTTAACAATTGGACTGATTTTTCCGGACGAGTACTTGGAGATATTTTATTAAATGTGTTTATCAGAAACGGTTGCTCACGACTTTACACATCGGAAATTAGTTGTTACATCAGTAACCCTGGAAATTGATCTGGAATTTTTGATTTTGGTAGAATAATAATCAATTCCACTAATCTCGAAAATCGTTGTTCCCATATTTCAGTCAGTAATTAAGGATTGGCTCTATCGATTCAAAGAGTTTTCAAACTGAACATAGTATAATAAAGAGTCGTATATGCAAAATACTTGGGTCAGATTATGTTATTTCCGAATAGATGTATTCGAATTTCCTTTAGAGCCTATTTAAGATTCAAAATACACCGTTCAGAACCTGATTATAATTTCAGCTACAGTGCGAATATTTTGCAATAACGATAAACAGGAAGCAAATTGAATATATCAGAATGAGTAACCATAATCAAACATAATGAAAAAATTAAAGACGTAATTCTGATTGATCTCATAATATATATTTATAATGCTCTAATAATCAATAACTTTGTCAACCAATTTTCATGAACGTCATCCTAATGAGAGACCAACCTTGTACTTTATTTGTATGGAGTCAATTCATCCTGAGAGTATTAATGTTAAACACTGATTTACCATCATCTCTAGCAAAAATCATTTTTGAATTAGCAAACTAATGGAAAATATTAGTCTTCGTTATTCTTATACAGTGAATTGTAACGTATGGAAAATATTGAAAGGACAATAAGTGAGAAATAAAATAAAATTTTTGTATGTCTAACTTCTGACTAAAACTCACTAAAACAAAAGTTACATTGGTTTGAAGGAATTTATTTTTTTTCATCTATTTTTGTAAGTACCATTGAGATTCTACATCCCTCACTATACATAATAAGGAAATTATTATAATCGGATGAAACATTTTCCCGAATTCTCGCGGAAATATCAGTTTACTGAATTCGCGAATCGCTTGAAAGTGTGAAAACAGGAACTGTATATTTTTGGGGCGCAGTAGCGGTATTTTTGGCATCCATTTTTAGTTTTCCAAATGGAATCTAGTATTTTTTCATCGTGACCACTGTATTTTACTGGTTATAAATATACATAAAAATCATACATTCAACTTGCAGAAGCAATTTGAAAAATGACAACATCGATGTAGTGACATCACTTTGTTGTGTTCCTCGTCATAGAGATAATCCTAAAATCCTTACGTCATGGACCATAGTCACTTCATAATGGAGTTACATTGAGTTGATGATTCTGTGATGTCATAGAAACAAGGTTGACATAGTCCTTTATGTCAATAATTTTGACAGTTCACCTGGCAGCAAAATATCATAAAAAATGCATAAAGTAGACATACATACAGTATAGAGAATAAAACAGTGTTGTAATAGTATATTAAAGAACGAGTTTCCTAAGACTCGTCTTAAAGCACGAATTCAAGTTTAAAAAACGAGTGGCGAAGCCACGAGTTCTTTTAAAGAATGAGTGCTTCAAGGTCTTAGGAAACGAGTTGTTTATACTATTTTTTGTAATTTGCCCTTTTTATGCCGTTTTTAAACAAAAATGTTTAATTTAGTCCATTTAGGGATTTTTATGGTGGTTGGTAACATCTTAATTTTGAAAGTCAAAATTTGATTCAGTGGTTCTGTGATCGCTTTTGTTTCCGTAATTTTAGTTTCGTCTCTACTGGAAAGAGCAATAACACTAGAAAACGACTATTAGTACAAATATCTAAACCATATTGTGTATTAGCTGAAATCAATTCTTCCACTGGACACGTCGATGACTTTCTCTTCTTGAGTTGTTGATGCTCGACACTGTCATTTAAACTGACATAATGATGACAAGATAATTCCGCATCAAGCTCGCCATCCTAAAAATGTAAAAAGTTCCGTGCTTTTTTTGGATATTAAGACACGGCAAGTGATGACGTTGCGTTCGTTAATGGGTCTATTAGAAAATCAAAATGGAGGCAAATTACAAAAAGTACATATGTTCAATGTCACGTCAGCTTGCGAATATTTTTCGCAACTTGTGGGACCATAGATGATACATCTCTATGACTTGTTAATCTTTCACAAATTGTTCAATAAATAACATAATCTATATAATGATAGATTTAAATACAATAAATCAGTATCAGTCAATTGGACTATAGACCAACATATATGGGTGTATTATTATTATATTGAAAACTGCTAATAGTCAATTTGACTTTGTATTGATGTTACTTCATAATCAATGAGCTTTTGTGAAGGGTTTATCGATGAAACTGTTTTATCTTGAGTTCATTTAAATTTTCATTCTTTCCGTACGTTACAAATCACCCTTATAATACGGAAGCTAGTAAGGTATAAGCCATTATTTTTTACATACCTAAAGATACATCCCACAATATTTGCCCAAAATTTGATGTGTGTAATTTTTCAATTTTTAATATTTCTTCATGAACAGTCTAAATATTTCGTTGCATAATGATGAACATTCAGAAGATTTGAAATAACTTATACCCATAGTTGGTTTTAATTTTCAAATGTTCCATATAATACAAATATTTTGAAATCGCTTAATCAAATGAAACAAATAACATAAAGTAGATATGTCGACCGGTTAGAGCAATGAAAAGCATATAATATTATTGTCATTGCCATAAAATTCTTCAATTCATGTCAATGCGGACATTCCCGATATTGTGCGATCGAAGTAGAAATATGTTTCCCAGTTCACTACTATCAGTTTCCGATTCTCCGAAACTACGTATTCAAAAATTTGCTATAAGAAATTTTAAGGAGTTTGGAATTCATGATCTGAATGAACTATCTGCATGTAAATTGCACTATGAAATTTTTTCTACGAGAGAAAATTCTCGTTCACATAGTTTCAGTATAAAAAAACGGGACTTCATTTAATTCAGAAACTTTCAGCCTAGGGTATTAGGTTTTATCATAATGGAGAAGGGTTAACCTCACAATGTCAGTGATTCAAATTGAACTTCGAGATTATAAAAATATATTGGAAATGTTATTGGTGAGTATAGATTCAACAGTTAGGAAGGAATACAAAAACAGTCAAATACCCACCACGACTACCCTGACCTGATACCATTCCCTCAAATGGAGTTCATGGGACCTTGGTGGTCAATCGACATTACTCCACAGAGAGACCACGATTGAAATTTGGTAGGAAGTTGGAATCGAGGGAACTGAAACTAAGTTTTTCGGTGAAAATAATTTTGTCGTCTAGAACGTGAGCTAAGATCAAATTCAAATACCAAAAAGTATGATGATGCAAAAATTGATGATCATTGCATGGATGATCTCCATGTTATTATTAATATTTCGATGGATAGATATTGTATTCAGAAAGCCAATATTTATGGGAGCATTAAACTTTGGCAGCATGACATGGCATAATGTTGATAAATTCGACGTCCAATAGATCAATCAAAATCCCAATTAGGATACTTGAAAATGCCTATAGACTTCATAAAATGATATGTAGAATGTAGCACTAAGATTATTAATTATGGAAGTTGATTGAGTGGAAAATTACTAATTCCCTCACAAGTTCCATTTACATCAGTGGACAAACGGTTTTGACTCCGCATTAATAGAGATAATTAGGAATAGTAATCAGTACATCAATATACGCGATTCATTATTTCACTAGGTTTAATAATCTCCTATATTTCGTGACGGATACAGATAATTCAGGAATTTATATTATGAGTCCGTGGTACGAATTTCATCCAGCTCGGGTTGTAAAATGTTGCATTAGCCTCAACATATTCAACAAAAGATAGACCAATGATCTTTCCAGAGCAAACTCCGCACCGAACATCACCTTTTTGATCAAACTGAACATGTTTATGAATTGTATAAGGATTGTCCGTTCCCAGAAACGATAATTTCGTTTATTCACTAAATTCAAAAGACAGAAGTGACCTACCAATATGCTTTATAAGAAACTATTCTACAGTGTCAAGACTTTGTCCCATCTGGAGAATGGTCACAGAGGAGCGGAATATGTGTAGCGCTAAAAGTACTGAACAATTAATTACAGATAAAAACAAGAAATTTCATTTTCAAAAATTCAATGGTAGAAGCCAATACTTTGTGATAGTTTATCATTTTGATATAATAATATGAAACACTTATACTTTGTTTTTATCACATATATTATAGAAACAAATCGTGACTATAGTTTCGACACTAGCGTCCTTTGTGATCAAAATACCAACGAAAATCAGTAAACCACTGGTAAATCGTTTCAATCGATGGTGAGGAGTCCCCATAATGTTTAACAAGCGATGCTTTGGTTTGTGTAATGTTTTTCCATGCTTAAATCTGCTTACCAGATTTATAGATTTTAAGATCATCCGTATAGAGACGAAACTCTGAGTTTAGAAAACAGCGCCCAATGTCATTCCACTTTCTATCTCTAATATAACAACAACAAAATGTACGCGGCATCGGCAGTTTATTTGATAGCTTGAAGCATCTATTGGACACCTGTTATATTATATGCATAACAAGTGTTATGAGGACATGCCCAAATGCTGCTATAGAAGTAATCCTAAACCTCACACCACACCATATAGTAGTGGAAAGTATGGCGATAATGACAACCTATAGAATGACTGAAGAGGGAGTCACTCAACGTAAATATGGACCCCTCCCTGTATATCAGCAAACCTGGGACAAGCCTCAAGATGAAATGGGAAAAAGTTATAGCTTCGCAAATAAATTTGAAACGAAGCTAAGTCGCAAATGCGAATGAGACGAAAACACCATCCCCAGACTCAGTAGGAAGGCCATCAAAAGGTACACTGATGGCTCCAAAACAACAGAAGGAACTGCTATAGGAGTTTATGGGCCTGGAATCAAATACTTTGAAAGCTTAGGCAAACGCACGAGCATTTTCCAAGCGAAAGTACACGCTATCGGAAAATGTTTCCAGTTCAATATAGAAAGAGACCTCCGCAGAGAGGGAAACAGTCATCATGTCGGATAGTCAAGCAGCCATCAACTCGCTGAGCTCTCATGTAATCAACACCAAAATGGTCTGTGTATGCTAGAAAAACTAAATGAACTAGGCAAGAACAACGCAGCTACCCTCCTATGGGACACACCGGGTTAACCAAAGAGCAGACGATCTAGCAAAAAAAAGAGGCCAAAACAACATTTGTGCGAGATGAACATTTCTGCGAGATAAGCGCCAGCACTATCTGGAAGAAATTAAATATAAGTGGACAACAAAAGTTCCTATCACTGGATATGTCTGCAAGGACTAAAGCAAGCAAAGATACTTCTGGAAAACTATAACCAAAAGCGATTGCATCAGCCTCACTAAAAATAAACTCAGAACATTAACGGGAATGCTTACAGGGCACTGCCGGTTGAAAGGACAGCTTAAGAGGCTCGGATTAGTAACGTCACTAATATTTTCATACATAAGTATCGTTTGAAGATGACACGCTAGGGTTGAAACAATAGTCACGATTTGTTTCTATAATACAGGATGGCCCAGAAAGACCGAAGTGGTGTGAATTGCTTATAACTTTTTATTTAAGAGATATTTTTTTAATTTTTTTTTTTTTGAAATACATTAAATTTATGGGGAATATTTTTGGATTAGTTATTAAAAATGATATCCCGCAAGTGGTGGCCATATTCTGCTTCGCACAAATGTGCTCTTTCCAACACATTTTCCATGACCTTTCGCAAAACTTCCGGTGGTATGTTGTTAATTTCTGCTCGAATATTGGTTTTTAACTCCTCAATAGTCCTAGGCTTATTAACATAAACTTTTCCTTTTAAATAGCCCCAAAGAAAACAGTCTGGAGCGGTTAAATCCGGGGAACGCGGAGGCCAATTAAAATTGCTGTTACGAGAAATTATTCTTTCACCAAAGATGTCGCGTAAAAGAGTCATTGTGGCCCTCGCAGTGTGCGCTGTGGCTCCATCCTGTTGGAACCATATTTGCGGATGGTTTTCCACGGCTGGCCTTACAAAATTTTGCAACATGGCCCGATATCGATCACCATTGACGGAAATGGCGACACCTTGTTCATTTTCAAAAAAAAATGGGCCAATGATCCTTTCTGAAGAAACACCGCACCAAACGGTACACTTAACTGGGTGCAATTGTCGTTGATGAAGTACTCTCGGGTTTTCCGTAGCCCATATCCTACAGTTTTGCTTGTTAACGAACCCATTTAATTGAAAATGGGCTTCGTCACTCATTATCAAGTTATGAATAAAATTTGGATTCTCTTGTGCTTTTTGCTGGAAATAAATTGCATAGTCAAGTCGTTGCTGGTAATCTGTTGGTTTCAATTCTTGGACAAGTTGAATTTTGTATGGAAACAATCCTATGGTGTGCAAAATTCGCTGCAGCGACGTTCTTGAGAGGCCCAGTTGTGACGAACGTCTCCTGGTTGATGTTTCTGGATCCTCCCGAATACTCTCCTGTACCACTTGAATATTGTCAGCCGTGTGGACAGTTCGGTGTCTGCCGGGACCAGGAAGGTTCCTTACTGCTCCTTGTTCTCGAAAATTTGCAACCAGACGGTTTATTGTTGACTGAGAGGGTGCAACCCGCACATTAAATTGACGACGATATGCACGCTGAGTCAACACAATGGACCGTTGATTTGAAAAGTAAATTTCAACAATTTGGGCACGTTGTTCAATTGTGTATTGCTCCATTATAAATTATCCAAGTCTTCTTTACAAAATACTGAAAAGAAAAGAAAAAAAAAATTATAATAAAAAAGTTATAAGGAATTCACACCACTTCGGTCTTTCTGGGCCACTCAGTATATGTGATGAAAAACAAAGTAAAAATGGGAAGGGAAGGTCCCTCCTAATATTGCTGTAAAAGCGACTTATATTGCTAATATTGCTATTGAGTTCATTCAAAATTCACAAGGAACGTTGGTATTTCAATTTGTTCCTAATCAACGCACATCATGAGACATAAAAACAAAAATTTATTCTTCATTTTCACAAGATTCATAACTGAAATGCAGTTTCGATTAATGATCGTTCCATTGTTAGGCTATGGTTTAAAACCCCATGTCGGTGAAATGACTGACCAAAGGTGACTGGTTCTAGTTCTTGCATTGATAACATTTTCAGTAATATTCCAGATTCCTTGTTAGAATGTTCAATATTAGACTTATATCTCAGACCACTATGGTCAAATATTGAATATTGACATTCCATTACCTTTATCTAACAGTGAAAGTATGAACAAATTTTGCAGAAAATTTAGTGCAAAAAACGTTAGTGCATTTGTTAATGTACTAAATGCCGAAACTTGGCATGAAGTTTTGCATAGTTCTGATGAGGTAAATGAAAAGTACCAGACATTTATAAATATCTTTAAATATTACTTCAACTTTTCATTTCCACTTGTTAAAAAGAAAATAAATCTTAGACAGAGTCAATCAAGGGTGACACCTGAAATGAAACGATCGTCAGATAGCATTAGAGACTGGCACATACTCTATAAATCTACGAAATGCAACAAAGCATTATTGAAATATAAACAAGAACAAAAAGCTTTTAAGAATTATGTTAATGAATACAACATAAATATCAATGATAATTGTATTTTGAACTCAAATAATCGATCAAAATCAGCTTGGAATCTATTCAATCATCTCACTTCTAGAAATAAACCTACCCATGAAAGTAATTCAACTCTAGTACATAATGATCGCACAGTAGACGATCCCGATGACATTGTTGATATGTTCAGCACCCACTTTAACCTATCCTTTGACCTTAACCCAACTCAAGCAAGCCATAATATCAATAAAATAAATGAAAACTCTTTGTATTTAGCTCCCACTGATGTCAATGAGGTATGTCAAGTAATAAAAAAAATTAAATCCACCTTTTCTTCTGGTATCGATGACATTCCTCCATCTATTGTTAAAAAGATATCAAATATGATAGCTATTCCATTAGTAGAGATTATTAATACATGTTTCAGTAGTGGTCAATTCCCTGATAAACTGAAAATAGCAAAAATTATTCCGACTCTCAAAAAGGGTAACAAACATGACATAAACAACTATCGACCTATTTCTTCATTGCCGGCTTTCTCTAAAGTAATAGAGCGAATGATATATAATAGATTATCCAGCTTCCTTGCAAAGAACAACATCTTAGTTCCTAATCAATATGGTTTCATGACAAATAAATCTACGGAATCTGCTATATATCATTCTCTCAATTATATATTTCACATGTTGGATGAGAAAAATAGGGTAGCAGGAATATATTTTGATCTTTCTAAAGCATTTGACACTATTGATCATCAAATACTATTGCATAAACAGGAATTCTATGGTGTGAGAGGAGTTTGCTTGAATCTTATTGGATCATACCTTTCAGGACGCAGTCAAATTACTTGCATACAATATAGTACACACGAAAGAAAAGATTTTTATCATTCTTAATCTCAACAAATCAAACGAGAGGTTTCACAGGGCTCGATTTTAGGTCCGCTATTGTTTGTATTGTATGTGAATGATCTACAGTCACATTTACCAAATGCATATGTTTTCCAATTTGCGGATGACTCGTCTTGCATAGTTGTCGACCGCGAAATCTAAGATATCTCAAGAAACTCCACTGACACTATTAACAAAATGAACAATTGGTGTAAAATTAATTGCCTCCAACTAAATAACAGTAAAACAAATGTAGTAGTATTTGGGAACAGTAGAGTTAAACGAGAGGAATCGCTTTATATCTCACTCAACGGCAAATGAATTCCAGAGGCAGATCACATAGAGTTTTTAGGTGTCACTCTTGACTCAAACTTCCATTGGGAGCATCAAATCATCAAATTGTGCTCAAAACTAAATTCAGTTTGTTTTTTGCTAAGATACTTGAGAAATCATTTATCAATAACAACAATTAGAATCTTTCACTTTTCATATGTTCAATCAATATTAGCCTATGGTCTTTTATTCTGATATCCATCTGCTTTTTCTATAAAACTTTTCACTTCCCAAAAGCGCATTTAACGGGGAATCTACAACTTGCCTCCAAGAACTTCATGCAAGAAATATTTTAAAGACTTTGGTATTATGACTTTGTCAAGTTTGTTCATT
The DNA here is from genome assembly GCA_958510875.1 of Endomychus coccineus. Classification (NCBI taxonomy): domain Eukaryota; kingdom Metazoa; phylum Arthropoda; class Insecta; order Coleoptera; family Endomychidae; genus Endomychus; species Endomychus coccineus. The sequence goes on along the minus strand of OY294069.1, from coordinate 139,161,739 downwards.
TACTGCTCGGTGATGTTTGCCAAAAAAATACAGAAACCTTTACAACAAATAGTGAAATATATAATAATATGAGAACTAGAGGCTGTGATGACATAAGGATACCAAAACACAAATCAACAATTGCCTACCACAATGCATCAAAGATAGTCACTCCATATTGGGTTATAAAGAGTGCTTAAAAAATTTTTAATTGAAAATTGCTTTTATTCTTATGATGAATTTTTAAATTTATGATATTTCAATTTTATTATTTACCCATTTACATGTACATGTCTGTAGATCATTTCTAAATTGTTGATCGTACTAACTTATTTGTTTTATTAATTTCTAAAATATCTGATATTGTATTCCATTATTAATGTTTATGTATTATTATTCTTGACAATGCTAATATTTTGTACAAAGTCATGGCAATAAAGTATTATTATTATTATTATCATTATGCCATGTTCAGCTATCAGGGTTGAACGTTCTACATAACTCCCGACATTCCCGTAACAAAATGTCGAACATTTTAAAATATTAACTGTAACGTACAGATTACCAATATTATTTGAATCTCTATTGTAACCACACCGGATTCAGATATGAGTCATTTATAAATCATCCGTCAGTTTCCACTGTTAGATAGCGTAGAAATGAATTTTTGATCTTAATTATTCTATGAATACCTTGTCCGAGTATTTCTCGGTTCCAATCACTGACATTACAGCAGGATATTCTGGAAATAGTGATAGTAATAGTCCTCCAGGTAGATTTGTTATTTGTTGAAGTATAACACCTATAGACGAAGTTGAATATTCAGTTACTGGGAATCGGGAACCAGACAAACACCGCTGAAGGCAGTTCTATAGACCAAATTTATCAGGTAGTAGTTTTATTTTTGAGTCAGTGATTGAGTTCTCATGTTCATTGAATGGAGCCACTTATCTGCTCATGAACTTTGTGTTGTCATCTTTGATGTTCCTTAGTTATTTTTTGGAACAATTTAGTGTTCCAAGTAATTGATTCCTTTACAATTCCTAGGGTGTACTGAGATAGCATCATGGAATTAGATATATAATTTTTCTTGTTGGGAATACATTATTTTACGAATAAACATTACACTGAATCATACAATGTAGAAAATATTTCAAGAATTAACTTTCATTATAAAAATGGAAGAAAACACAACATGTTTCTCTTCATCATGTGAACAATGGTACTTAAACTTACAACGGTATTAATAACTCCTAAGATATTTCCCCACTCTAGTATGGAAAGACTTTGACCTACACATAAATTTGGACAAGATCCACAATTGAACTTATAGACTCCATTTTAAACTCCTTTTGTCACCTATTTTTTAAATGTTGACCCAGTGTAAAAGTACTTTTGAATGAAGTGGTTGAATTCATACTGGCTTGATAGCATCCGATAATTTCCCAAAATATTAACGCTTCTATAATTTTGCAATTTATTTAGGTTTAGAGAGAAAATGTATTTAATAGAAATATCATATTCCTTCATTTTCAATTTACTATCTATCAGATTGTGGTCAAAATTATTGTTAATTGTTATCTGTTTTATAACATTAAGCTCCTCATGAAAATTTCCGGTTGACATTGGAATAGAACATAGACTTGTATGAATTCTAATATCAGGCAAACATTTTAAAAAGGATTTAATTATTATAAAATAGATGAAAATTAACAATTATTTTGACCACAGTCTAATAAATAGTATGTTGAAAAATAAGGAATATAATATTATTATTAAAGGAAATTTTCCTCTAAGTCACAATTAATCGTAAAATTATCGAATTATTATATATTTGGGAATTTTTTCGATGATATGAAACGTGAATTAACCAATATGAATATTCAACTACTTCTTTCAAAAGTACTAACACACCAGTTCAACATTTGAAAAATAATGTAGATCATTCAGAAAAAGGCGTGCAATCTGGAGAGTCTATAAGATAAATTGTGAATCTTGTCCGAGCTTTATTCAGATCAATGGGGTCTAGTAGAGTGGGTGAACATTTTGGCAAAACTTCTGGTTATGCGACATGTGGACATCAACTTCGTTATTTTAAATGGAAAACTATATTTTTTATTCCATTTTGAGATTCCTGTCTTTCCTATAACTGAGTTTAGCAGTTTTTCACATATTTGGAAATTTTTTCGATTGCGTCTTGCTCTTCCAAAATCAATAACTGTTTTGAATATTGTATAATCATTTTCGAGCATCAGGAATGAAAGAAGAACATCTGGTTTTTCTTTTGGAGTATCTATTAAGAGGGAAATACAATTAAAAATCTCCTTAACTTGGGAAATGTTTGGGGAAGTTAAAGTACCCATTACTCATTTTTTCCAAATGGAATGCTTATCATTTTCGTTGACTAGATGAAGGAGACTTGAATTACCCATCGATCTATATCAATGTTCCCCACATCTCTACTATTATTTCATATTTCATTGACTTCAAGGAAAATCTATCATATCTAGAATTGAGAAACTTGATTGTTCATATTTTCTAACTTCAAACTACAAAACAATGATCCAACAAGGAGAATTTTTAGAAATCATTACATTCCTCATTTCCATGGCAAACTATGCTTGATTGAGTTTCTCTAAATGTTAACAAAAAGTCATCATAGCTTGAAAGCTATCAAACCTAAATAGGTATAGTGAACATTGATATAGATCGATACGGAATTTGATTCATTCTCTTCTATTTAGGAGGAGACAAAAATTGGCATTCCATTTGGTAAATATAAGTTATAAGGACTTGAACTTCCTCAAGTTTATCCCAAATTTGGGGGATTCTTAAACGTTTTTGCCAATAATAAATACATCAAACGAAAGATCCATTTCTTTACTTCCAGATGCTCAGAAACGAAATATTCGAAATTTACAGTTATAGATTTTTAAAGAGAAAATTTTTTTTACAAAAATATCTGAATATTCCGAAGACGGTTAAACTTAGATATAGTTCCTTATACCTGATGGAGATTGAAACGCAATAATAACATACCTTTCCGTTCAATATAAAGAAGTGCCGCCATTCAGCAAATATTTTTATTAGGCAGCAAATAATCGATTATAATTGTGTACAAATTTTACGATTGGTATCATCATCAGAACTCACAATACGTATAAGTTTAAGATGGAACGTACTTCATAACTGTATTTTTGTAATCTCCTAAATATCTACAGAGGTCCTGACAAAACCTCCCTTCCGAATCAATATTTACCAAACTTAACCTTTTCCATTGATCGATAAATCCAACTATGTCATAATTAGAATTGCAAAGGATATACCAGTTTGGGAAGCGAAATAGCTGGCACGTATAGAAATCAATTTTTTTTGCATGTTGTAAGTTGTAGTTTGACACAATTTTGGCGTACACCAATAGAGCATAACATCATTCGAGAGTGACGATACGTAACGAAAGCCTATATACAGGACACAGCTACACAATACCCAGTATCAATATCAACACGGTCACGGATCACTCTCTACCTGTAGCAAACTGCCACTACGGCAAAACAAATGAAGACAAACTTCACCACGCCTACTAGGATGAACACCAGGGACAGCGTGCTCAGGTTGTCTGTGTTCTGGTCGCCTGCAAATGCAAACTCTCAAGCGGCCGCTCTTTGTTTTTGCTCTGTGTACGTACACAACCGATACTAACCCAAGGTATCTCAAATCATTTTTCAAATAATAATCTCTCATCATAACATTTTGGTGCAGGCGCAAGGAAATTTCATAATTTAGTTTATGTGAAACATTTTACATTAATTAGATCTTCCGATCTTGATTCTGCTGCAGTATTCATGTGATACACTCGCAATACAATTTCAATGAATACTTGAAAAATAAATCATAAATTTTTTTCACTTATCAGAAAGCCATAACTTGATCGCCTGGTAGAGACAATGTCAATGTAAATAATAGATTACTTTGTTTGCAATGTAGATTTTTAATTCCATCCATTCAAAAGAACGAATAAACATTCTGATTATTGAGGTTTTAGATTAATTTATTGATAGTAGAAAACTCCTTTTATCATGGTGAAAAAATTTGTAGACATGTTCAGCTGAATTAAAATATTTTATTCACAATTCCTTTACCGTTTAGTTATCGAGTAGCCAAAGATGATTGCAATTGAATTTTCAAGTTCAAAAATTAGAGGAAACACAATATTCTACCCAATTTACACATCTTACTTGAATGAAACTAGATGAAAATGAACAATATCTGGTGAAATATATTGCGATAACTTATATATAATATAATAATAAAACAGTTTCGTTTTTTACGCCATATACAGATGATAGTTAGATACAATGAAAATACACAACTCCGGTTACAAATGCTTATTGGTAAACAGAAGATTACGGTGGTCATTCATGAAACTTAGAGGATTACTACTAAAGGATTTTTTGGGTTTTACCATAATGATGATGTTCTAGGTAATAATAAAGTATAGGACCGGGGTGAATAATTCGTGGAATGAACCCAATTCTAAATAAGCACTTATATTATACAACAATAAAAACGAAACGAATGAAAAAAAAAACGATAAAATTGGAGCTATCTTGATAATAATACGATTCTTTTTATATAGAACTAACATGACGTCTATTTTCTAATAGGTTCAATGAACATAAAAGATGCTTTGAACAAAATAGGTTCCCTATTTGCAGGTTACATTCGCGGTACTATCCATTTCTTTCCTGGAATATACAGTTTATATATTTTACAAACAGCTGATAAGGCTTGAAACTAAATTTCCTGGAGTCCAGGAATTTACAAACATATAAATAATTTACTCTTCAATAATCAAATAGACTTGGTTTATTCACTATTATTTCAAAGCTGTGTAATGTAGATATTTCACGAAATTTTTGCCTTGGTTTATTCAATACTCTAGATCCAGAAAATCATTAATAGGGTAAAACCACGGTCGTACATACAGGTCTGGGGACTCGTATTTTTGACATGGGTCTCTTACGCGTCACCAAACACGTAGTCCATCTCTCAGCCACTAGCGAGCGCTTAGATCTCGAAGTGATAAAACGATTTCTTTCCGGAATCGCAAGCAAAGTTATTAAGTATTCCGATTTGAGAGAGGAATAGAACTGTTACTTTTGTCAAAATGTATTACTCACCTTGAAAATAACTTCCCCTTTTTCGCACACATAAAAGACCTCGTTAAAACGATTTCTATCCGGAATTACAAGCATACACTTTTTTCGCATTTCCGCATCTTTCGGCTTTGGAAACAGAAGTTTTTTGTTTTACACTTTTGTACCATGTTTTACATTTCGGCACAATGCACAGTTTCGTAATTTGTTTCTAAAAACGCAGGTATTCCTTGTGTTTACAACTTAAGAATGACAGTTGTCAGAGAATACTCTACGTGACGTCTTTTGGTACTACGCGATAGTCGACGCTTAGCGGTCCCACTTCTCACATAGGGAACAACCTCGAGTTTCCAGACCTGTATGTTCGACCGTGGGTAAAACTTATGTAATCCTATTTCAGTAATGTTTATGAATGACCATCGTAATCTTCAATAATTGACTACTGTCTGAAGATGACGTAAAGCTCAGAAACTCGTGTAACGGCAGTTACAAAATAAAGTGATTTGCTTCTATAATATTTAATTCGTGACCTTTTCATTTTTAGTGCAAAATATTTCCAGGATTTTCTAAATCATCTCTATTCTATTTTTAATCATTTGTAACTGGTTGGAGTTCTGAAAACAAGTTATACTAAGCAAGAATAAATACAAACCGTAAATATGTTGAATAAGTTTTATTCAATTTTTAAATTAGAATTAATATTCTTCTGATATAGATTTTGTTGCATTCCTAGAAAATGTACAATTAATACATACTTATCCAATTACAATCAAAATTGTGTATCATAAAGTTCATGCCGGACTGAAGTGAACGATTGAATTGATTTTTGCATTGTTTGCGATACCCTCATCAAATTTTGGAGATTTATTGATTCAACTGAGTTTATTGTCGACTTATATTTTTGTAGATACGAATATAATTTTCTTTACAAATGACGCATTCGAGATAACATTGGGTTAATATTGATTTGTTATCTAATTGAATCTTATGTAAATCAATAATTGTATACAGGTAAATCCCGTTAAGGACACCCACTGCATCGAGTTTCGCCATTCGCTGCACGTTTCAAAAATCGTATACATACCGTAGGGGGTCTCTATTTTCTTCATTTCACCTGTTAGATTGGTACTAGTTCTTCCGACGGGAGGACGAGTTGGCAGTGCTGGCGAGGGTGTAATTTCTTCTTGTATCGAACAGTCAGTACCTGACCAACCTAACTCGCAATAACAACGGTTGGTGTTGGTACAAAACTGTAAAAAAGAGAAGAATAACCATGCTATGAGGAAAAAGATGATTAGTCCGGTCATATTAGAAACTTCTCAGAAACAGTAATACGATTTTTTAGTGGATACAATTGAACAAATGAAATAATTCAAAACCCGTTGTCGACTTCTTGAACTTGTTCAATAAAACATTCATCTTTTTTAGGAAAGTTATGGAAAATTATATGTTGACTAGTTTTGTTTGTAATTAAATTATTCCCACAAATATAATAGAGAACGAGTCCTGCGTGAGGTATTCTTATGTGCAAATGAGTCTGTCAAGGAACGAACGTTTGCAACAGATCAAACTCTAGATTCGTTGGGTGTTTAGGGAATTATATCATTAATACGATATGAATTTAAATTAACCAATAATATTATTGAAGAAGTTTTACAAGGAGTAATTTTATTTATTTTATGTTCGGATGAAAAGATCGTTATGAAAAAATTGAAGGAAATAGAGGTAGAGTATGATGTGAAGGTCATACATAACATCTAGTACTTTTTTAGTAACGCGAGTGTCAATTGCCTGAAATATCTGTGGGTGCGTATTATTTTACTAGTATTGTTTTCATAGTTCTGGAAAAATTTGGATATCTATTCAAAATGAATGAATATTTTGAAAATGGAATTATATTTTATATAGTAACTATTGGAATGAATAATTCAGCTTTCTGACAAGGTATACATCTTATGTAGTACCAGTTGAATATAATTTCTTATGTAAAACCAGTTTATTTTGTTCTTATTATGAAATTTTGCCACTGAATTTATACTACATCCATTAATAAGTGATATTTATTGGATCTTCTTTCTGGATGGGGTAGAGAAGTTGATTGTATTTATGAGACGCAGCCTTTTTTATCCAATTACTTGACTAGATTAGCATATGGCATATGTTTCTGATTCAAAGTGCTGTTTATTAAACGAAAAGATCTCTTTCTTCTGTTCCCATCGTGAATTTGTAATATATTATTAAGAATATTTTTTATTTTATTGAATTTTATTTGGATTAATGTTTGTTTCGATTTAGTTTATGAACTTTTGAACTTGAAGTTTATCTATGGAATTATTTATATGAAATTAAACACAATGCTCTTTGAATTTCACAATATTTAATTTCTATGACTCTTTTCTTATCTCGGGTAAATAAATTTTATGTTTCACAAGATCTATGATATAACCTAAAAATCACTTTTACAACTAATATTTGTTTATACTGTTATAATCAACAATCTTCCTTTTTTGCTTTACAGATAATACTATGATGTAGAAATTATAAACAAACTTACGTTTAATCAATATCCAAAAGTGTGTTTAATAATGTTGGCAATGTTCAATTTACTTCTATTTAATTTCGTTGATTCACTTTAACACAATACTCTGCTATTTCACAATAATCACAGGTAACTAATTTTGGTTTCTTCTTCTTGAGAATCAGGAACTGTTGAAAATACTTAGTTTTATTCTTTTAGAGAAGATATAAACTTTTCGATGCTTTATTGGAATTATATCGAAGAATGGCAATCGTTGGATATTTCTTATAAATTGGAGGCTATTACAACCTTTTACTCTGTTTGGAGACTTGGAACATTTCTTGACTTTTAATAATTATTTACTAACTTCGGTTACTTGGAACTTATCGAAGTTTGGAACACTTGAGTTCACCGATGTTTATTTTGATAAACTTAGGTTAGAAATTTGTTGAGTTGCTAGAGTTCTTGACCCTTCAGATATTATTTGTAAACTGACTTGGCTTGTCTTTCAGATCCTTTTATAGGCCTCCCAAAACCGACGCTACTTGATGTCATTTTCCACCTATCAGATGCTTTCTTTTCATATCAAGCATGCCAAGTTAATTGTTGTGAACTGACAGAAGTATCTGATTGTTCAGCCTGACACTAGGAATTCGTCTCGACCAATCAGAATTTAGTATTCAATAATTTTTGAATTATTGGAGATTTTCAACTTATTTTAATTGATAGTGATTCCTTCTTTTCAAATTAATATTGTCTACATTTTTCCACACACTTTGGTATAAGATAACCTATGATTGGGTTATTATTCATATGATTGTTCCCATATTTATGGTTTTCTTGACAGTTACTTATTCTTAAATCTAATACATACTATATTATATCAATAACATTTTTTTAACATTATATAACTCAAATTTACTAATCCTAACTTATATCTATAACATTCTTCAATGTTTGTACTATCTCATGATAGTTTTGTAATCACTTTAATTATGATTTCTGCCTTCGTTACACAGTACGTTTCTTCACTTTCACTGAAGTTCTTGTTTAACACTTCTTATTCTATTACATTGTTGCTTATTATGTTTTACATTGTTAATTTTAATTTCCTAACTGTTATTTAGCTTTTACTATTGTTTTTAATTCCATATAAATATCTTTTTATTTATCTTTTCTGATTTTCAAAATTCGGTAAGTTACTATTTTTAAATTTTTATTGTTTATGAAATGAAATCATAACAATATATTGAGTGACAAAGTTGAAGAAACTTGAGCTTGGAATGTTGTCAAAACGATCAGGCAATAACCATTTTATTTATAGTAGGGAAGTAAAAATTTGGCATCTGAAGAAATATTGGAATACATCCGATTTCTGTTAACAATAAGGTTAGGTCAGGTAGAATCAACTATAATAAAGAGAAATTAATACAAATACATATAAAATCGAAAGGTATACGATTGAGTTAAAAAAATTATAAGAAATACATGAAATTGTTAAAATTCGATGAACCAGTTACAAACAATCAAATAAATGTTGGTATTGGTTTGAAATAATATTTAAGAAAATTGTTCATAACCATAATTTTCTGAAGTAAGTATCTTTTACTTTGTTTTAGGTCATGTAACCACCGTTGTTGGGTAGCTTCTAAGTGTGTAGGAATCTTTACAATTTTGAATGCGGTTTATGAAATGATTCGACAAAGTTAGGGATTCTAAATACAGCTGAAATAAGAAAGTAATTTCAGGAATGACACGATCCCAGAACCAATGTTTTCATAGGTTCCAGTAGATGACGAATCATGTGACCTTCTAAATCCAAATCCAAAAAACTAATATGGGCTAGGAGTATATCGAAAACAACATTTTAATGGGGCAATTTTGCGAATATGAAATATAAATATGTCAGGTTACTTACCCCCCTGCCAGAGCATTCTTGATTATTATGACTCGTGGGACATTTCAATTGATCGATGTATGGAAAAATACTTGTACAGGTTTGGTTAAGGCATACGAGGTTATCGCCACACGGTGTTCCATCTCTAACAAGGCCGTGATGTGGTAAATCAGACTTTTCCCCATTTCCAGTGGTAGTCCTGTGGATAGATCTATTTCTTATAACTATAAGATAAACTCTCTAGTTGTACACCAAAACATCGACGGGACACTTTCATTCACAAGTACTCTGATTAATAGTTTTCTGGTTTGTTGAATAAAAATCGTTCTGTAAATGATTTTTTTTTAAATTGTTGAATAAATGGTGAATTATCTTTGAGGAATCATCAGTAAAGATTCTGTTTGGATGGTTTGAAACTAATAATTTTATTTCGGAATATGAATAACAGTAACCAAAATGTTACAATTATTTTTCTAGCTTATCGTTTGCTCAATAAAAGGGCTCTCCCAGAAAAATAAAGACATTGTTTAATGCTTGGCTTTGCTAAAAAGATTCATCGTTACTCCAAAAGTGAAAAAGCTACTGATAACTCATATACACAAATGACTTCCCAATTAAAATTCAGCTAAATAATTTTCAAATGCTCCAGATTCATACAAAAGTACATCAGTAATAGAGTAAGTATTCATATTATTATCTGTTCGAACGATTTTTTGGAATGTATATATAATAGATTTCATAGAAATAATTCGTTTGACAGAAAAGTGAGAAAATTGAAATCATCGAAAAATATTACATATTATGAACAAATAAGCTTAATACACCAAGAGCTGCATTCATATGGAATTTCGAGACAATGAACTGATGAATAAACCCATTTTGAAATTTCACGCTACGTTCAATTCATCTCTGATTTTTATGGAAGATAGATTGAAGCCATTATTCGTATTTTCGATTTAATCCCTCCATCATTGGAAAAAACTAATCTGTTGATGTGTGAAAAAAAACGTGGTAAGTCTAACCGAATTCCATTACATATAATTTTTTTTATAAAAATAGCGAATACAGTTGTATTAGATGGTCTCTCATGAAAATAACGTACTATTGATGAAGTTTAAATTTGATACGAGAGGTTGGGACACTTCATTGGACAATCGTCGATAATATTGTCATACTGTCAAAGACTAACTATCAAGAGTTTGGTATTATGTTTCTGACATTTGATAATATCGCCGCCGATATTATTCCGATATCGTTATGAATTAACGAAGTTGGATCTCCAATGTATTCTATTGCCCTGAATATTTGATGTAGAAGGATGTGGAATTGATGATTCTATTTTTTCATCGTCAGACTGACAAGTTGCTATTATGAATGAGTCTGAGTGTTGAGTGTTCTCATATATTTTATACAAAGAGTTTGAATTGATGGTTCATATTCCATTGTGTCATCGCCGATTATATGGCCATGTTCTCATAGACTAACAAGCTGCTATTATGAATCCGTCTGAGTATTGACTGTTCTCATATATTTGGCAAAAGTGGTTTGAATAGATGATTTATACATTCCTTTGTGTCATCGCCGATTTTATGATCATGTTCTCGAAGACTAAAAAGCGGCTATTATGAATGTGTCTGAGTGTTGAGTGTATATTTGATACAAGGAGTTTGAATTGATGGTTCATATTCCATTGTGTCATCGCCGATTTTATGATCATGTTCTCGAAGACTAAAAAGCGGCTATTATGAATGTGTCTGAGTGTTGAGTGTATATTTGATACAAGGAGTTTGAATTGATGGTTCATATTCCATTGTGTCATCGCCGATTATATGGCCATGTTCTCACAGACTAACAAGCTGCTATTATGAATGCGTCTGAGTATTGACTGTTCTCATATATTTGGAACAAGTGGTTTGAATAAATGATTTTGTACTCCATTGTGTCATCGCCGATACAGTTGAGGACATTATGGTCGTATGAGTAAAACTTCGAATCAGTTGAAATTGGCGAAGACATTTTTGAATTGTTCACCAGTACAATTCAAAACATAGTTCGCTGTTTTTCATGATACCAAAGTAGACAATTATGAAGGAGACATCATCAAAGAATAAATGCTAACACGTCAATGAGTATATTAAAGTTGCACTCATTGATTTTGTTATCTAGATTCTTGCTCAATCATAGATATGTATGTAACCGAATAATTCTATTGAGAATCAATTAAATCTGGGATAAACGGAGGAATAATCGATTATACCATCATAAGATTTATTCGTGATTCTGTAGGGAAACTCTTGGATATTTTTATCGGTGAAGAGGATGCTTCCATTTATCTTCTGAATCGAATATGGAAAATGTGTTTTATTCTGGAATGTTCACTCGCAATTTTGGGCATAAATACATGAGACTTGAAAAAATATACGAATCTTGTGTAGTTTTAAGAAAAATAAGGGTGAATCAATTGAATATTAAGCACTTTGGGTTCTTAAAAATTGAAATAAATACTTACTTGCACTCATATTCTACTCCTTTGATTGAGATGATAGTTCTGGAAAATAACTGATCTAATCCTTTGATGACGGGGGAGCGAGTGCCTAGTTGACATTGCAGAGAGCCACATCTCACGTTTTCTGGCGCACATTTTACGAATCTTCCATTATTGTCGCTACCACAGTGGCCATTCATCGATCCTTTGGAGTTGAATTGCTCGAAACATTGATTATCAGCAGCTTTGCCACCTGCAAATACAATAGTTGAGTGTTAATTGTGAGATTCACTTGTCTTTGGCTATCCGATTATCCGTTTTCGAGTTATTACATCAAATGTGCAAATTTTCAAAATTTTGCTTTGATACACGATAACTGTCGATTTTTTTTTTGATGTTGGTGAATTTTTCTGGACACGTTTCTGTTGCCGATACCCAAACCCTATTGAAATTTGCGAGAATCGGAAATTGACAAGTATTTCTTTGAACGGTAGTATTTTCGAAAGAGGTATCACTTTAAGTCGTTCTAGGACAACAAAAAAATTAAAACCGAAGCGACAGTTCGTTAGGCAATTTAGAGGAGAAAACTCTCCAGATGGTTCTTTGCTTGGGAAATGTTGACAAGAATGGACTTTTGAGGGAAGATGTAAAAACATCAATTTCTAGGTGAACAAAATGAAGGTTATTATGTAAACCTTATTATTATTATTGTTATTGTTATTATTGTTATTATTGTAAACCTTATTATTTGATGAGAATTCACCCCAGGAACGGTATAAATGTGAAATTTATAAATGAAGATGCCTTTCATATAGGGTGAGCTAGGTTTCAATAGTGACAGTAGGTTTCGCCATTTCATCTAAGCTCAAATTGCGCTACATGCACCTGCGTTTGTTAATCAATAGCCGGAAGGGCTTTGATGCATATCTTCAAAATCCAAACAAGGATTTCACTAAACCTAACCTGGAGGGTGGACAGACCCCTGAACCTCACACAACTCTTGTTTGATGTTTTATTTCCACATGGTTCTATGGCAAAAATTATATTAGACTGAAAAAGCTACAGATCAAAAATCCTCCACTGAATAAAAACAAAGATTAAGCAAAAACTTTTTGATTTTATGTTCAAATATAAGGAAATCCCATTTTATTATAGATGTATGTAGCTTATTATAAAATTTTATATCAAAGAAATTGCTCTGAGATTTGGTGAGCCTAAAACCAGCTAAGGTTAACATTTCAATAAAACGAGTATCATAGCTGTGAATATCAGATTGTTTTCTGAATGAATCATCAAGCTTATGTATAGTTGATAGCATAACGTGAATGACAAGCGTTGGAAGTGGCATAATATTTAGCATCTTGAACCAGGGTCTACAATGATTCTTGACGCCAATGCGAGTGATGATTCTAACATTCTTTTTACAGAAATTACTTAAAATATGAACAGAAGTTGACCCACAATATAGTTCCATAATTAACATGAGAATGAAACAAGTAGTGATAAGTGGATACCAAAGCTGTGTTATCTAATATTGCTTTTGAGTGAAATAATTGACGTTACAGCATTTTTTTCATATCTTCAATATGAAAATACATATTTAAATTATCATCAAACGTGAAACTCAATTTAACGTTGGCTTTGCTGGCAACGTACTTATTACAAGAAAATGATATTTGTTGTGTTTTTTCTTTATTTGAATTGAACTGGTTAGTGGATTTTGTTAAAATTCATTAGATTTATTCAGATCGGAGTAAATACGGAAAGCAGAGGTATCGTCAACATATGGAATACATTTATCAGGAATAATGTGAGAGGAAATTCATTCATGAAAAGAATAAAAAGTAAGTGACCAAGGGCGGAGCCCTTGAGTGCACCCTGCTTTACTAACTCTCGATTCGAAATATCTGAGTTAACACACACATACTGAATACAATTTTCAAGTAAGAGTTTAACATCGCACTTGTTGCACAGCCTTCTTCAAAATTTCTAACTATAAAGTTTGTAAGTTGCATAGCAGCATCAACAGTTGAGCAATCTTTCAAGCCCCCTAATTGCGTTTTGTAAAAGACATCCTTACTCACAAGAAACTTCTGTAAATTTGACTTCATTACATATTCCATTATCTTGCCAAACACAGGTACAATAGAAATTGGACGATAATTTTGAAGAAGTTTTTCATCGTTTGATCAATGCTTTTGGCAATATCATCAATCAAAGATACAAAGTAGTTATTAAAGTCAATAGGATAAATTTTGCAATTATCCTTATTTAGATTTAGGCGTTCATATTTAATAAGTTTCGAACACTGTTTCATGTTATTGTTGGAGTTGTTTATAAAGTTGGCAGCTGCAGCCTGTTTATCTTTTTCAATATTATACAAATAAGGGATCTTCAGCACTTTCCATTTCCATTTCCTCGGGATCACCAATCATAATTTGTAAAGTAGATAACGAATTTATGATCTCTTTTAGTGACTTATTGTACCAATTACACATCGGCAATTTGTGATACACCTTAGTAGTAATAGTAATGATAAAAATCATGTTTACAATTCTGAAGAAAAATAACCCAGTACTGTGCTAATGACGTTCTCCAAATTAATATCGTTGTACATACTCCCGTCAACTAGGCTAAGTTTATTTTTCAGAAAAATCCTATTGCTATTATAATGCCTACTCTTACTATAATGATGGGGTTTCATATCATACATTATTTTAAGATTTAACAAAATTCCAGAATGATGAGACAACCTAGGCTCATTGTAATTCATAAGTCGACTGAGATTTAAAGATGAAGCGTCATCGATAGAATTTAATAAATCTTATCATCACCCAAGATTTGGAAAAATATGGCACATGCAATGAGAATGCAAATATTTCTTGAGAATTACTCAAGAGAGATTTATCTGTAGAATATCTACTTAAGATAGTATTGTCAAATAACTTTTTCCTACATATTAATTTAATAAAAACAATTCATTGTTACGGATTATATGGGATAACTCTTTTCAGAAGAGATGTTCCAATTCTTCCAATTCCATAAATGGCAAATAGATCCAAGTTAATTGGACATCGCAGATCGATTAATATAATTACTGACTTCAATGATCTACATCAAACTTGATACCCATAATTGAACTATTTTTAAGTACAATATTGAAATAATATTCCCTCATACTGCGAGCAAGTCTGGATTTTGAAATTCTGACTCAGAAACATGTCCAGGTCGTCTCCATGTACATGTTAATTGCATTTTATTTTTCTGTACGTATTTCATTGCGACTTTTGCTAAATGTGATACGTAAATCTCTGTTGAAATTTATCAATACAGTCATCAATTAGAATAAGAAAGTTTCCTTACCATATCCCCAGATTTTTTCGCATTGGAGTGACAATGTATTGCAATGTCCGTTGAAACAATGTCCGGTGTTCATTGCGCAAGGACTGCCGTTTTTCTTGAACAAGTCATTCGGACAATCACCCGCATCTCCAGAGCAGTGTTCAGGTAAATCACATTCATTAGAAGGCTCCCTGCAGATCATTCCTTTGTCTTTCAGTCTGCAGTCATTGCAACAAGGTCCTGTAGCACATTCAGCTTCTGTGGTGAGTTTGCATGTGAAAGGATCACAGCACGGATCTACATTAGGACATTCTTCGAACGTTCCACAGTCGCAGTCTTCGCCATCTTCAACTATTCTGTTACCACATTTTTTTCTAACCTGAATAAGATAAATCATTACATACTGAAACATATCGTTTTTACAAGTCATCACAGTAGTGACACGGTATATTCTCCAGAAATTAAACATTTCCATTAATTATCTCCTTCTTCTAATTCCTAGAAAACCCTGATTATATAACACTCGCGGCATCCGATAACAAAATTGAAACGAGCATATTTTTATTACATCCACGAATCCATTATATCAGATATTTGAACAATAATATTATTTCCAAATGGCGCAAATTACTCAATATGTGACAGTAAGTTCCAATAAATGATGACGAATATCAATGAAATGGAAATTTATCACTTTTATGATATTTTAGAAATATTTCACTACGGAAATAAAATAAAATGGAAATTTACAATCTATAAACCATATATCAACAATTATTCCATCACACAATGGCATTCTCAAATTGATTTATCAACAATAATTGTTGATATATTGCTGTTTAATTGTTGTAGGTATTTAACTAAGATTTTAGTATTCAATATGAATGACATAACATGTTGAAATGGCTGGCGTACGTGCGTACAGCCAAAAGTAGTTCGAACTATGTGAGAGGCAGGAATTAACAGCACTGATATACCGGGATATCGAAAATTATCTTGGTCAAGGGTGGTTGTGGAATCTCAAACGTGTGTCTTACTTTACGTTATCAAAACTTGTGTCAAATTAATTAATTTGAAGTTTCTAAAAGTGAGAAATTTCGCAATTTTATACGAATGTTATAACACTCAGAAGTCTCTAGCGGGATTGTCACTATCGAAATTAGAAGGTTCGAATTGTATAAAAACACAATTTCATGAACGCCAGACGTCCTATGTAATTAGCTACGAACGTAATCATTTTGACATATGCCTCGAGGAGCTCGCTACGCGTTAATTAGAGTTCATACTTTTCACCTCGATCTTGTTAATTCGGGGCCGTTTTATGCCTCGTGCGGCCGGCGCCAGTTGTAATAAAGTGTTATCGACTATAGGCCGCTAGCTTTTAACCGCTTTTGGGTATATTTTAGTTAGTTTAGCTAGAAAACTCCCTTTGGTACGTCGCACCTGTTTCCATTTTAATTAAATTCTCCTATTCAATCGACATTTTGAGGCCCGAGACTATGTTATTTAGTTGGACCCGTTCATAAACTAACGACATGAAGTGAAAACCGCATGCGAAAAGTCCTCGTAAAGACGTTCTATGTTCCGAAGATTTGCACTCTTCTAACTCGCGAGCTACGCGCTCCTCACGTGAACGTCATTCACACATTCACATTTATCGAAAATTAAGCAATTTAAAACCTTGGATAGTAGACTTCCGCGGACAGCGGACTGAAACTGAGTTTCAGTTCAAGCCTCAAGCCTGCCCTGAAGATGCCACCTGTAATGGTTGGCGAAACGTCGGCATCAAGTCGAGCTATTGTGACGCGGAATCCATCCGGAAGACAAGATTTTTCAATTTAAAACCGTTTTCGACCCCGTTTGTGGCTATTGCGACCTTGTAAAAGGTTCAAAGTTAACATTTCGTTTTATATTCCACAACCACCCTTGACCAAGATAATTTTTAATTTGTAGTTCATTATTGTTTCACAACTGAAATAAATAGGTATGAAATTTGTAGGTTATTGATGATGTCAGTGTGACAGTGACATAATTATTTCAAACGTAAAGTAAGACACACAATTTAGATTCCACAACCACCCTTGACCAAGATAATTTTTGATATCCCGGTATTTGCACTAGCTGTTGCCCGCAGATACAGCAAATACCCGTAGTTTAGGCATCGGCTCCGCTGCCGCGATGTCGTTCTCCAAGTTTCAACACAATGTATAATAATCAGTAGGAGCTGCAGGCGTGGAAAAACGTGAAATTATACTCTATGTCTATGTGAAACTTTGATTGATTCGACAGGATTATCTATGTTATGGAATGGTCTGCCACGGACATTATGTAATTCTCAATGTATCAGGTCATCTGTCATATAAATTGTACGTGATTATATTATCTGTGGAAAACGTCAAAATATATCGACCGTTTCACCCCTTTTGGTATTGAGCTGCAGGTACGGCATATCGGTTTCCTGGCTTGACCAGTGGATCGGTGCATCTGTATCTCGCGTTCATCGCAAAATTTGGGATCCTGGGAGTTGTCTGATCTTCCGACTGACGTAAGATGCGATAGCGCCTGCTGTCAGATCCGAAATACCAGACGTCCTCTTAACCCAGAGGATGGATTGAGAGAACAAGGACTCCGGACCCCTTCCGTCAGGGAGTTCGTGTGGTTCATGAGCGGGTCCAAGTCTGGTTAGTCTTGAGGAGCAGGAGTCTATTCGTGTATACCCAGAAGGGAATTTTCAGTTCCCCTAAGTATTCACGTAACCGTTTTCCAGGCCGAGGTCGGCGCAACTCGTCCTACGCCCTTGAAAACCTCAGACCAAACTACCGAGGTAGGTGACTATATATCTCCACTGGTAGCCGAGAGGTTCTGGTCGCACTTCATGTCCATAGAAGCCTGTTTTGGAGTGCAGAGAGACCCTGGCTGAATTAAACAGAAGGAAGAAACTTCAGCTAGTATGTGTAACCGCTCACTCTGGCGTAAAAGAAAATGAAGTGACAGATGAATTGGGCAAACAGGGTAATCTAGCGATCGGAATCTCATGGACCACCAGGCTCTACACACTCAGAGAGCCACATGTAGGCAGTGGCTCTCGGTTCGATGCAGTGGAAAAAAAAAACGTTCAAAGTTTAACGGAAAAACTAAATCTTATATATTCCGGAAGTCAGGAGCTTATAAGTTAACTTGTGAGGAATGTAATACAATATACATTGGTTGAGCAGGTAGATCATTTGAAGTTAGATATAAGGAACATTTTAAGTCATTTCCTTTAAATAAAAGTAATTACAATTCTTCATACCACTTTATAGAAACCTAACACCGTTTCCCTCTACTAGAAAACCTGAATATTTCACATACAACTACGAAGGTTAGAAAACCTAATCTATTAGAATCTATAGAAATATTTAAACACAATAATCCTTTAAACAATCTACTCAATGAGCAACTAGATTTAGGAAATTCCACTTTGCTCTTCCTGTTAAATTCCACTTAATACAATAGTCAGAATGTAATCACCGATAGTTTAATCTCTCTCCGTTTACTATCTCAATATAATTATCCTTAGTAGTATGTGTACCATTAATTCTTAGAACTGACTCATTTCATTGTAAATTTCATATAAATACTACCGGGATATCAAAATTATCTTGGTTAAGGGTGGTTGTGGAATCTAAAACGTGTGTCTTACTTTACGTTTGAAATAATTATGTCACTGTCACACTGACATCATCAATAACCTACAAATTTCGTACCTATTTATTTCAGTTGTAAAACAATAATGAACTACAAATTATGAAATAACGGTTTTAGTAACAAGAAAAACTGAATTACAGTAATTGTTGGAAATGTCCCCCGTTTTGTTCGATGCACAAGTTGACGCGCATACTCATGCTGTGAAAACCGTTTTGCAGCATTTCTGGCGTTATGGTTGCACATTGCTCAACTATTCTTTGTTGAAGTTCAAAGGTTTTGCAGGCTTCTCTTCCATACGTTGACGAACGCCATTGACAACTTCTTCTGTACGTACTCTTGGTCTACCAGCACCTTTTTTATGAGTCGCGAAACACTTCAACACAATTTGTGAGGCACGCATAAAAATTTTCCGGTAATATTGCCACGTTTGGGAAGTGCTCTCGAAAATTGTCCAAACACAAACGTTGACTGTATTGCCAATTTCCGTTAACTAGTGCACCCGTTCGGAAATAGGCTTCAATCATGAAAATTTTGTGCTGTGTGGTAAGAGGCATGATTCAAAAACTGAATTAGAAAATTTCAGCACAATGACTTAACAGATTCTGACACAACAAAACATTCAAAAATTTAAAGTAAGACACACGATTTACATTCCACAACCACCCTTGACCAAGATAATTTTTAATTTGTAGTTCATTATTGTTTTACAACTGAAATAAATAGGTATGAAATTTGTAGATTATTGATGATGTCAGTGTGACAGTGACATAATTATTTCAAACGTAAAGTAAGACACACGTTTTAGATTCCACAACCAAGATAATTTTTGATATCACGGTATGATGTTCCAGTATTTTCTCATTGTATGTTTTGATAATGAACTCTAAAGTTCGAAACTGTAATCAACTTTCTTTCAAATAAAGTGATATTTAACAAATATATAAAAAAATATGAACTTGAAGGTGTGATTTGATCATTATGATTCCTATTGTTTCCAAATGCAGCAGTCGGTGTAATGAAGATTCAATCTTGTTGAATAATAGACAGATACTGTTGGATTTATAGTCCGAAATCGAAGTAGCTCCAACAAAGGTAGATTCTGGAAGATTCGATTAGGAATCCTACTAGGATATGTGAATCATGAAAATCGAGACAGTGACAGACTCATAACAGAAAAACATTTTTCGAACTACATGATAGAGCGAGAACAAGTAGTATTCGTAGAAATACAACAAATCACTAAAATAAAACTTTAATCATCAAGAAGATTCTGTTTGGGTCTATCTGGCCAATTTTGAGTACAGATAATTTGGCGTGATCCCTATTTCTATACTGCAGTATTCATTTAAACAGCACCATCGTTTCCGCAGTGAAAACTAGCCGAAAGATATGCATTTCGGGGAGATATGTAAACTGAAGATCCAGATATGATCAAAACATACAAGTATGGTTACAACCATTGGAAATATCCTGAACGACACCAGGAGGAAATTTTATCTTGCATGATATGGGCATAGGGAAACATATTTTGTCTAGTGTGTATAAACATACTCTGAAATGACCAATTCAACAAATCATCCATCCATGACTGTCTTATGAATGGTTTTTTTGTTCTCCCAGAATTTAATTCAGATGTGGCTCTATTCCATGAGTATTTGTTTCCATCGCACAATTAATTATAGCTTTTTCAAAAGTTAACCTTATTATTCAAATATATTTCGGGATTATTAAACGTTATGGTATCTGAGAATTTCATATATTATGTAGGGATGAATGGTTGAAAATATCTAATACTTAGTGAAGATAAACGTGTCAGATACAATGGAGCCCTGGTATAATTAAAATGCAATGAATATACTCCATGAATTGAAACAGGCAATTAGTTGGAACTTACCATCAATTCGTTTGGTTTATTCAATAGGCAAAGCGCCTTCCCCGTTCTCAATTTGTCAATGTAGTCCTTCTGACTGCATTCCGAAAATTTGTAAGGTTGTACATTGTCCAAGCCGATAATCGCTTGAGCCATTATGCATCCATGCCAGTCTCTACAAGAGCATTCTTCACGTCCATCATCGTGCCCCATTCCGATGTTATGTCCGATCATATGGGCCATTGTTCCAGCAAGTAAATGAGGCTCGTACGTATTTATATCTACACTTATCCCCACTGCTTTATTTGTACACACTGTTGCTGGAACGGCCATACCAGCTTCACCGCCCACGAATAATTCACCAGTCAATAATTGAGTAGTATCTCTATCAACTTTGAAAAGATTTCGTGAAGTATAGTCATTAAAATTAGTTAAGGCTCTACCGATATCTTGGTTGCGATCTATTTGAGCTTGATTACCGCCTTGCCAAGTTTCTATATAAACAACTGAAACACGGGTGTTTAAAGTTCTAAAATAAAGGTCCGCAATGTTGGCCACTTGTATCGAATCGTGTACCACATCTATTCGGGTGCTACCGTTGCGTTTTTCGAACATAGCTTTGTCAATGATGAGCGCCGTTTCTATGTATTTGGTCGCTTCTCGAACATCTCTTGTCACTCGTGTTGACGGAGGCAGGAATCCAGAATGGGTGTTGGGTCGCCACTCCATATTTCCAGAATTAGCGCAGCCTTTGTTAGACTTAGTTCGAGCTTCAAATATCACGTGTGGATGTTTCTGCTGAAAAAGAGCAAAGCTGTGCAGTCACAAATTGTTATGGAAAGTGTACAACTATCAATAGTCTCATTGTTCCTATTTATAGTAACCTCAATATGTTGGAAAATGATCATATATTGTTATTGGCACTGCAGTATTTTGCCACCACGTACAAGAGGTTTTATTATATGAAAAAACATTGTTTCAGAATTTGAGAACCTCTCTTTTATATTTAATTCATTATTGCTAGTGCTGCCATGTTATTTTAACTGAATATTAGACAATAAAACTCGTTTCGAAGTAGATACACCAGAAAAAGTTATTAAGTTGGAAGGGATTATTGTAAAAAGGTGTTATGTCGATCAGGTTGATGATTCTAAATCAAACAATTTCTACTGTAAACTTCAATTTACTTGTGAAATAGAAGTGAACAAATACATGAATTTGCTAGATATGAATATTGGCATGATGCAGATGGAAGAATAAACACTTCGTGGTTTACTAAAGAAGTTTGGTCTCAACATTATCTTCACTTCAATTTCGTTGCACCAACAAGTTATAAAAAAAGTGTTTTAAACAGTCTTACAGATGGCGCGGTTATTGTTCCACTCAGAGGACCATCCCAAAAATTTTAAAATTGTTCGTAATACACTGGAAATGAATCACTACCCAGAAACATTTTTCAATCCCATCATTAAAGAAAAAATAAAGAAAATCTATTTTGGAACGTTATATATAAATAAATAACGTAAACGGTAATACAGATAATCTTATAACATTATCATACATTCCGGAGACCTCAGAGAAAATTGAGAAATGTTAAAAAAAGTATGATAATAATGTTGCGCATAGACCTACTAACTATTGATAAATATTTTTCAAATTTAAAGCCTTTGATACCTAAAGATAAACAAACCCACACTATACAAATTAAATTGTTTAGATTGCGATGGAACTTATACAGGAATTTCCAAACAATATTTGCAAAAAAGAATGTATGGCCATAGGTAAAGTAATAGAAACAAAAACGTCGAAAATTCCATCGCCCTTGCTAACCATTGTTCTGAATATAAACATCAATTCGATTGAAAAATCTTAGTATATTAACTAGAGAAACTAATTATTATAAAAGATCTATTCTGGAGATGATTTACATAAACCGTAACTCCAAGTCTATAAGTCATAGAGCACACGTTTAATTTTTAAGTCAGATTTGTATTAATGCAATTAATTGAAACCCTTGCAAATTCTTGCATGTGTCTTTTTAATGTTAAAAGTATATTTTAGGTAGAATACTCAAATAGCAATATTTCTAATAAGGTCTGAACACTTTTTTCTATTACCTCATAAATCTTTAACAACTGGTTCAAAAGTGGATACTTGAGCGTTATATTTTTTGGTTTCAGTCGTATTCAAACAGTGCTTGAAATGACTTTGAATTTGATGAGAACATTGCTAAGCAGTGAATTCTTGATCCATATTCATATACTAAAAACATCAATGTGTTATAATTTTGATTAGTCTTGTTTCTCGTGTGGCATTTTTAATTGAAATTATTGCGATAAGGACGCTTTGTGCTGATACAATTAGTTTTGAGAAATCATGTTTTAGGCATTAATACGTCGTCTGATGATGGTCGAGAGACCGAAATGTACGTAAAGACGAAAATAAGGAGCATGTGTTTTAGTGTGACCTATTTTTGGAGAATCTATATATAATTATATTATGTTAGCTCTTTTGTTGTAAGTTACTTCGTAACATTTGTTTGAAGCTACAGTGTTAGCGAAATTATAGTTACATTTATTTATCAAATTATTGAAAAGCTACCTTTTAATAGTCATTTCATTTGAGTTGAGTATTAATTTGGAGAGATGTATTTGCATATTATAACCTTGTTGATCAAGTAAGTGATAGAAGTTGAATGCGGAAAAAGACTATTTGCTCGTCGTTCCGTTAAAACCTTATCAACTCGTAATTCTCCACTAATGCGACTCGTAGAATCTCTTTCAAGGTTTCGCAGATGGTCCTTCGATTCTGGAAAGCCGTTTAGTCAATTACAGTTAAATAATTGATAATAAAATAGTCTTATCAGCAATTCCGATAAAAAATGTAAATAAAATGGTCTTTGACTTCAATTCATTACGTCGCACGGACTCTGTTCGATTGAGAGAAGAACATTCTGTGAAACCTTACCAATTTATGAGGTGTATCCTGAACAAGACTCAACCACACAAGTAATAGTTATTTTATTTAAGTTTAGAAGGATCTTCATCACGTAATGGCTGATTCTATTCAATTTTTCATGCAACTAATAATAATAGTATAAGAATGCATTGAAAGTAGGTACACTCTAAACATTGGACATAATTCGAAAATACAGTAATAATTTAGCAGGTTCATCAATACTTCACAGGGGTTTAACAATACTGAGGAAAGGTATATTTGTTTTGTTCATAAAAGCTTGTTATTATTTGATTAAGGTGAATAGCACATCATGTACTACTTTTGCATCCACTATTCTGTGTCAAAATTTGTCATAGTTCTGTATATTATTGTTCTTATCAATGCATAAAATTATTATTTGAACTCCATGTATCCAATTTTATTTATATACAATCCGAAGGCCAAACTATTTGTGAATATTTGTTCCCATTCAAACAATCATTGTAATAGAATAGAATAATTCATTCATGCTAAATACCAAGTTTTGGATTACATTCGTCAAGATAAAAGAAAAAAATCAAATTCATATCATCATACAACAAAGAAGAATAAAAACTTAATACTATTAAATCAGAACTGAAAATCTGAAAATTCCTTAAAAGTATAAAAACAATGTTCCGTAAGAAAATTGTTAATAACTCTTGAAAAATTGTCGAGTGGGAGCTCTCTAATCAGTAGTGGTAATTTATTGAAAAAAGTGCGGTGATGATTAATGTGTAAATTATATTTCGCTCTAATGTTGACACAGTGCATATCACATCGAGTTGAATATTCTTTGATGTGTGTTTTAACATATATAAGACAAAGTTGAATGTAAATACAAGGGAGAGACATAACTTTTGGATTCTAGGCAATGCAATTTATGCATAATGCAAGAAGGAAGTTTCAATTTGCACATTATGAAATTAATAGTTTTTTAATTCACTTAGTTTAGCCGTCAGCACATTGAAGCTTAATTAAAATGTTACGAATTGTAATATGGAATATGAAATGATGTTCTGTAGAATGGTGTAAAGTTCTAATGGCATACTTCCAGCCGAACTTAATGATATTATATTGTAGTAGAATTGACAATCAGCTAAGCATCTGTTCCAGGGAGCGCTAAGTTTAATGGCTGTTAAGCAGGTCAGTCAACCAAACCCGATTGAAATTAACTGTACTGTTTCTGCTCATAACCACGGAACGTTCATTAGAACTACAACCGTCTGATTTATCAAAGTTCATGACGCTATCGCATGAAATCTATTTTAATTGGCAGAATTGTGTTATATTCAATTCCATCCTTCAAGTAATCAAGTTGTCAGCTATTGAAATATTTAATTTAAATCTTTGTTACTAAGTCTACTGGTGATGTGAATAGAAATAGAAATGCCCAAAGGGTTAAGACATATGCTTTCACATATGTCGATCAAGAGCGTGAGCTACAGTCTACCTAGGCTTGAGGTATAGTAAATCGGAGTTACCGTTCGACCATGCCGTATGAGTCGAAAGGAGGAAAGACTTCGTTCGCTACGCCACGCCGTCTTTCTCATAAGCCGATAAAGAGCGTGGGCTGCAGTCTGTCTACTTACGAGAGATCGATTATTATCTATACAATCGGCCAGATATTTAGTGCACTGATGGTGCGCGAAAAAAAGCGAATAGCGTCGAGTATTTCGCCGGAACGTTCTGTTCAATAACTCGAAAACGGTTTGAGGTAGCACATTGAATTTTAATACCAGTAAATTCCGAGCATTCTCTCTAGTTTGCATAAGAATTTTGAGTGAATGCATCTATCTTTTGGCTGCTATACGAGAACATTTGCCAAATAACCCTACTGAATCAAGGAACGATTTCGTTTACTAGCGCTCACTTTGTCTTAATCATTATAATCTGTTTGGAAATAAAGATTATTATTATTATTGAATAATTTCATATTATTTAATATTTATAAATAGTAGAAAAAGTATAGGCCTCATATTAGAATTTTTGGGGACCTCCGAGATAACATACTTGAAGCCATTATATGAGATATACTGTCTGTTAATGAGGTAAGATTCAAATATCTTTCTAGTGCCGTGACTTCAATGAAGTACGGAAAATCAAGTCAGTCAATATTCTTCCCAATGCTTAGATTTTTCTTAGGATCATCTTACGCGAATAGATGGTGTTAGTTGGTCCATTATCAGTTTCTGTTTACCCCGGCAGAGATAACGATCGGTGACACTACAGCTTTACACGTTCGCTGATGAGACAGAGAAGGCGAAACAGCTATTCAAAACTGATCGATCTGGAGAGCTATACCAACCTTTGTGAATTAGATTAATTGCCCAATTATTGAATTTTGCTTTGGTTTGTGTAGCCCTCTGGCACACTTGAAGTACGGAAGATCCATTAAGTCAATGTTGTTCACATTGCTTCGATCTTTCTTGTGGACATCAACTCGCAGGTATATAAAGTTAGTAGTTTATTACCTTTCTAACACTTTCTGTAGATGAATACTGTATACTTCGGCGGTGTTATCGAATGGTGACATTACAGTTCTACACTATAAATGAGAAATAATCACTCTTATCGACTAAAACACTGGTAAAGTACTGAGGACCTTTCGGCTACCAAGTAGCCATCATCAGAGTAATTTATTGTTTATAGTGTACCCACAGTTTATTACTACAGAGTAGAGACTCGTTCCGCCGATGAGTCTTGTGCTCACAACAAATTTACTTAACGTTTTCTTCAACAAAAGATGATGTGACTAATTAAGCAAGTTTGGACATTTCAATCAGCTGATAGTTTGACAGGATTTAGTAATGTACATGCTTTGAGAACTGTCAGAACTAATTAGGTTAATAATATTTGTTATGTTTCAATAACCATCCTACTTTAAGATACATTACATTAGAAATAATGCCCTAGGGTATTATGAACATTTATATTACCATTATGGATTTACAACGCAATACCTTAGCAATACATGAATTTCAACATAGAATTAAAAGTTACCTTTATTGAAATCTCAAAATAAATTGAATGTCAAACAAATGTCATACCAGCTATTTTGTAATCTTGAATATGTTGGATGGTTACTGCGGTCATTGCTATAGACTAATCTCTTGGATATCAAATGAAGCACTTTACTTTCAGAGAAATTGTAGATGGCCAATTAAACAATCATAAATGTCAAAATTTAGTTTTTTCTTGAAAATTTTTCAACATTAAACGTTGGAGGAAGCACGATGGTCGACGTCCATTGTGCACTGGCAATCTCAGGACGTTATTATTCTAATAACACCCTTGATGCATTATTTACTTTAATATGTATACTTTTTCATATTGGTGTGAACATCTCTAATTTCATACAATTTTAATTCAGACTCTTATAAAACTGATCAAAAAATTCAATAGGTATTAACAATAGAGAAAGGTGAATGGTTCAAATACGAATATCTATCTTTCCTATCCTAAACTTCTGTAGATATTAACTTTTAAATACATAAATGATACCACTCCTGTGAGGGTAGCGCCTCCTAGATATTTAGAGTCCTAAACGAACATAGCTGTGGAGTTGTAGTCCAAAGATTTCAAGAGTTCCGGCGAAATAACCTCAAAAACTGAAACTTTCGTGGTGCCAACTTCATAAGACGATTTTTTTTGGGGAAAAATGTGTTCTGAGTGGTTATTTCGTCACGGAAGGGAAAATTCAGTCAAAACAGTTTTTTTAAAATAAAACAGCCCCAGAATAGGCTGTAAATAGACTTCCTGGAAAAACAAATTTATGATTGCTATTAACAATTTCTTTGATTTGTCGCACGTTTCCTGCTTCAAATTTTCAACATATATCCTTCTGTTCTGAGTAGCGCCAGACGAGTTCTATCATTATCAGCAATTAGAACTCCTAGAAAAAAACATTTTGGGATTGTTATTAACAATCAATAAAAAAACATAGCTTTCCGTTTAAAATAACAAAGTTGATATCTACTTCCGGTATAACCGGACGTGGCACAAACCTGGAAATAATCAATTATGCTCGTGTGTCAATTTTCGAATTGATATCATCATTAGAATTCAAGATACTTCTAATGTGCGTTTTAGTCAATTCTGTATATACAGTGTGTTCAAGATAATACTTATCATGGGAATATCGGAAATGGTAACAGATACCGTTTGTTATTTTGGAAAAACCGAATTTCTTGTATTGTCATTTTATTTTTATCTTATGTTATTGTCAGAGAGCGAAGGAAAAATACTTCTTCCGGATAACTTTTGAGCTTTCTCATGGTGATATTAGTTTTAATATCCGACGTTCCGTTTTTGATCAACCATAATCACCTTTTTAAATACAAATTTTTGAGGTATCCTATATTCTACCCTAATTGATGTATCATATGTGGTGGTTTGATTATGTTACGTAAATTGGTCCGGCAAATTTCTAGTAAGGCAGCTCATTTGCCAATCGAATGACTTTATCTCCCCCCCCAACGATTTTGAGCGCCCAGCCTACAAAAAAAAGTTATCGAATGAAGAAATTTGGCACGTCTCGAAATGTACCATTGTGGTTAAGCACTTGACATTATAGTATGGCAATTCGTTAGCCTATGGACAAACAAAATCATTGAATGGGTATATATGGGCATCAAATTGGTCCCGCAAATAAAATCGTTGGGTGGGCTTTTGTTTGCCCACCCAACCCATCATTACAGTACGGCAGTTTGTTTGCCTTTCGATGGGCAAACGAACTGCCGTACTGTAATGGTCATTGCTATACTAATTGTAATTTTCCAGGCATACAAAATTTCTTCTTTCGAAGGGTGCACAAACAAATTGTTGGGTGGGTATACATGAGTATTCGATGGGCAAATGAATCACGTGAAATTTGTTTCAAAATTCAAAAAGGGTGGTGCCCCCCTTCAAAAACGTGCTTAAAATTTATTTCTCCCATATTACTCGATAGTCGATAATCATTGAAACAGGTAATTTTATCAGTTTAGCTTACTTTCATTTCCCAAAACAGTTGTCTGATGTCATCAATGTTTTTTTTTACTTAGAACAGGTTCTTGTTTCATTGAATTATGATAGACTGACCGTTGTACATGGGTTGGTTTTTGTGTTGTAACGGTTTTGACGCACAAAAATGCTCATCGTCAAGAAGTAAGTACATTTAGGAGCCCTTAGTGATTTGCGAATTTGCTCTATTACACATTTTTTGGAGTGCGAGGCTGCATTAGAGAGAAATTAGAGAAATTGAGCCTAAGAAAAATCAAAAGTTAGACTTGATATTTTTTAAATAATTGTTAAACAAAACAGTTTATCTTGAAAATACTTCCGGATGAACAGTAGCACGACTGAACACTGACGTTTCACCAATCATTACAGGTGGCATCTCCAAGACATGCATGAGGCATGAACTGAAACTGATTTTTGTGGATTCTGCATCGGTGTTTATTTTGTGAAAATTATAGGTTGCATTGTAACTGCCTTTGTTCCGGTGGTGTTAAATCTGTTCTGATACTTAAACCGTCTTTGTGTGATCATGGGCAAGTTGAATTTTCAAGAAATCAAGAAGTTCAGTTTTTCAAAAACAAAACTGTACCTATTATAGTAACAAAATTTCAACAGAGATCATATTTAGATTGAAACATTGGAATAAATGATGGTCACTCTGACATCTTTTTGACAGTCGTTTGAACTATTTGTTGTTTGATTGTTGGATTAGTGCTGCAATAACGTAAACATATTGATTAATTTGATTATCCTTCTGGTTCTGGCCAACAACTATATTTACCCGAATACAACACTGCACCCCACTTTGCAAGGTTTTCTTGATGTTTCTCATTATTGGATCTTGCATTTTCACCAATGAAAGTTCCTCATATCTAGGAAATAGATTTTAGGAGAATGTTTCAATGGAACATCCTGAAATGTAATTTACAAACTCGAACAATAGCCCAATTCGAACTTACTGAACCGAAAGTTTGAGAATTCATTTCAATTTGTAAATCTGGCAGACCTATACGAGTAGTTAAAGTTCCGCTTTCATCGTGATACCCGTCGCCATGACGTTTGGAAAATAACATCTGATGGAGAAAAGTTTTTGATGTCACGGCGGTTTTAATCGGGCCTCTGTTATCGAAAGTGGGTGTTGTGGTGGACGAGTAGGGGTAATTGGCTGTCAGTTGTCACAAAGCCCAGCGACATCTGTAGGGACGTGTTCATTAAAACTTATTCCAATTAATTTTAATTAATCTGAACACTCCGGATGACGGTGCGTGCTTGCGAATGCGACGGATATGCAGTTGTGCGCGCCTACGTTATTGTTTATGCCGTTTGGGTGCTCTTAATTTAATGATAAACCTCTGCTGACCACTTTTGCTTGTTTACTTCCCAGTAACTAATCTAGTTATTATCGCTATTCGCTACATAAGCTCAATAATGACATCTGCGAATTCAGGGCTATGTTTATTACGTTAGCTCATCAAATGGCTGTCGTCTACATACTTGGAAGATGCAATCTTCTATACGACTTGGCAGATTTTCAACAATTTAATTGAGTTTTACTTTACTATGTAATGCTCAATTGTGATCAAATTAAAGTCGACTACATTGTTAAACTGAGCCGTTACTAAGTGTCCTATCCGGAGGGAGTTGATTAATGCTTTTGACCTGATACAATCTCAAAATTGGCAGTTGTCTGACGATTGCCATTTTTGTTCAATAGTCGTAAGATTCATCAAATACAAGACACGAGTACATATTTTTACTGCCCTTCGCAGGGTGGGCAAATTTCGATGCTTGTATAGGGAAACTCGGTAGCTATAGGAGATACAAAAAAATGGAAGTCACATTCTCGATCTCTTATTTAGAGGTAAATTCAATGACTGGAACAAAAATTTGATAATGTCTTTTGTTTTCGAATTATAAGCATTATTCAATTTTTCGACATTAAGACACGTGTGGATATCGTGGGTGTTTGTAAAGTTAGAAGAAAATAGATTTCCCTTTCTTGAAGAACTTTCTTCTGTATAATCCAGTGCTGTCGTGAAAAATCGAAAAAATTTTCAATTTCGAGTTATGGCCCAAAGTTATATTTTTCCAGATAGGAATCATAGTTTCTATGGCTTAGTTAGGACAGATTTTGTTTTAGTTTCTAACTATGAATCATATGTCGCTTTTGATGTATAAGACTTTAATAGCGAAAATAATATTTTACTATATTACTTTTTGGGTTTTCAATATTTTTTCCAAGTAGTTTATCCGCTTATCAGTAAATTGCATATTAACGATTTTGTTTCTGTGATGATAACAATTCACTCATTCAATCGTGAAAGTGAAGCTTTATTCAAAGTAATAATAATTATTGTGATATTGCATTTGAAACTAATTTCAATCGCTATCTATTGGGCACAAGGCAACGTGCCCACCAATGTGCTACCCAACCACCAAGACAAATACAGAAAGAAATTCGCATGTAATTCAGTTGCTAATGCTAATGCTCTAAACTATGTTCCGGGGAACGTTCTGAAGGGTACCTATTTCAAGAATGATTCGGCTGCCTACGGTTATCTTTGCCATACCCGATTATACCGTCGGTTTGACCACAAAACAGCGTATTCCCAGTAAACGTCTTGCCTTCATAGTGTACAGTGTGTGAATTCAATTCGAAGACGTGAAGTCTGAACTCTGAAGATGGAAGTTGATTGTGTGCGAAATCTTTGAAAACCAGCTATCGTTTGAGGAAAAACTTGATTAAAAAGAAAGAACTATTCCTAAACTTCAAATGAACTAAACTTTTAGAAGTAAAACCCAAACTTACAATAGAGTATTCAACAAGAATATCTATGAAAAATACGAGTGGATGTGGGGATGTTCAGTAACAAATAAACTATTTTGTTTCATGTGCTTAATTTTTAAGAAAGAGGTTAGTGCGTGAAATAAACAAGGGTTGAATGATTCAAAACACATCGCAGAGAGGGGAAAGATACACGAAAATTCCGTTTCTCACACGAAAGCATGGATTTTAGTGTTCTAGGTAAACTGAACATACGTTAGTTAGAAGTGCTTATTTGTGATATAAAATTAAGCACAACGAAGTTGTGGAAAAAAATTGTCACATATTGCGTCGGTTAATTATTTGTATAAAATTTTGCGGGACCTATGAATTGGTGTTACGAGACAATGATTAGACATTGACTTCGGAAAATCCAGGTACTTGTGTAGGCTTAATCAGCTTTGCAGCTGAATTAGACGCTGTGCTTGCAATACATATGAAAGGTTCTGATTCACAAGTGCTCAAAGGCATCTCAAAAACTATTCTGAACAAATTGCTAGATGCAATGTTGTAATTTTGCAAGCAGGAAATATTAAAAGAAATTAAATCTGCAAATACCATTGCTTTGGAGGCCGATAAAACTACAGACACCTCTAATCATCAGAAAATGGTTGTTATTATTCGATACGTGTTTAATGGACAAATTTCCGAATTTTTTTTTCTCAAATCGGGTGGACATATAGCTGATGTATTTGAAAAACATTGCTGAATGAATTGCTAACTATTTTAAATTCTCTTCTTCTTGGACTGATAACAATAAGCTAATCGCTCAAATTTACGATGGGACGTCCGTGATGAGTGGTAAGACAAATGGTGTTCAAGCCATTAACGAAAGTACATTATATTCACTGTGACGCGCATCAATTTAATTCAATTATTGAACGAGCGGTACAGTGCAATAGAAAAGTAAAAATTTTCTTTGCAAATTTGCAGTCATTGCAAGCTTTTTTCTCGATAGCCAAAACGAACGGTAATTCTTGATGAAATAGTCAAACGTAGATTACCACGGGTTATCCCTATACGCTGGATTTTCAATAGTCGATCTGTGAACACATTATTTGAACACCAGAATCCTTTCAAAGAATGCTTAGACAAAATTATTGACGAAGATGGGATGGATTCAGTTACTATTAGTGAAGCAAGTGGTTTATTGAAACATTTGAATTACTTGAAATTTCTCTACTGGTTGAAAATATTTCATCATGCCACATGTTGAAATATTATTCAATCAAACTCAAATGTACGGAATTGACAGTGCTCAACTGCAAAAGGCAATTGAACAATTCCAACAGTAAATTATTCGCATTAGAAATTCTACTGACAATGACAATCAAGATCACAATAATGAAGTAGGAAAAGCTAAAAACGACAGCTGGAGATTGCAAAGGAAGTATGTCATTCTCAAAATTTTAATACTTATAGACATGCATTTCTACAAAAACATTATTTTTTCCTCCTCATAATATCAGGGATTATTGAATAGCAATTTTGGAAATAACTGGGAGAGAACCAGTAACGTGGCCACCACGATCACCTGGCATAACGCCACTGGACTTTTTCTTCTGGGGCTACATTGAAGAGAACTTATACAAGAAAATCAGTAACGACATAAATGAACTCAAATATTTCATAGACTGTGTGAACTCCGTTTCAAATCTTCATGTTTATAAAGCAGTTCAGAGTGTGACGAACATTTGTTTTAATTTGTATTTCTATATTGTAGCTGTGGTGTATTATAAAATAAGATATAAATATAAATTTTTTGGTCTTGGCTTGTTGAAGGACCTACAATTAATAAGACTTTATTTTAACCTTTTGAAAATAGCTTTATTAGGTTGTCTCCTTTCTGGATAGCGATTGAAATATATTTTAGATGCAATATCACAATTGTTATTACTTGAATTACTGAATGAAGTTTTCTTTCTAACATAACATATATCTCGTAATTTTCATGAGACATCTTCATTTTTACGATTAAATGAGTTAATTGTTATCATGATGAAAACAAAATCGTTAATGAGAAATTTACTGACAATCAGATAAGCAGATGAAACCAACCTACTCGGAATAATTATAAAAAAATATTATTTTTCTATTAAGGACTTAAAAACAAAAGCGAGCCGACATATCATACATAGTTAAAAATAGAAAAAAATCCGTTTCCACTAAACCATAGTTAACTTCATTTGTCGACGCCAGTGGATTATACAGAAAACAGTGCCTCAAGAATTTTAAAGTTATGCTCTCCTAACTTTATAAAAAACCATGATATTCATGTGTCCAAAAGTCGAGCTTTTGCTTATCACTCGGAAACAGAATACGATAAATTTTTGTTTCCGCCAGTGAATTTGTCTCAAAAATAGAGATAGAGAATGTTATTTTTTTTTTGTATCTCCTATAGCTACCCTATGCAAAATCGAAATTCGTTGAAATTAGGTATCTCGGTTAGGCTGTTGATAAGGTCTGTTATTTTGTGGAATATTGAATGTACGAGATACTAAGCTCACAGAACAAGGTTTAGAAGAAAATTGACCCTGTTGGTTTCGGGTGACAATACTCATAGGGGTTGGTTTAGAAGTGGACGGCCCATTCGGCGAATTCTTCCAAATATTACGGGGTGAACCAAACACTTGATTATTAACGGAATATTTAGGTGGTCGCATTACAGGTCTGGGTTTACTTTGTCTAGGGCCTCTAGTAAATTGATTAGAGACATTTTGATATTGTTTGACTGAGGTTGCCTAAAGAAATTTGACTGTAATAACTCTGCGAATTCTGCAATCGCTGTTGTGTATGCTGTTTGAACATGTGAGCTGTATGAATAGATTGATTAGATTTTTGCAAATATCTAATTTTATTGTCTTCAATGATATATTCTTGCGCATCGGCTGAAGAATTTTGTTTCATAGACCTAATCATAGGACTTATTTCGTCTAAATGAGGGTCGAAATATTGCATATTGTTGATGAGAGTTGAAGCGGGTGGTGGTAGGTGTAACTTTCTGGCATCATAAAAAACATGTTCCATACATGTCAAACTATTCATAGGTAATGTTTTGCCTTAATATGCTGTTTTTGAGCCTTATTATGAATTTATCTTTTACAAATATTTGTTTTTAAAGTAAACAATTTGAATATAAAAGAACATTTTAGACAATTAGTTACTTACTGACCAGCCCTACTTTTCGGCGTTTATTTTTTTGAAATTTGGGATGAACAAGCTAACAAATTTTATTATTTAAAAATGGTTACTAAAAAAAAACATGATAATTGTTTGAAAATTTCTGATGTATGAACATTCTTATACGTTCTATGATGCCAGATCATAATTTTATAACGCCAGAAGATTACCACATCATTTAATTTTTACTTCTGCGAATAACTACATATCTTGAGAACGTCCGGCTGAACCAAGACATTCCTTTCTAGAATATCTGACATGTAGAGCTCGAAATGATTTGTGTTATATGCCAGATAGTCACCAAATGCAGATTTTCATCCATACACTGGCTCTTGGATTATAACAAGAGTGTATATATCAATATTCAATGATTTTAAATATAAATGGACATAATACCGTCTACATGTTACTGGAGCGGTGTTTGCGGATAACGAGGTGAGAGTACAGGCAAGAGAATAGTGACAGTCTGCCTTCAGTTTTGACCAGCTGTGAATTTATAATCTCAGCTTATAATGTGACGGATTGACCACTCGCCATTCGATGTATCTTAGCACAATCTGACTATTTCTGCATTGGCTAATGCCTGGGATGATTTTGAGTTACGAAGAACTGATACATTTATATAATAAAGATTTTGATAGTATCTAGTAAAAGTTCTTGAGCTCCAGAAAGGAGAAATAATGGTTTCGTTTGGTATCAATGGGACCATGACATATACTGCACCAATAAATTAACGGGACACTAACTAAATGGTTATATTTCTTCCTTAAGTGAAAATAACACATTGGATCTCAGTAAGTTGTTGCATTTATTATTTCTTATACAAGGTTGAATAAATTTGAACATTCCCAATTAAATAATCAAATTGTCCAAACGGTAAAATTCAGGTTTCTGATGCAATTTAAAAAAATCTAGTATGTCATTCAATTGCTACTTATGGTCTTGCATTATCATACTGGAAGAAGAGTTATGGTACTATGAGGGCTCTAGCAGCCACGACAGGGTTTGTGAGAACGTCATCGATGTATCAGCAGACATTCATTCGCTTAGGAATATTAACAAGGTCTGCCCGACTATCAAAAGAACCCACACCTTATCAGATCATCTTCCAAACCTGTGTACCTCCTGAACTAATTCTTCACGATAACGTTCAACTATACGTGCCCAAATTTGGAGACGATCACCACACTTTGTCTCATCGCTTAAGAGAACAGAGGACCACTACTTCATTCCTCAATCTGCATGTAGTCGGTTGGTTTCGTGAGCCATAATCAACCGTTGCTTCCGGACTGGCCTCCTCAAACTTATATTATTTTACCGTAACCCTTTTCCACATGGATTCCGTACAAAATTGAACTTCACTCCACTAGCACTTCTGAGGTCATTTTGTAGGTCTCGAGCAGTGGATGTTCGTCGACTATGGGCACAATTCCGCAAAAAAACTGTGTTCCTGAAGGGTTGTCACACGTTTTCGATCCTGACCATCTGGTTTACCACAACTTCCTGTCTGTAACTAGCGATGCCAAACCCTGAATGTTGCCTTGCCACATTACTATACTTGTGCCTTCTTTTATCAATGTTACGGCTTTTGCAACTTCAATTTCACTCAGAGGCCTCATTTCAGTAGCATACACTTTAAAGTGACAAGTGATTGCTTGTGTCATAGCACACTAGATTATTCAAGAGTAGTACTTTCTTTCTATGTGATTATTTTTCTTTTTGCTGGGTTTTTCGGTAACAAAATTGAATTATTCAAATTTACTTACCCTTTGTATATGAAAAAGTTAACAATGTACTGAATTTCAATGTTTTAGTAATAGATATAACCATTTTACGCTTATTTATGGGAGCACTGTATTTACGGAAACTATTGGAAGCTAATGATATACGAGTATGATGAGTACGCTAGATCGATTTACCTTTGTGTGGGCCACAACTTTTTCTAAGTAGTCGAGGGAATAAAGCACTAAAATAGGCCAAATCTGGGAAAGTTGGCGCAGTTGGATGGATTGAGATGCGGTTTTCTGCATTCGATTCAGAAAGTGATTTAGAAACTTTGTCCGGTATTTTTGTTTTGCGGAAAAAATTTGTTAAATTTCTACAGCCAAAAAATGCATTTTTCTAAGTGCACTTTTTGAGGTGAATAAAAAAACGGACTCGAATTGGTTTCTCGGGGGTTTTTGGGGTCGCTGAATACGAATATGATATTTAAAAAATTCCCTGAGGTCGCCTTGGACCTCCCCGGGGGTATACTAGCGTCCTGACGTCCTGGATATTGACGAAATTATTGAAAAAATTGTTTTTAATGTTTGTCAACTGTTCGAAAGGTGATATGAAGGTTGCTAGTGATGATAACGACATGAAAAAACTCTTCTGCAATACCTGGTGTACCCTGCGTCCGGGTATCGATGTCATCTTCTAGGAATTTGCTAATTTTTCTTCATAAAAGGTAACAAATTCTAGCTCTCGTGGGTTTTCAAAGTGGCTGATCACGACTGTGACACTCACAGTGTTCTGCAAGTTACCTGGGAGTATTTCCGGGACACTCGATCCCTGTGTATCCACGTCATCTTTTAGGAATTTCTTGTTTTTTTTAAATTAAATGTAATAAATTCTAGCTCTCGGGGGTTTTCAAAGTTGCCGATCAAGACCGTGACCCTCACAGTTTTCATGCATAGTCGTGATCGGCAACTTTGAAAACCTCCGAGAGCTAGAATTTATTACATTTAATTAAAAAGAAACAAGAAATTCCTGGAAGATGACGTGGATACACAGGGCTCGAGTGTCCCGGAAATACCCCCAGGTAATTTGCAGAACATTGTGAGTGTCACAGTCGTGATCGGCGACTTTAAAAACCCCCGAGAGCTATAATTTGTTACCTTTTATGAAGAAAAATTAGCAAATTCCTAGAAGATGACGTCGTTACCCGGACGTAGGGTACACCAGGTATTGCAGAAGAGTTTTTTCATGTCGTTATCATCACTAGCAACCTTCATATCACCTTTCGAACAGTTGACAAACATTAAAAATAATTTGTTCATTAATTTCGTCGATATCCAGGACGTCAGGACGCTAGTATACCCCCGGGGAGGTCCAAGGCGACCTCAGGGAATTTTTTAAATATCATATTCGTGTTCAGCGACCCCAAAAACCCCCGAGAAACCAATTCGAGTCCGTTTTTTTATTCACCTCAAAAAGTGCACTTAGAAAAATGCATTTTTTGGCTGTAGAAATGCAACAAATTTTTTCCGCAAAACGAAAATACCGGACAAAGTTTCTAAATCACTTTCTGAATCGATTGCAGAAAACCGCATCTCAATCCATCCAACTGCGCCAACTTTCCCAGGTTCAATGCTTTATTTCCTCGACTAAAGCGAATGGACAGCTTTTCCATATAATGAAGGTACCGCAGTAGTGAACAATCTTCGACCATTCATAGCTAGATTTGAAATAGATACTGAGCGGGATATCCGAATTTTTCGAGTTCAAGGTTACAGTAAAAAAGGCAATTGTTCAACTTAACATGACGACTTAGTTGCCGAAATACTTACTTAGATTTCCAAGCATCAATTTGGCAGATTTATTTGATGATTTTGTGTTTTATTTAGTCACCAGATTCTATTAAGACTATTTTCCGGGAGAAATGGTGCTGAAATTAATTCATTTCTATACCGGGAGATTCAAAATTGAGAATCACCTTCTCAAGAGCTGGATTATCTCATGGCAACAAGATGAATGGGCAGTTCAAATGAGCATGTACACAGAAATTATGCCTCATCAATTTCATTGAATATAATATTCATTTGATTACATTGGCGCCGGAAGGCAATGACCTCTGGAAAAATATAGCGAACGGTTCAGACTGCGAAATGAACAGTTACGAATAATTAATGATATCAAAACGGGAAAAATCAGTACCTAACATATTTAAAGAAACTCGTGAATCATGCCAATTGCTATTTAGATATGGGAGAGTTCTGAACTGCATGTCCAGAAATGTGGGTTGCATTTTGTACTATTGTACTATTGTTGACACAATAGGACTGTCTTGTCAACATCGTTGGTTATAGAACATATAAAAAAGATTTCAATCAATTGAATTGTTACAAATTGATAATCAGCACTGTGTAACCGAAATCACAACAGTATCAACTAACATTTTGTCACTTTGATTTGAATAGTACGAAGAATAGGTTCGAGAAAGGTAATCACATGATAGTTGAAAAAGGAATCAATGAAAAAGATGATCAAGGTGGATGGAGAAACATTTAAGGTATCTGCTATCCTGACAATTAACTATCAAATTTCGAATAGCGAACCTCCTGCTTGTAAATTTCACGAAATAATGGAGGAAGTATAACCCAGTAGAGCTGGGAAATTCAAAGAAATGTCATATTGATCTCGGTTTTGTGACGGTAGGTGATTTATTATGGCGATTTCTGAAATTTCTATGAAATCATAAATAAATGAAATGATTTGATTATTCCAGAATAGATTAATACTGAGTGGTCAAGGTTAATTATATTTCATTTACTTCGACAGGTTAAATAATGCAGTGTGACTTTTTCATGAAAAGTTGATTGTTTGTCAACCATAACTTTCCGCTGGTTTATCGTATTACCATTCATCAGGCTTTTGTAATATGATATAAAGAATGATGATCATCTACTAGAATCTCAGTAAGTTGATTTTCAATAGTCATATTATGTGGAAGATAATTTATAAAAATTAGGAAAGTAAGGGACCCAGGAAAGAGCCTTGACCCCATCTTATTAATGAAACGCAACGATATTATCTTTGTGAAATAACGTTTCACTTCTATTTATAAACTAAGATTGAAATAGGTACATAGTTCTTCTTAATTCATTCAATCAAGGGACTAGGATAGATCAGTAAAGGTACTGAAAACTCCATGTTCGTCCTCAAAGGTACTGTGAATGCGTTGCACCATATACAATGGCAGTTTTTATTGTGAGACTCTTCCTGAATGTAAATATTGTAGTAATTGATTGAACATATTTTTTTTGGCCCAATCACATGGATTAATTAGTTAGTCCACATCAGTTATCCTCTATGAGCAGGCTGAATTTAAATTGTGGAAATTTTTCTTAGTAGATGAATTACATTATTTTTATCCCATAATGTACTAATAAAATAAACAGGCGAGCAAATACTAACGTATGCAGAAACATTATTCATTATATAGGTACAATTTATCGAATTGTTCATCATATCAGGTTTAGACCTCGCTATGATTGAAAAAAACTAATCGCGACCCATGAGCTAATGTTTCCCGTCTAGTGAAGCATGTTAACAATTGGCATTAGAACCGAGCTTTTTTTCTGAGGATGTCAACATAATTAGTTTTACGAGTGAATGGAATTGCTCACCAACCAGTGTGCGATATCTTTACAATGATTATCTACTCCAGCTTACTAGTAGTTTGCATGTATACAGAGTGATCCAACGAAAAGTATGCACCTAGCTTTTCTCCTTTGTTTAGAATTGAAAGCAAAAATGCTCGGACACGTGGAGTTTGCTTTTGAGGGGGACACATTTTAGACATATTTTTCAACCTGTGCCTTTAACGCCCTAGCGAGGGGGCGTCACAACCCTAAAATTTTAAATGGAAAGTGGGGTCGAGTGATATATCATTTGAACGGGCACAAAATTATGTTTCTAATGATACTTTATTTGTTGAAATTTACTCAAAACAGTTAATGCGAAAACGGCTTTAAGAATATTAACCCGATAATTTTGGTATTAATGAAAAATACAAATAAGTTTTGGTTATTAAGAATCAAAACATTTACAATTAGTAGTACTTACGTTTCAATGTTTGTTACTTGTAACAGTGCTTTGTAAAAAAAGTAAACACGCTGTTAAATTGATTTATTAAAACGTTACTTCAACAAGTGTTGAAAATGTGACCCACTTGCTTCCATACAATAATACAGATTTTGTTCAAATCTATTTCTAACATTTTGTAGCATATCAGGTGTTATGCTTCTGCATTGTGCTGTAATCCGTTGGCGAAGATCTTCTATGGACTCGGGCTTCGTAGCAAAACATTTATTTTTCAAGTGTCCCCATAGAAAAAAGTCCAAAGGCGATAAATCAGGTGACCTAGCAGGCCATTCAATTGGGCCTCTCCTTCCAATCCACTGTGCGGGGAACCGGTTATCTAAAAATTCTCTTACAGGAGCAGCATAGTGCGGAGGTGCTCCATCTTGCTGGAAATGAAATCATGATCGGCATCATGATTTTGGTCGTCTTCTATTATCTATGTTATGAAAGGATCAATTGCATCGTCAAGCATGTTTAGGTAGACTTCACCAGTTAAATTTCCAGGAATGAAAAGTGGTCCTATGATATGACTTCCTAATATGCCACACCAGACGTTTATTTTTTGAGGGTATTGGGTATGAACCTCACGGAATAGATGTGGGTTACTGTCATCCCAGTAACGGCAATTATGCCTATTCACAGCTCCATTCAAATAAAATGTACACTCATCGGTAAAACAAATGTTAAACAATAAGTGCGGATCTTCAATTAAACGCTGGCTCATTTGTTCACAAAATTGCAGCCTTCGATCAGGATCATACTCATTTAGTTCCTGTACTAATTTAATTTTGTACGGATGAAATTTGTACGCTTTTAAAATCCGTATTATGGATGAACGGGAGACTCCTGAGGCTTCAGCTAGTTGACGGGTACTTTGAGTATGATCCAATTGAACATGCCCCAAAACAGCGACTTCCACAGCTTCATTTCTGATGGGGTTCTGCGGCTGGTGTTTCACATTACAAACAGATCCGGTATCGACTAACTTTCTAACTAACTTGGCAACATACGAATCATTAACATTTTTATCGGGATGACTGTTCTTAAACAAGCGAGCAGTTAGTCTAGCACAACTATTATTTTGAAAATAAAGTTTAACAATTTCAACTCGTTCTGGAATGGAATAAACCATTTTGTACAGTGAAATTGAAATAACTTCAAAAGCGACCAGACTGAATCAATGATGGGACTAAAATAACAGTTTGCCTAAATTCTTTTCCTACACTTATTTGCAGTTTTTTTCGACAAAAAAACGCAAACGATAAATGTTTTTTTTTTGTGATGAACAAAAAATTAAATTGAAATGTTGCTTTCGGTAAAATGAAGTAATTTAGAAATGATTGTAGTTATTCTGATTCCTAATAACCAAAACTTATTTGTATGTTTCATTAATATCTAAATTATCGGGTAAATGTTCTTAAAGCCGTTTTCGCATTAACTGTTCGAATAAATTTCAATAAATAGGGTATCATTAGAAAGATAATTTTGTGCCCGTTCAAATGATATATCACTCGACCCCACTTTCCATTTAAAATTTTAGGGTTGTGACGCCCCCTCGCTAGGGCGTTAAAGGCACAGGTTGAAAAATATGTCTAAAATGTGTCCCCCTCAAAAGCAAACTCCAGGTGTCCGAGCATTTTTGCTTTCAATTCTAAACAAAGGAGAAAAGCTAGGTGCATACTTTTCGTTGTACCACTCTGTATAACGAAGAGCATTAGATTAGAGATTTAATTTTTATTTGCTGACAATTATGAGGATGCTTAGGCTCTCTTGCCTCATATGCAGAATAGTACACACCGCCAATGCAACTACTGAAATTCATATATTCGTGTGCATGAAATACAAACATTGTCGATATGCACTCTGGAATAATCCAGGAGTAGGAACGTGAGAACGCATCTATTGTTGTGGCATGAATCATGTGTAAAGGAATGCATATTGAGGTTCTCATGAGATTCTGATTTGAATTGAAATACGGATGAGAATGTTGTGATTTAT
The DNA here is from genome assembly GCA_958510875.1 of Endomychus coccineus. Lineage (NCBI taxonomy): Eukaryota > Metazoa > Arthropoda > Insecta > Coleoptera > Endomychidae > Endomychus > Endomychus coccineus. The sequence goes on along the minus strand of OY294069.1, from coordinate 139,118,976 downwards.
ACTGACCGAGAGGTCTCCTCCATAAAAAGGATGGATGACAAAAGTTTCGTTGCCTACGTGGATAACTCCGCTGACTCCATTACAGGTGTGAAAGGCTGCAGAAGCGCCTGGATAATCTTGTACAGTCCCATGGTAGTAACAGTGCTCGATATCCTGAAAAGAATATGTATTACAGATACAGTTAAGTAGTTAAGGCTAAGTATTTACATATATAGAATGTGACAGATGGTAGTTCTGGAAATTTATTGAAAATAATATCATTGAGCTGAACAATTAAATATGAAAGGAGAAGAAATCAGTTGAAGAACACGGTAGAATTTCCCATTCGATATACGCTTGATACTTGACATGACCGTGTGTTGTCAATGTCATTCCAAAATACTAGAGTTGCTCGATTTATGTTGAAGAATTTTATATCCTGTTCAATTTTTTTTCCAATTGCAATCCATATTAATAATAACACAGTAAGAAGGACAAAATTATATATTCATGACGCAGATAGGAACAATACACCCCAGACTTTTACAGATCTACTTTCTTCTTTCAGTCAATGATACCAGATAGCACTGTGTAAATTTGTATTTCAATTGAAGTTTAAATTTTGATTTGGTATAATACCTAAGAAGTTAAATTCACAACTCTAAAAATACCAGCATTTTGGAGGAAATAGTAAGAAATGGCATTGGAGCCATAAATCGAAATAGGGGGCAATAGGGGTAGTTTTGAAGATATGATGAGAAGATAATGGGCGATATATTGAGCAGTTTAATTAGACTCTAGATTAATTTTTTCGAAACTTCCTCATCAATTGTAATAAGGTTTAGTGTGAAATTTTCACTTATAATATCACAAGAGCTTAAATTACTTCCGGAAATTTTCTTCGCGACTAATTTTCAAAATATTCGTGCCCGAAAGAAAATTTCCAGGAATAATTTAAGCTTGCATGGTATTCGGTGACAAAATTTCACACCATAATTTGGAAAAAAATTATTAATCCAATCTGACATTTTAAATTAATTTCACTGCTTGTCAAGTCCACCATGTTTCGTTAAATAAAAAATATTACCAACTTTAGTTACACCAAATGCTAAAACTCAGATGGGTATTAGATCAGACTATTGCCCTTTCATAATGCTAGGTCACTAAAGGTGGTAGGAATGTATTTTTTGTTAAAGTAATCCATAACACTTCTAATGTAAAAAATATAATATTAACATGGTTTGTTGCAGTAGGTGGCCGTGATATAGGCGGCCATGCTTTTGACAGATGAGGTTTATATTGGTAAATTACATTGTGTTACTGTATAGTAAACCAGCAAACAAAGATATTCTTATGTAAAACATTTCTTGTAAGCATTTGCGTTAAGCAATTTGAGGAAAATGAAATGCTTTGAAAAGTACAATTTATGTAAATACTGCAAAGAGTTGAGTCAAGTGCAAATATGTCATCCAAAATTAATATATTTAACGAATTTAATGGAAGATTGCGACCAGGAAGCGTTAGAGTTGAATGGTTTCTTTACGAAAATCCAAGAAAAAGAGATTTGAACAAAATTGTTTCAAAATATTACATATATGTCCTAAAACACAGACATCTAATTAATTCGTCACCTTCCTATTCACCATTAAGAAGAGAGGATGGGTTAGAATTCAAACAACATTTAAATCTTACTATGTTTGTAGATCGTACGTTTTTTGAAATATAAATTGTTAATGCATAATAATTAAACAAATTTGTGTTTTCTGTTTAATGAAACTTTATAGCGAATAATAAATAATAATGTTAATTCTTATAGAAATTTTGCATTATTCACAGGTATATCTACAATATTTAATGGTTGTAGATCATATGTTTACCTTTTCAACTGTCAAAAATTTTCCACTTGAATATCGTGGCGCCACGAAAAAATTTCCGGAAATTTTTTTGGTTGCCATGGTAACTAGTCAAAATTAAGGCATCTTTTTGGTTAAAAAGTAGAGGTGGGAAATTTTCGAGCCAGAATCCGATTTAGAAAATACGAACTTGATAATGGTTTATAATACGTTGTGGAATAATTAATTGTGGTACATAGTTATAAACAGGATAATCACTTCTATGAAAATGCAGGTCCGTATTGAAAAAATGAAAGATGATGGTTCTAAGAATACAATACGTGGTATTCAAAACAAATTTGATGCCATTCTGTAAAGGAGAAAAAGTGTAATCAGTTCCTTTATATTTCGCCAAACAATTGCGGAGAATGAAATGAAGCAGTTCGCATTCTTTACCGTTTTCAAAATAACTTCAAAATTGAGTGAAACTGAATTTTGTGAAACCGGACCTTAGTAATTAATTAGTAGTTCAATTCCGGAAATTTTTCTCGGAATAACCTATCTTCGAAGTCAGTCACATAGTTACCGTGTTCCCAATACACCAAGCTGAATAATGGGAGACACTGTATATTTATTGAAGTGTACGTACATTTGTGTTTCATTTACATCTTACTATTCAAGTTCGAATAAAGTGGAAGAACATAGTCGTATTCAAAAAAAATTAAAATTGTTACGTTTCGTTTATTAAAGGTTGGAATTTATTGATATTGGTATATACTGGTCATTCTGGCGAAAAAAAATGTATCTTGTATAAAGAGTACTTATATGGAATATGTTGATAATACTGAAAGAAATATACATTTTCTTGATCAAAACCTTTTTTTTTAAACAAATCAGTGAAAAAATAGACTCAATTTATCGAACCTATTATAAATATAATTTCTTTTTATTGTCCACTGCCACGGAATCTTTATTCATTCCCCCTCTCTATTTGATTAGATTTTTAGAGCATCCTGCATAACATATTAGTATTATGTTGAACTAATCAGCAAATAGATAGTTTTTGAAATAGAGACCAACATTTCAGCTGAATAGCTTAAATTGTTTTGGGGTTATTGAAATTGAAGCAATGCGACGATTTTGACAAAAATTTTATAAATTTGTAAATATCTCAAAATTTGTTTGAGATCTGAGAAACTGTTTGCACATGAGACATGTTTAATAAGATGAAATTATAAACAATGAATATTCTTGAGTTATACGATGTAGAAATCCCCAAAAAATGCTCCTAATTGAAAACATTTTTTTGCCATGTCATCTTTCTGCCTGATGAGAGACCATTGCAAAATTATGAAATTCTAGATGCTAATGCAATTTTGGCCGAAAGATTGAATATTTGGGGCTGTATTAGGAATTTTTACGACATTCCTGCATCTACAATTCAGAAAATCAACAACGATCCTTCGAGAATCTTTATAATCTCGACAAGACTGGTATAAGCAATGTACAATCCAAACACTTCAGGGTGATTTCACTAAAAGGAAAAAGACAAGTTGGGCAATTACTCCAGAGAGGGGATCATTGCAGACAATGGTGACTAGCATGAATACTGCAGGTGAGTTTTTACCACCAATGCTAGTGTTTCCCGGAAAGAAAATGAAATTGATGATGCACCGTCAGGGACAATTGCTGGATGCCATCCATCGGGATGGATACAGCAACAACTATTTTCTCAGTGATTTTGGACACTTTATTAAGCATGCAACATCGCTTGATGACCAGTAGTTCTAATTTTTGATTTAATTACTCTCACACTAATAATTTAGATGTGATTAAGCTTGACAGAACTAATAGTGTCTTAATTATTGGTCTCCCACTCGAAACATAACATTCAGCAGCTAGATCTGGCATTTATGGCTTCAATCAAAACATATTATTCTAAAGAAATTAACTGCTTCCTCAAGAATCACGTACGTCGGAATATTCCTGTTTATCGGATAGGTGAATTGTTGAGTAGAGCTTACTTGAAAGCAGCTACGGCCAAAAAGGCTGCGAATGGTTTTAGAAAATGTGGCATATACCCTTCTAACAGACACATTTCCCAAGATCACGGTTTTGCAATCAATATCCAGAGGAAAGGACAAAGCACTGCACAAGAGAACGATTTGACACAGGTAACTTTTCCTCACCATAAAGAGTCTACGCCATCACGTAATGGTCTTATCGCTTATACAGACATAATTTCTTTACCATGTTGCAGCTTTTATTCGAATAAAAAAAGTCTCAAACAGGACCGGCATAATTATTATCCCGAACTTCATATAAGAGTGAATTAGAACATAGTTAGGAAAACTTTAGCAAGAAGAATTCCGCGAAAAAGAAACTTGTGCCTTAGACGGAGCCGCCTCATCAAAAAATAAAAGAAACCACCAAAGAAGAATAAATGAAATATACGAAAGAAAAGTGCTGATTCATCAAAAGTGAAGAAACAACCAAAGAAGAATAAACGAAGTATGGGAGAGAAAACTGACAGCAGTGAGTCAGACGTAAATTTAGAACTGGATGAATTGCAGTTCTGAGAACGAAGACCACGATGATGAAGCTACGGTGAGGGTGTTTTGTTCGGAGCTATACTCACCAGCTGGTATACAAGGAGAAAAATGGATAAGATGCTAGAATTGTTACAAATGGGGATATGAACAGTGCGCAAATTCAGACAAGAACAAACTTGTAAACACACACAAACTTTTAAAGTCTTTTAAAAGTGTTCTGATATCGGATTTGTGATATTAGGATATCACATCCACTTTTCATAAATCTTGTTAGATTCAGATTTTTTTTGCGTTGTTAAAAACTTTATCTCTATATAATTTTTCAGGTATCATATATTTGTTTTATTATAAATGGAATATACTACAGGCCAAATATAGCAGCCATTCGATAGCTTTCCTTTACTATGGAGAGCAACTCGTTGGTATAGTAAATAGTTCATATTATACCGTGGACCTTTACTGAAATAAGTAAATTAGCTGATTAAATCCCATTGTGTTGGTTCTCCCCACGTTCATATATATAGGTCTGGAATCTCTATGTTTGACATGAGGCTCTTACATGTCGCTAAACTCGTAGTCCCTTGCTCAGCCACCAGCTAGCGCATGGATCGAAGTATGTTGTCAGGATTAGGCGCCATCACGGTCGTACATACAGGTCTGGAAATTCGCGGCTGTTTCCTATGTGAGAAGTGGGACCGCTAAGCGTCGACTGTCGCGTAGTACCAGAAGTCGTCACGTAGGAGTATTCTCTGACAACTGTCAGTTGACTTGTAAACACAAGGTATACCTGCGTTTTTAGAAACAAATTACAAAATTGTGCATTGTGCCGGAATTCAAAACGGGGTACAAAAGTGGAAAGCAAGAAACTTCTGTCTTTAAAGTGCCGAAAGATGCGGAAATGCGAAAAAAGCGGATGCTTGCGATTCCGGATAGAAATCGTTTCAACGAGGTCTTCTATGTGTGCGTCATGTATAACGAAAAAGGGGAAGTTATTTTTAAGATGAGCAATACATTTTGACAAGAGTAACAGTTCTATCCCTCCCTCTCTCAAATCAGAATAGTGAATATTGCGTTACGAGAAAAATTATTTCACTTAACAATGTGATTGTTGCCGTACTTCGAGATCCAAGCGCTAGATAGTGGCTGAGCGAGGGACTACGAGTTTGGCGACGCGTAAGAGACCCATGTCAAACATACGAGTCCCCAGACCTGTATGTACGACCGTGGGCGCCATATCGTTCAAACACGGTCGTATACGTGCCAGAGAACACCCTTCGTCACCCGTGACGTCTTTTGGTACTACGCGACAGTTGACGCTTAGCGAACTCACTTCTTACATAGGAAACAGCCTCGAGATTCCAGACCTGTATATACGACCATGTCCCCCCCGATTTGAAAATAAACCTACATATTGATTTATTATTTTCAAATAAAAACGCATTTTAACGAAAGGCAATTGAAAATAATATACTATTCTTATATTGCAATGGAATGATAGAGATTATTTCACTAGATTCCATAAATTCACTTAATTTAATATATTGCTCTTCTTTCTTAAAACTGGTACCGTGACCTAGACACGTACTGAATACAAATGTTATGCTGATAAATATGCAACATAAACAATAGGTCAGCAATGTGAAAAGTCAATGTCAACCTTCGTAAGAGGAAAAGGCTCCACCTTGATGCTTTGTATCTAGAGAACGAAAGCAGCTTAGGATAAGTTCGTATAATGAAGTATAAAAGAAATATGCATGAAGATTAAGACAATGTGACATAAATGTTATCAATATTCTACGTTAGTCTATCAGGCATGGGTAACCCAAGGCCCTTGGGCCGAATCCTGCCCGCTGATAAGTTTTGTCCGGCCCCCTCGTATTAATAAAAATCACGCGAAAAGCTGTAAAAAATAACGCGTCCGAGTAATTTCTATCGAAGCTGCTTAAATTAATTATTGTTACATCTGCCGCATCTCGTGGCCACGCTTCGAAGTTCCGAAAATGTAGTCCTTGATAGTTTGATACAGTGAGACAGAAATGTCGCTAGCAGTGACCTATGAATTAATTCAAGAATTTTCCAGAATGTTAAAATCACGCTATTCATGCGCGATCGCCGCCTCTCGCCAGTCCCCTTGTTATGAATATTGTTCGTTACGTTCAGAAAGTAATTAGTTCATCTAAAACAGAGTAAGTTAGTTGAGGTATTATTTGAGTTATATTCGGTCATAAAATATGTCTGGGCCGTCTTCCAGTAAATACAGAAAGGTTGATCAAGAACGTCGTATCTTCCGAAAAATGAACCCAAGAATAAAGAATATTTTTTTGTTATATATATATATATATAGGGAAAAAACAATTTGTCTGATACGTAATGAAGCAGTTGCTGTTTTAAAAGAATATAATTTAAGAAGACATTAAGCATTTGGAAATATATGGGAAATTAACAGGTCAATTAGGAAGCGACAGCATCGAAAAACTAAAAATAAATTCAGCTGATCAGCAAAATATTTTTTTTAAATGCAATGCAGACGCAGAAAGTATTGTTCGAGCAAGTTATGCTGTTAGTAAAAAATTGGTAGAATATTCAAAGCCATTTTCCGAAGGTGAATTTGTGAAAGAGTGCTTACTAGAAGTTTCAAATATTTTATGCCCCGAAAATAATAAAAAATTTGAACATATCAGTTTATCTCGAAGAATGGTTACAAGATGAAAAGATTTGATGACAGAAAATATAAAAGCTACTCTTAGCAACACTGTGGGAAATTGTGTCTCATTCTCAATAGCTTTAGACGAGAGTACTGACATTAGTGATACAGTGTAACTAGCAATATTTATTAGGGCAATTGATGAAACTTTCACAATAACTGAAAAATTGCTCTCTCTTCAAGCAATGAAAGGTACTACAAAAGGAGAAGATATATTTCAAGAGATTGTGATGATATTTAATGCTTTCAATTTAGACTGGGCGAAATTAAATGGTGTTACTACAGATGGAGCTCCGGCAATGGTAGGAAAAAATGTAGGGGTAGTTGCGAAAATAGAAACAGAATTGTCATGCAGAAAAATTGATGAAAATCAACTGTTGTGTTTTCACTATATTATACACCTAGAAGATCTTTGTGCCAAAACAATAAAATTTAAGCACGTGATGGAAGTAGCTGTGTGAATTATATTAAATCAAGAGGTTTGAATCAACGTCAGTTCCAGCAATTTCTACATGATTTGGAAGCCGAATATGGGGATTTAATTTTTATTGTGAAGTTCGCTGACTCAGCAAAGGCAAGATGTTGATGCGACTTTACGAGTTGAGAGAGGAAATGTAAGCTTTTATGGAGATGAAAGAAAAACCCGAATTGGTCCTACAGCAAAAAAAAATGATGCGTGGCTATCTGATTTAGCATTTTTGGTTGACGTAATTGGTTACTTAAACGAGCTAAATAGGAATATACAGAAGCAAGGACAATTTGTACATGAATTATTCGCTCATATAAAATAATTTCAACCCAAAATTCGGTTGTGGGAAACTCAGCTTTCTTTCAGGAAATATGTATCATTTCCTCACATTAGCGACACACAAAAATTTTGATAGGGATACGTTAGTCGAGGCATTGAGTTCTAAACAAAGAATTTACATCCAGGTTTCGGGATTTCTGTAAACGAGAAAAAGAGTTTGAAATATTCATAAATCTATTTACTGTGAACCTTGGACAAGCATCTATGTCTCTTCAAATGGAACTAATCCAACTTCAAGCAGATGATGTTTTGAAAAGTGTTTTTCGTGATGTGCCACTGCAAGACTTTTTATAAAAAATACATTCCCAAGGATACTTATTCAGGTTTGGTACATTTTTCATGCAAAATAGTGTTTGTTCGGTAATACTAATTGTTGTGAACAATTTTTTTCTAAAATGGCTTTCACGAAAGCAAAAAACAGATCAAGTCTTAGTGACGTTAATTTGGAAAACTCATTACGTGTCGCAACGACATTACAGTCACCAGATATTGAGCTTCTTTCAAAGCAAATGCAATCGCAGGTTTCTCATTAGGATTTTTAGTTCTAGTTTATTTTGTTTGTTTTCCAACACCAAACGTGTTTTAACCTTATGTTTCAATGGTTTATTTATCAAAATACCTGTTTAAGGTTTGTTTTATAAACTAAAAACTAAATAAATGATTTCTTGAAACTCATTTGTGATTAGATTTTAAATTTTTAATTGCGGCCCGTAGCCCATATGACATTTTTTATTTTGGCCCTTTCCAAAAAAAGGTTGCCCATGGTCTATACTATTGTAAATGGTGCAAGTTATCTAGATGTATAAGTGTTACAATAAACCATAACCAATCACCGAATTATTTCTATACTACCTATAACTAAGGACCCTAAGAACCTGAACACTACATGGCAATCTCTGGCAAACCATAGAAAGGACCTGAACACCACCTGGTGATTCATGCAAGCCCCTCTCTTTTAGGTGAACACCACAATACTAGAGATATAATGAGTTCAATAAAAATTAATGTGGGTATACGGAAAAATTTTACAATAATCAATTTTAACAACTTAATTGTATTTTACATCAAATTCCGTACTGTGTCATCTAAGCCTAACCTCATTATTAAAGGTTGAACATTGGTAATCATACACTTATAAGGGTTTTTCACCTTAATTACACGTTGTACACAGTTTTTCCATTTGTCTACAAAATTTTTACTTAGGTACTACGTTTTTCATTAATGCCACTAAAGATATATTTAACGTGGGGGAAATAATATTCCATTAACTATTTGATTTGACTTCTGGCCATATTAGTTGGATTAAATAAACAATAGGTGGGGGAAGGGGGGCTGGGGGAGACAACACCGTATGTCCATTTTCTGTTCCAAGATTATCACACTCGTATTAATTTTGAAAACCTTTAATATTTCTGAAGAATCCGGTTTTCTGTAAGTTTCTTCAAAATATATACCGGGATTTCAAAAATTATCTTGTTCAAGGTTGGTTGTGGAATCTAAAACGTGTGTCTTACTTTACGTTTGAAATAAGTATGTCACTGTCACACTGACATCATCAATAACCTACAAATTTATTTCAGTTGTAAAACAATAATGAACTACAAATTAAAAATTATCTTGGTCAAGGGTAATTGTCGAATGTAAAACGTGTGTCTTACTTTAAATTTTTGAATATGTTTTGTTGTGTCAGAATCTGTTAAGTCAATGTGCTGGAATTTTCTAATCCAGTTTTTGAATCATGCCTCTTACCACACAGCACAAAATTTTCATGATTGAAGCCTATTTTCGAACGGGTGCTCTAGTTAATGGAAATTGGCAATACAGTCAACGTTTGTGTTTGGACAATTTTCAAGAGCACTTCCCAAACTCGGCAATATTACCGGACAATTTGTATGCGTGCCTTACATATTGTGTTGAAGTGTTTCGCGAAACTGGTTGTGTGACTCATAAAAAAGGTGCTGGTAGACCAAGAGTTCGTACAGAACAAGATTTTCGCAACTCCGGTAAATAATTTGCAAGAACTTCAACGAAGAATAGTTCAGCAATGTGCAACCATAACGCCAGAAATGCTGCAAAACGGTTTTCACAGCATCAGGATGCGCGTCAACTTGTGCATCGAACAAAACGGGAGACATTTCCAACAATTTCTTGTTACTAAAACCGTTATTTCATAATTTGTAGTTCATTATTGTTTTACAACTGAAATAAATAGTTACGAAATTTGTAGGTTATTGATGATGTCAGTGTGACAGTGACATAATTATTTCAAACGTAAAGTAAGACACACATTTTAGATTCCACAACCACCCTTGACCAAGATAATTTTTGATATCCCGGTATTATTATCTATCATAAAATTTTGAATGTCTGCTTTGGTGCTGTTAGAACTATGCAACATTTTTACTTGACGACTATGATAACTAGCATTGTCCATTACAATTACGCTATTTTTTTCATAATTTGAAGGAACCAATCTTTAAAAATTTCTGCGTTAGTGTCTTGTTATTAATGTAGAGAGGAATCTGTTAGGTTTTTAGCTGAAGGCAATAGACAGTTTTGAACAAATCCATTTTCGGAACCTGCATGTATTATTGTTATTCTTTTGCTTTGATTTAGCATCTTTTTGAGAACTCAATCCATTTTATTTCCGCAGTGTAAAATGCGAAACTATCAGCACAAACCCAAGGACGCCACATTCTAACACTAGTACAACAAAAATCACTCTCCGGAAAACCAACAAAAACCAGAAATAATAATTTCAATTTCATATTTATATTATTAGGTATATAATATCCTCGAACGGTCTGTTTCTACCTACTTGAAATGGTATAATTAGGGTTACAGGTAAATAAAAATTCTATATACTCCGGCTGTGCACGAAAATGTGGTGAATTTGGTGCCTTCTATGGCCAGAGGAATAATTACGGTTTTATTGCAGTCAAAAGGTCAACGATATAATAAAAATATGAACAATACAGTTGATTACGTATCGTGGTTTATTCACATTTCTCATGTCTTTGACAGCGGATAGTACGAATTAATCCAGTCATTTTAGAAGTTTTAAGCCCCAATCTGCGGAAAAATTCCTAGTGAGCTGAGTTTTTGTATACACCTTCATTACGACATCTTAATGAATATGTCAAAAATCGACATTGATATCGTGCCGGCTAAGAAAGTTAAAGGTCAAAAAAGGTCACGAAAATCAGTTTTACGCGAATATCGCGCGACCTATTGCTCGGAGGTCAATTGAGGTCATGACAAAAATTGTTCATCGTGCAAAAAAAGCCTGTTGCATTTTTTTGTGAGATCAACCGTTTTTGGAGTAGAGCGCTGAAAAAGCGACTAGAATGCATTCACATACGGTATTGTATACAGTACACCAAGACGTAAACTCAGTTGCTTTTTATTTATGTTTTCAAGTGTATTAAAAACTTTCATCTGATACTCGGGTGTTTTGTGAAAAATATACTTATATTGTAGAGGATTGATTCGGAAACAAACGACCTCCACTGGCAGATGTTTCGTATTTCATTTTCACATTTAAACGCTCTGATAAAGTTCTTCCGTTATCATCAGTAAACACTTCTATCAAGATTAATAACTGCCAGGTATCCATCGATTCTTTATTGCTGTTTCAACGAATTAGTCTAAATAAAAAATTTGAGGAAAATCTTTGTGAATATTTACAATATGAACTAAGTCCATATCCAACAGCACTATTTGATAATGTTGGCATGAGAAATCAATAAATATATTAATTATTTATCGAACAATTCCGGTAAAAATACTGTTGTCATTTTTGATGGTTACTCCGATACCAGTAAAAATATCAAAGCCATGGAACAACTAAGACGATGGAAGTTCCTATCAGTCAGGAAAATTTTTTATCTAATCGATTGAACAAAAGAAAATTAATTGAAATGCTTATTCAGAAGTTTCAAGAAGTTGGTATTGCTTCAAGACAATCACGTGATGATGCTGACGTCTTAATAGTTGAAACAGCGATTGAAAAATCAATGAATAATACTTCAATTATCGTTGGCGAAGACATAGATCTATTGGTACTTCTCATAGCACGCACACAAATACTTGATCAACCTCCAAGAAAATTGCGCTCGAGAAGTAGTTGTCGATGCTGGAATACAGTTTCTACTAGCAATGTACGGTGCTCCAAAATCAGAACATTTGATAAATGATTATAGATATTGTAGCTTTGCTGAGCTAACAAGACAAAGCACAGCTGTAAAATTTCCGCTATTGTCACCTACTTCTTCAGCAGCTCAACGGCATATTTTTCGAGTGTATTATCAAATACAAACCTGACTAGGAAGAGAAATTGGTCCAGAACAGTGGGATTGGGAGTTAAAAAATAACATGCTGCAGCCAGTGACAACTTTATTAAAACCAGCACCCGATGATCTACTAAACACATTCTTTTGTAATTGTACAAAAGGTTGTAGCGGAAAATGTGGATGCAGAAAAATTGATTTGCGATGCTCAAAAGTTTGTGGACATTGCCGTGGCCAGTCCTGCTTGAACGCGGAATCAACTATTGATGAAGATGTCGACTTAAGTATAGGGATAAGTTCACTCTATGTTTTGTCAGCAAATTTCAATGATAGAGAAACTGAGGATATCGACAATGAGTGAATAAAAAATGTAAATTAGTTTTTTTTTGTATTTTTCAGTTTTTGAATGAAAAAATCTTCACTTTCAAATAAAAAAAACCTTTATTACATATCATGGATTATGCCTACTGGGGCAACCATGTAAAAAAAACGCGCCTTGCATTCTACCTCGAGGGTGGTGCGGAAACGAGTGCATAATCATAATGTAGTCGCTTTCTCAGCACTCTGCTCAAAAAACGGTTGATGTTACAGAAAAACGCAATATGCATTATTTGTAGATAATTGCACGATGAACAATTTTTGTTATGACCTCAATTGACCTCCGAGCAATAGGTCACGAGATATTTGCGGAAAACTGATTTTCGTGACCTTTTTTGACCTTAAACTTTTTTAGCCGGCACGATATCAATGTCGATTTTCCACATATTCATTAAAATGCCGTAATAAAGGTGTATACAAAAATTCAGCTCACTAGTAATTTTTCCACAGTTAAAACCTATAATGACTGGACTAAATGTGCATTGCAACAAACGTGCCTTCTAAACACGTCAGAAAATGGATGTTGTCAACCAAGAACTGTTTTAATCATCTCGAGTTCAATAAAACCTACATTTCACTATTAGTAATGTTTGTGGTTCCATTAAATGTTACACTGCATTGAATTTTTTCTATGCTCGCCATTCCTGTCACATGCATTCTTTCATCGTTTGATAAATTTAGACATGATTTTAAAATTTGCAAGTAACTATATCACAAACTGAACGATGCTTTTAACGAGTTGACTCGATAACAGAATATCGTAAGCATGTTTTGGGCATCATGTTTGTATCAACATTTCTGATCTATACGGCACTTAGTTCTACTCTGAGTAAGTATCGATATATATTCTACTGAAAACTGAAATATCGATATATGTTCTTCAGAAATCTGATTATAATTTCAATCGTAGGTTTACCACAAAATTCTACGGTACCTGTGAAGTTTTATTTATCTGAGGAAAAGAGTCCAGATCGCCGTACGCAGGTAGATGGAATGAATGTGGGTAGTCTAATTCGTGACAAACAAACACAAATAATTTTTATCGTACATGGTTGGCTAGAAGACAGCAATACTAAATTTTATGAAGATCTGAAGAACGTTTTGCTCAAGAAGAAAAAGCGAACATGTGTTATATTGGTGGATTGGTCATCAGGTGCCAGAGACCAATACGATCGAGCCTTAAAATGTGATAAATTTGTGGGTAAAAAGAATCGATTATGTTTGTATTGTAGCTAGGATTTTTTACAGTTGAAAAATAGTTCATAGACGGTATATACTGAAGGAAGTGACTTTTCCATGATCCGAATGATATTGAAGTAAATGAAAAGGTATTTGAAACCAGGAAACTTTACCGGTGCTTGGAAATACAAAAAATATGACTTTACGATATAAACGAACAAGTTGATCATATCCAATCATCAGTTCCTTCCAAATAAATAACACCATTTCGCAAATTATTGCAAAATAGCATCGAAATGAGGAGATCATCGTATAAATTATATTAGCTATGCTGCTATCTTACCCTCACAAAAATGAAGATTAACATCTTGAGAATGTAACGACGTAAGCCTCAAACCATCCTCAAATATAATATTGATAGAGCATCACCGCTGGCATTGATGTTATAAAAATAGCATATATCAGAATCAACAATAGGTTCAAGCTTCAAGGATTATTAGAAGTTTATTTATGAGACTACTTCAGCGTCAATATCTGACAATAGTCTATACATGGGTCAAGTGATGTTCTCTGGAATAATCGAAGTTTCATCAAGCACGACAGTACTCTTTTTACAGAGCGAACATGGTGAAAATCATTCTGTGATTTCATATCCTTTGAATGTTCTTTTCACTCGAAACAATGAACTAATAATCAGGTATATTTTAGTGTAGAAGGTAAACCAGTTAATTGAGATGACCATATAACGCCTCAGATAGGTAAATCTTCAGTTTTTGATAGGTTGATCGTTATTTCAAACTGTGTTAGTAAAGGAGTTGAGCAGATTAAGAGCTGAACAATGTGGTTCGTTATTTCCATCAATATTCCATAAATTACCTTTCGTCTAATACATTGAATACATTGAGTTCTATTTTATTCAATGCAGGTTCAATTTATTATCACATTATTATCAGGTCACAACAACAGTGAATAATTCATTCGATATCAATTTCAGGAAATGATTTGGGGAAACTTATAGTGAACATGATTGAAACATGCAAGATAATGCACAATCAGTACGAAATTATAGGTCATTCGATGGGGTGCCACGTTGCAGGATTTGCGGGAAAAACGGTGAAACAATTAACTGGTAAAAAAATTCGAAGAATAACTGCTCTAGAGCCTTTTGGACCTCTGTATTCTCGTATGGACGAGTCAAACAGACTCAGTCAACATGACGCTGAAGTGGTCGCTGTGATGCATACTGATGGATTCAAGTTTGGCTATGGGGAGGCTTGTGGAACGATAGATGTTTATATAAATGGTGGGGTAGAACCACAGCCAGGCTGTCATGAAAACAAAAGTGTGGTAGAATATGGTATGTACAAATCATATGTTAAGTACAAATTATCTGATAGTTTTTGTAAGTACCTAAGGTGTGGCTGAATTGAGCCAATGTTTTCAGATCTTTGCAGTCACCAAAGAAGCACGAAATACTATCTTGAAGCGATGACAACAAATAAATTCCTGGTTACAAAGTGTACAGATTATAGAGCTTACAAATCTGGAAAATGTGGTTGGAACAAGGTAGTTAACTTCGCTGGAGAGATGACAACTGATGATGTAGGAACATATTTTGCTGATACAAATTCTAAGGCTCCTTTCTTATCAAAGAAGAAACGCAAATGAAAATGAGATAAACGGACGGTACTTCCCTTCTGGGGAAACTTGCGTTGCTCGAATCCACGTCCCATTTGTCAATGCATATTGTGTTTGTCTTTGGAATTGTAGATTAGAAGATGTAGATATACATGATGAAATATTTGCTTACATGGTCTTTTTGAAATAATTATTCTCCTATTTTCTGATCATTCTACGGAATTAGATCCCCTTCTCTATTTCATAATTCATTATCCTGAGCTGGTCCGTGCTAGAAGATTAAGTTGTAGCATGTGATGTTTATCGAATTCAGAAAACTCGATTTGGGCACCAAAAGAGTATTGTATGTTCCAATATATTTCGAGACTATGAACATTGTCAAAACGTCAAACAAGATAATCTCTGAAATCTGTTTTTGAATCCTTCTTCAAGTTTCATGGTAGGAATGAGAAATATCAAAAGTTCCACCTAGTAAGTATGGCAAAATGAAATTTCATTCAAATCGTGAAATTTGGAACCCAAAAGTTGTGCTAATAGTTCAGACATTTAAGGAGGAAAATCGACGATTTTTCTCCGAATTTCCGCGAGGTCTAATTTTGGTCTATTCTTATGTATTTTTGCATGCTGAACACGATGGTGTAGTTTAAATTCGGATTAACCCTGTGCTAGAAAAACTGTCCATTTTTTGGACCCGAAAATGGCCATTTTTCGATTTTTTGAGTTTTGAGGCAAAACTATCCGTTTTATGGAAAAATCTTTCGAACAAAAGTTGTTGGAAAAATTAATACGCAATTTTTGGCTTTGATCTTAAGTCGTTTCGAGGTTGTGGACCCAAGATAGGGCCCATTTAGTCTGTTTTTTGGCACATTGAAAAATTGAGTATATGTCAAAGAGTTTTTGCTTTTTCATATTCTGTTTTCGTGGAAAGGTAGTATTTCCGTTTCTCTTTTAATTGATTTTTGGTATTTTGACTTATCTCATTTTTTGGCGTCACAATCGGCCATTTTGAAAAATCCGTATTTTGCGAATTTCAGACGAAATACTAATATTATCAATTTAATACTAAAATTATTCTCAAGATTTCATCATTCTGCATATAATATCAAAAATTCAAGCATTTTGCTTCTAAGACATAACTTTAGCGCCATTTTAAAAATTTTGGAGCAACGAAAAATTCAAATTTTTTGAGGTTAGAAATTTTTCACGGAACCCAAATTCCAGGTTTTATTGGATGTTTTGATAGCGAGTATTTGAGTCTATGAAACTATCTTGATAAATGTGTTTGGGCCTGTAGAAGGGGTCTATCGATAAAAATCTTGAAGCATATTACGAAGAAATACATCTGCTATTCAAGTTGGAAACAGCGACGGAGATTCGTTCATAATTCCAAGTTATAACGAATTTCATCATAAAAATTAGCACACAATTTCATTTAGCGGCAATAAGTGAGCATTGGTACAATAGATTCTGCGCGAGAAATTATAGCTTTTAAATATTTTAAAATGCACCTGAAGCCATAATCGTTTCTCATGAATGTATGAGTATGTAGACGTGTAAAAGTGTATATGTTACCGTGACATGATGTTTTTATAGGGTGTGACACAATAAATTTCAATATTTAAACAAAAAAATAAGATTAATAAATATTTTTTTTTTCACATAATGAAAGATCAGGCAATTGGAATTTGCTAATAAATGTGTTGAACAAAATACTCCCAATTTTTCTTGCCAGTGGACATTTACATTATGCCAAGGCATTACAAGGTAACCATACGATAATGCTGCAAAGCAACATATTTTCAGGGTGTATTACCAAGTTCAGGTTTGGATCGGTAGTGAAACCATTAATCCAACGAAATTGGGTTGGAAAAATAGTCCAATCGATTTACTCCTATACAAACACTAAAAAATGCACGTCCTGATGAGTTGATCAAAATCATCTCTTATCGGGGTTGAAAAAAGTTAAACTTAGAATTACCTTGTAGCTCATTATGTAAGCATTGTGAAGGTAAAGGCTGTTCTAATTGCCCCGAGCAAGAAATCCGTATATTAGATGATGATAAGTGCATGGATGAACATGAACACGATGATGAAGATGATGACGATACCGATGATCAGTGACAATTGCGACGATCAAATTTTATTAAACTCATATGATGAAGCGTATCACGACGATCCGTATATAAATAATGATCATATTACATCATTAGCAATATATGCTGACAGTGATAATGAAAACTTAGAGTATTTGTGAATAATCAGACATATAGATAATTTTTTAATAAATATGATATGTAAGAAACAAAAAAAGATATGAATGTGAGAAAAAAACAAAATTATTTTTTGATCTTATTTTTTTGTTTAAATGTTGAAATTTGTAACACCGTATAAAAACATCATGTCACTGTCACATATACACGTTCACACGTCTACATACACTCACACATTCATAAAAAACGATTATGCCTTCAGGTGCATTTCAAAATATTAAAAAAACTATGATTTCGCGCGCGAAATCTATTGTACCGACCCTCGCTTATTGCAGATAAATGACATTCCGTGCTAGTTTTTTATGATGAAATTCGTTATAATTTGGAATTATGAACGAATCTCCGTACGCTGTTTCAAACTTAAATAGCAGATGTATATTTTTGTAATTTGCGCCAAAATTTTTGTTAATAGGCCCAAAATTGAGTTCTCTACAGGTCCAAACACATTTATCAAGATAGCTCCATTTCTACTCGACTTGAATCGATCTGCTTAGACTTAAAATACTCGCTATCAAAACCTCTGATAGAACCTGGAATTTGGGTTCCGTGAAAAATTTCTAACCTCAAAAAATTTGAATTTTTCGTTAGTTCAAAATTTTTTAAATGGCGATAAAGTTATATCTTCAAAGCAAAATGCTTGAATTTTTGATATTATATGCAGAATGATGAAATCTTGCAAATAATTTTGGCTTTAAATTGATAACATCAGTATTTCGTCTAAAATTAAAAAATTACGGATTTTTCAAAATGGCCGATTGTGACGTCAAAAAATGAGATAAGTCAGAATACCAAAAACCAAATGAAATAAAAACAAAAATACTACCTTTCCAATAAAACAGAATATAAAAAAACGAAAACTCTTTGACATATACTCTATTTTTCAATGTGCCAAAAAACACACTAAATGGGCCCTATCTTGGGTTTACAACCTCGAATCGACTTAAGACCGGAGCCAAAAATTGCGTACTAATTTTCCTAACAACTTTTGTACGAAACATTTTTCCGTAAAACTCATAGCTTTGTCTCAAAACGCAAAAGATCGAAAAATGGCCATTTTCGGGTTCAAAAAATGAACATAGTTTTTTGAGCACAAGGTTAATCAAAAGTTGATCTTCACCATCGTATTCAGCGTGTCAAAATACATAACAACAGACCAAAATTAGACCTCGCGGAAATTCGGACAGAAACATTTCTTAAATGACTGGACTATTATAATGTATTCTTTGAGGTCAAACCATGAAAGCCAAAAAGAAATTAAAGTATGCCCTATTGAACAACTTGTCATAAGCGAAAAACAAATTAATACTTCGATTATCTTGAAATCGTTCATAAACAAAGGTAGATTTAGGTTTTTCATGCCAAAACAAAGAATTTATTTTTCCAAGATTGTATTCGGAAAATGCATATTTATCGAGCTAGGGCCGGCCGGTTGAAATTTATTATGGGTCTGGCAGGATTTTCAAAACCTATCCAATCAACTTAAGAATACTTTCAAATGTAATATAAGAAAACTAGACTTTTTGTTGCAATTTTCTCATTCAAAAGTCAAGTCAAAGCATATATATTTCATTGGATGATTTGATTGTGACAATTATTACAAACGCCTTCAATCAATCGGTCAATCAATCAGAATAAGGGCGGACAATCCCAGAGCACTTAGACCGCTTGATTGGGTCCACACTGCGCCCCTTGGTACTCAGTCTAGCAGGGCTAATAGACGGAGAGCCAGAGGTAAAAAAGTCTCTGAATTTACTAAGCCTGGTTTTTTGATAGTTTACCACAGTGGTTGTGTACATAAACATACTGCGGTCTGTCAAGCGGAATTCGGTATTATCCCTAGGACATTGATAATAGACGAGGTAATTTTATGACAATCGAAAGCTCTTTCCTTGGTAACAGCCCGAAGTTGAAGGCTGAGGACTGTTACCAAGCAACGAGCTTGAGAAATTTGTCATAAAATTATGAGGCATTTGTCCATGTTCGAGGGATATTAGGCGGAAATATTTTTACAAAAAAATTCATAACTCAACAACGAAAAATTTATTTATTTATTAAAAGTACAGTTAGGGGAAGTACAATTATTAAAATTTAACTTAACATTAGATTCGTTGCTGTTCTCTACTATAGAAGATCTATTACCATGCATAATATTTATGATCTTGTTGTGGTGTTCTTGATCGAGATTTAAGTATGATTTTATAGAATTTTGATTGCTATGACCAGTAATTTTCAGCAATTGTTGTTCATCTACACCACTTTTTGCCAATTCGCTAACAGCAGTTGATCTATTCGAGTGATTTGTTATCTTTTTGTTCTTCACATTCAAGCCAATTGCCTCAGCAGCAGATTTGGTCCATCCATTTATTGTATTTCTTCCAACATTATCGTACCATTTGTCAGTTTCATTTTTCCAGAGTCGATTTGGTTTTAAGAACAGTCGTGGTGAGGTAATATTTTCGCCTCGTTTTGATATCAGTTTATGAAAAAGATACAGGGCAGCTTTGTCTTTCACTATTGGAAACCAACCATTTACTACTTGTACAGCTTTTAGAGACACCTTGGCTTGTTTTACTGAACACCGGATTGTATTCAATGCGATTTGTTGGAGAGTCATCGTTATTTTTCTCGATTTGAAAAAAATCCATCAGACAAGCAACTGCCTCTCTTCCTCACCACGCTAATTCTACAGCAGCAATATGGTAAAATTTACGCATAAGACCTTCAGGAGTATTTTCATCCCATAGCAATATTATTTCGTTAACTTCAGACAAATTTAATGAAACTGAACTGGTCTTACGTTTACATGGATCTGCTTGTAGTTTCTTCCTGATTGCATCGCGGGCATTTCGGACTGGTTTAAATACTATCAATCATAATATTGTAGTCATTATAGTACTTTTCTTGCGAAAGTTTGCACGATACGTTCCACATTGTCTTCACCGTTGCTTCTTTAAATTCGGTCCCGTCTTTCTTTCTCATATTGACCGCCCAATCTTTTAGTATCAACGCCAATTCTTCTAAGCTTCTATGTTCATTTAATTCATATTCTCGTTCGCAGCAAAATTCCATGAATATTCTCCAAATATAATTGTGACTGTTTGTTGTATTTCTGGGAATTTTTTCTTTGATTAGCGCATTTATACTTTGAACATTTGCATTGCCAAAACGTCACATTTTGGAATTTATTTGGGATGAAGTTGTCAAGCTCAATCGTGCTGTCATAGTGATTGATAATTGCACTGAATGCAATTATCAGTGTAATGTTGACATGATTGGGTGAAATTGTTTTTTATGAAACAAAATGACAAAATCTGAATGGTTGTTAGAACTGTAAAAAATTTTCATCCTTATTAAATTCATTTTATTACCTCGGCAGGTACGACAAGTTCGATAGCGTACCTGGGACACCTGTTCTCAGTTTTCTTCATTCTATGAAGCTTCAGCTGCTCTTTGATTGGCGATAATTGTTTCTTGAATTAATGCATTTTTGAGAAAATTCTGATTATTATTGTCCAAATTATATGATTTTCCTGACATTTGACGTTACGTTTTATTTATTATTATTATAGCTAATATTCTTAATACAAAACTTGATTGTTATCACTTATATATCCTGAATCTATCTTATTCTCTACACGTTATAGTCTTATTGCACATTTAAGCGTTAGAAATGTAGAATTTCGTTCTACGATTTCTACTCATTCGTGAAATTCACTGGTGTTTCTACCTTCCAATTTTCTTATTATCCTAATTAGTTTTACCTTCTTTTATACTAATTACGTCTTATAATATACATGTTCTATTTTCAAGTTGTTTCTAAATTATTTCTCAAAGAGTTTTCACCTCACTTAAGGTTGCCGAAAGAAGGTATCATTGTGTTTACATGGAACTTAGTCGGTGATAATAATATGTACGACTCAGTTTTTGGTTAAAAAAACATGTTCATGACGCTAAATATTGCTAAAAATCATACAAAGATTCTTTGAGATGGCATCAAAATCAAAAATTTTCGCTAGTTGGACTTATCAATTTGTGGTGAACCTTAAATTCACAAACAAAGCGTCGATTTTTTTGACTTTTGACTACCCACATATTTATTTTCAGATATGTTCCATTTTAAACAATCCATAATTTGAGTTTTACCTCACCAAACTCGGAAAGTATGAGTTTTGGGAAAAACATTACCAGAATATTGTTCTATTTTAAGAAGAGATGAAATCTCAAAAGAACATTACATGTTGCATAGCCTTCGTCTTTCAAACAATTAGCGGAACTACCGTTCTGTGAACTTGGAAGTATGCGATGGTGAGAAATCATAACTTCGGGTTAGGCAAAGTTGTAACAATATCAAAAAGGCTATATGTATATGCAGAATTGTCAATAAATATATCTACCCATATTGAGCTTAGAGAATTTCACGGAATAGTGTGAAGCGAAAAACTAGCTTTCCATTTGGTCACACAAAATCATATACCGAATATCAAGAATATTTTGATAAACTGTGAATGATAAACAAGTAACATGGTTCCATCATACATAGGGAATTATATTTTCATTTATGGCATATTCATATCTGAGACTAAATAAAATGTGTGAACATATTTACCTGTTTTGACACTTGTTCAGCCCCGTTAGCTAAAAAATGTTTCTGCATGATATTTGGTGCGATGAGTTGTCTGAAAACAAAAAACAATAATTAATACCTTAAGAAAATTTGTTACAAAAATATGGATATCTCACTTCAACTCATTCGTTATGTGTTAATCTATAAGGATTCAGATTGAAGCTTGGAATGAAATACCAAATTTGGGAAAAAAATGATGAATGTAATTGGCAACATTTGTAGTGTAACCAATCTCCAAAATTCGATGTTTTTTTGCAAAGAATGTGGATCAGTCATTTGAGATTATAATTTGTTTCCGATTTCCTTGAATGGAACCACCACTTATTCGGAGGTAGGAAAATTAATAAATTGGTTTTGGTAAGTTATCTATTACTTCCCTCACTATTCGTATTATATACTGTGAGGAAGTATTGTAATCGGGGCAAATTTTGTTTCCGGATTTTTCCGTATATATCCGTTTTGAGCATTTCTGAATCTATCTAGACTATTTAACATGTGCGTGTGGGTGTGCGTATGTGCGTGTGAGTGTGCGTGTGGGTGTGTGTTACGGTATTTCATTGAACCACAAGGACCACTACACCGTGTTTTCCTGGTTATAAATATATATCAGTTATATATATAACGGAAGTGTCCGAATATTCATTTTCAGATTTGAGTGACATCATCGAAGTGTAAAGATGCAGTCTATTTTCTGTGTTCACTCTGAGGTAAAAATAGTTGAAGTTGAACTGTCAGAATAAATGAAGGTTAAATAGTTTTGATACAATAACAATAATACACTATTCAATTTTAAGGGTTTGTTTAAGAAACGCTGCATCAACGAAAAAACAGATGGCTATTTTGCGACGTTAAAGCTTTATTCCAAATACTGCTGACGGTTTATGTAGTTATAACTTCACAAGTAATGATTATTCTTGTCATGTTCTTAGCAACAAATGATCATTGTATCATTTGTATGTTTCAAATGATGTGTAAGAAATTGGATATTGCTTCAGAATTTTGTTTTGAAAAAACAATTCAATTGAAAATACAAATGATTCTTTCACATGTTACAATGTGAAAGACTTCGCACAACACTGCTCTTCAGTTCCAGTTTCGCAGTGTCTCTCGAAGAAGCTGGATATCTAATCTGTATTTCTTATTTTAAATAATTACTTTTTTCTTCGAACACTTGGTAAACACTACAACTGTTGGGAATTATATTTAAGATTACAAACAGTTTGTATGATTTCATGTAATAAGTGAAGAACTCAATTTTATTTGTAATACAATTTATTATATAACGATGCTTCAAATTTGCAATAGCATATGAATGTTGATTATTCTGTAAGCAGAGGATAGTAGAACTTCAATAAAATCAGGATTGACAATCGGCATGTTTCCCCACTAGAATGATATTTGAGAGTTGAAAGCAGTTGAAGTAATACCATACCAAATCTACTTGTTGTTAATTTGATTAAAAACGATATACATTTAGAAATTTTTACTTCCTTCACTATACGTAGTTTATAGTGTAAGGGAAATATTGTAATCGGTCCAAAAAAAAGATCTGATCTATTTTATACTTTGCGTTAACTTGTGGGAATATTTAATAGTTCATGTGATAGCAGGAATCAGTATAAAACAAGGTTATAATATAAAGTGAATGATTCAGAAGTCAACCTGATAGCAGGAGTCAGTGCTATGGAACACAGAGTAGTAAAATCATCATGTATACTATTCGAATAAAATTTCAATGTAACAGAATAAATCTTAACGTCTTCCATTAGCGGTATTTAGATCATTTACTATATATTTTCTGTTGACTATTTTGCTTACAAAAGTGAAGGAAGTCACATGATCAATTGAATACAGCTTTTGTTTTTTGATGATCTTAATTGGGCATGATATTCCTTAAAAGTATTAACAATAGCGGTTCCATTATTAATTATTCAACTGAGACGAATTCTTATATCTTTCAGTATCGGACGACAATGTTGTCACAAATTCTATATTTTTTAAAATCTTCTGACTATTCGAGATAAAAACCTATGATGCACATAAACCATTGTATGTGGAATTTTGCAAGAGGAGTAGGACATTGCAATTTTCCTTAAACGTTTGGAGGCTATCAGCAAAGACCTCACTAGGCAAAGAGTTCCATAACTTTGCCGTCCGATAGGAAAATTAAGTCTGGTAGAAAGAAGTTCGGCAGGTCTTGAGACTGACAGTCAAGGGTTGGCCGATCTGAGCTCATCTAGTCTGCCAACCTAGAATTGCTCGTGCTGACATGACATATTAGATTTCCGATGAGCACCAACCAAGGAAATATCAATAGAAAAGGGAAAGATCGCCCCCCTTTCTACGCTGTTATAGAGGGGTCTATGGATTCGTAAGGCATCACAAACCAGACGAATGGCTCCTTTCTGAATAGCTTCAGCGTGTGAACAGTACTTCAGGGCAGATCGAATCTATGCATTGTAGACCACGAGGAGCTTCTGAGGTTTGAAGCTCTCTTTGCATGAAATAAATAACCAAGTTTTTGTTGTGCAGTTTTCGCAATGTAGCTCACATTATCGTCCCATGGGAAGGTGCTGTTGGAGGGTGATATCGAACATGGATATAGAGGACTTGATAAGAATAGTTGTAGCTGACATCATCAGGGATTGTGGGTCCCGCATTCCTGGGGGAGATACAACCTACAGTTTTGATTGGATTAAACTCTTCTAGATTATCAGATCTTCATTTCATAATTCATGCCCCTTCTCCTTTCATTGCATCGACCTGCACTTGTCTTGCACTTCTGACTTCATTAGATGATGTATTGTTTCAGAAGGAAAAATCGGTAGGAAGTGTACTATAAATCACAAATATATGAACGGAACATAAATAAAGGTGGTGCCAATACAGATCCCTGATCCACTGATGGAAAGATTTGGTCTTCTGAGTATTGAGAGACGGCGTCAAACTTCGGCTGTGTTATTCCTGTACAATGGGAATGATATAGTGAATAATCTACACTCACTTACCCTCAGAACAAGGAACCCCCTAACATTTTATTTACAGATCCCTTGTAGCCGACTTGTTTTTTTTTATTCCAATGCTTCAGCTTCACCACGCTCACAAGTAGATTCAGACCTCTTCCGTCAGATTGAGCGCCCCATGCTGAATCATTGAATTTTATTGTATTTTGATCTGTATTTTAATATATATTTTTAACCTTCGATACTGTTCGGTTCTTGATGTCTGACTTATTATGTTATTATGTTCAAGTTTACCTACTTGTGAATTTGTCAGTTCTTCAACTCAATTTAGTTCCTTGTTGTATGTTATGCGTAGTGATAAATATAATAATTAAATGAATAAATAAATAAACATATAAAACCTAATAAACTAGAACATAATGATTTGTATAGTAGTTGGCTTACTTTGAAGACGGATGGAGAGTTGATATAGATTCTTCTCAATAAAATAGACCGTAATATTATCATATCAAACATTCATGTTATGCTGAACATTTTATTATTATTTCCTTCCTCTCAAATGAAACGAAACCGATTGTATTGATCGAAGCACTTTTGGGAATTATTTTGCGATCTTTTACTTGAATTAATTTTGTTTTAATAATAATTTCATTCTCATTATTCTAAATTTGAATTGGAAAGATGACGTTACCACTGAATACAATGTATTTGTAACAATTTAAGCGTTTTTTAGAGCATAAAGCTTCAGCAGAATAATCACTCATTCTTATAATTGAAACATTTGAGAAACTACATAATGTAATTTGTAACCATTATTTTCCAATTCATTCATAAATACATCTTGGTTATAGCTAGACTTGACGACAAGAGTTGTTTATGAATCCAGGGCGAAAACATTATTATCCTCGCTTATTTCCTCTTAAATCCAAACTGCTTGACATCCAGCAAAAAATAGGGTCAATCAGCGATTGAATACGGCAAACTCGGAGGGAGTAAAGCCGCAAAAACGTTATAATTTCCATTCATTATATATAATGGACTTTTATGATGTCTAGCTAATTAATAGTTCCTCTATAAATATCCCTTACGATATTTTCGCTCCTTTTAGCGACGCGCTCGAATATTCATAAATTATGTCCATACATCGAGAAAAACAACAAGACATTTTATTTCCTTTATCCATTTCTGACGTAAACAGCAGTTCACTATTGTGACCCTACGGTCTTAAATTAAATTAAATACATGGTGATAATCCCACAAACGGAGAAAAAGCGAGATTGTGTTGTTTATTTTAGTTCTATAATGAGATTTTCCTTTTAAACTTTCATAAGTTAGATTTATGGAAATTGTTTAAAATTTCACAATCTAGTAAGGGAGGCCATAACAACTGTACTAAACAAATAACTGTAATCATTAAAAGTGATTTTGTAATAACCTTTCAGAAAAGTTTTCGTTTCTAATTATAAAATGGTTCATTTCATATCATAAACACTGCCCAAAATTGTCTATGGAACAAACAACACTATCATTTCCAATATATTTTTTCCAACAATTCCAAGCAAATTATAAATACATCCCATACGTTCATTGGATATTATACAATAGACTGATATGTCACAGTACTTGATATGTTACTTCTATCTATCGAGAAAAATAGAGTTTAATAAAAGATGGAGGCGATAAGAAAATGACAATTTTTACTTGCCTCACTATACGTAGTATAAGGGAAGTATTGAAATGAGCCAAAACGCCTGTTTTGGGCGTTTCTGAATCCATCTATCGTATTTTATTGAACCACAAGGACAATCGTATTTTTCAGGTTATAAATATATATCTCACTTATATATTTAATTTAAGTGTTTGAAATTCTCATTTTCAGATTTAAGTGACTTCACCGAAGTGTAAAGATGCAGTCTATTTTCTGTGTTCACTCTGAGGTATGAATAGTATACAGGGTGTCCCAGGTTTTAGTAGCAGAGCTGTAACAGTCGATAGAAAACTTCATTTTGGGAAAAAAGTTCCGATAAACATATATGCACGGCCGCTTAATTTTGGAGATACAGGGTGTTTGATTTCATAAAAAATTTCTTAATTTGGTTTGTATCTCCGAAGATAATTGAGATGTCCCAATGAAATTTGGTACCGTGAATGTGAAGATAAGTTACCACATTTGCACATAATTTCAGACTGGTATTAGGGCTAGTGGCGTAGATATAGGTATTTAGTAAAAATAAATCGACTCGAAAAGTATTATCACCTTGTGAGGGCTACTTTTTAGGAACAAATTTCGATCAAGAATTTAAATCGAAACAAATAAGGTCAATTGATAGTTCTTCGTACCTGGCACCGGTTCACGGCAAATTTGATTTTTGTGTTTGAATTACCACCAAAATAAAAATCTGGTAAAAATTGGAAAAGAGGAACCTTTAATTAAAAAGTTGAGTGACAAAAATAAAATGACATCTTCTAGTAAACTGTTCATTCTAATCCCCTGCTTATAAATTCTTCATTTTCAATAATATAGAGCGTTTAGATTTCAACAAATATGAATAATAATTGCTTCACTATCCAGTTTACACACCGGTCTGAACTTAAAATTCTATTTTGTTGAAAACTATAATAATTAGTCATTATCAACACATGAAGTAGGTTACCTATGGTCAATATCCACATGGGTGGCTGTCAAGTTTGTTTGTTTGTCAAAAATTAGTAATGAAACTAGTTGTAGCGTGGTAGCCTATTCAACTAATAAAATTAAAAATAGGTGGCCATGGCTGGCTGCCACCAAATAACAAAGCAAAATGGTACCTGTAGTGTCATCTGCAACATTGTTACATTGAATTGGTTACTCTGTGGTATCATGGAACTAAGGTTGATTGTGTTAATGATTTTGATATTTCACCTGACTGAAGAATATATTGTAAATAATTTTGATGAGATAGCAATAAGGTTTACGACATGTACGAGTATCGTAACTACATATACCAATGTTGTCAATGTTTGGATAATATAATATTTGTTTCATAGATAAACACACATTGCTGCAGACTTTACAAGAAAAATTGCTGTATAAAAGTCGGAATATCCTGAATAAGCTTTATGATATAACTTAATCATATGATATTTCTAGAGATATACCCATTCATATTATTAACATTTTGAGCTGACTGTCATTTATTTTCAACTGTCCTATTACTACCACTCATCATATTCTTATTCATATATTCTTTATAACGTATTTTCGTCTGCCATAGTATATTCTGTTATTTCACAATTATGTTTATTTCAATCGACGTGTTCTATACCATGTACTTTGGTTGCCTGAATAAACTCATATTATTATTATTATTATTATTAGAAACAAGCATAGTTCATAACAACTATACTATTCTGAAGGAATGCTAATCGGAATTTTCTTTGACCTCTGAAACAGGGTTCTAATGTCAACTCAGTAACAGTTCGTTAGCGAACAATAACTAATAAAGACTATACAAAGTTCCTCGTTAGGTTTTATTCGCCAACAATTTTGTGGGAGGAATAATTCTGCATCTGAAAATCTTGAGTGAAATAAATCAACTGTGGAATTACTACAAGTGAAAGAATCCTCTATGCCTCTCCATCTTAGAACTCAGCTTTGAAATTTTCAATTTCTCTTAAAAAATTGCATATGACAACCCCACATGTGGCGTATTATTGCTACAAAAGACTGTTTATAAAAATTCGGGTTGCTAACACGTAGTAGCCATATATTACAGAGAAAACGAGAAAGGAATGCTACTATCAATCACTGTCTTGAAAACTGTCACAACCTCACCGCTGCGTTGTGAGATCCTTTTTTATCCGGTCGACCCCTATGTTGATAGTAGGTATATCTACTTGTTTCCTTTCTAGCATAAAATAAAATATTAAGCAACATTTTCCGTTCCTTTTACCAACCCGAAGCATCTACATAAATAAAGCAACAAGTTTACTTGAGAGTTGCTTTGATATATTATAACCGCAAGAGAATTGCAGATTCTATTCTTGGAAAATACCTTGAACCAATGCACATTCTGGGGACATAAAGGAATCAATCAAACAATTGCTAGCGCGATTTTTCATCACAAAATGTTTGCGTTTGTGTGCACAATCAGACTTTTCTGAAGCGTTATTAAGGAGAAAAGGAGTGGATCATGTTCCAATGTTATTGATGGTGGATTAACAGTCATTTCAAGATATTTGGAACCTATTTTTGTAGTTTATTCTATATTAGGAAATGAAAATTCAAAGACTTATATGAAATAATCAGTATCGAAATAATATTATCAAAAATATAATAACATTGCAATAATACCGGGACATCAAAAAGTATCTTGGTCAAGGGTGGTTGTGGAATCTAAAACGTGTGTCTTTACTTGTGTCAAATTAATTAATTTGAAGTTTCTAAAAGTGCGAAATTTCGCAATTTTATACGAATGTTATAACACTCAGAAGTCTCTAGCGCTTCAGACTCTGGAATTTTCACTTGGCCTATCGAAATTAGAAGGTTCGAATTATCTAAAAACATAATTGCATGAACGCCAGACGTCCTATGTAATTAGCTACGAACGAAATCATTCTGACGTTTCCCTCGAGAAGCTCGCTACGCGTCAGTTGAGACCTGAGAGTACCTGCTTCTATTTTAATTAAATTTTCCTATTTAAACGTAATTTTTGGAAAAAAGAAGGGCCGTCGGGTGCGTATCGCGACTAAATCTAACTACATGAAGCGAAAACGGTACGCAAAAAGCCCTCGTAAAGAAGTTCTATGTTCCTAACTTTTGCACTTTTCCAACCCGCGAGCTACGGGCTTCTCACGTGAACGTCATTCCATTTATCGAAAATTAACTATTTTAAAACCGTTTTCGACCCGGTTTGGGCCAACCCGGCCTTTTAAAAGGTTCAAAGTTAACATTTCGACAATTTTTAGTACTATAATAATTTGTATTCATTATTGTTTTACAACTGAAATAAATAGGTATGAAATTTGTAGGTTATTGATGATGTCAGTGTGACAGTGACCTAATTATTTCAAACGTAAACTAAGACATACGTTTTAGATTCCACAACCACCCTTGACCAAGATACTTTTTGATATCCCGGTATTAAAGAAGTGACCATCTGTCTCGTTCACAGATTTGAAGATTATGGTACACTTCATACAGCTTTCTCATCTAGAGACGCCTATAAAATGCAATGAAGTCAGATGAGCGAGACAGAGACAGTTTGACTCAATCAAAGGAGATCTGGCAATAATTTTGAAAAGGGGATCTGAAAATCTGAGAGAGTTTAATGCAACTAAAACTCAAGCTTGCGTCTTCTCTGGAAAGGCGCATCTCACAATCCCCAATATGATGATGTCAGCTTCAACCATTCCTCTTCCATGGTCATGTTCGGGATCACTACCAGCAGCTTCCTGCCATGGGACGATCATGCGAGGTACATTGCAAAGACCGCTTCACAAAAACTTGCTCTTCTATTCCGTGCCAACAGCTACTTTAACTCCCAACAGCTCCTCAAGATCACAGATTCGACCCGTCCAGGAGTACTGTTCACATGTTTGGATTTCGGCTCCCAAACATAGGCTGAATCTCTTGGATTCTATCCAGAAGAGAGCTATTTGTCTGATTGATGATTGACCTTTGTAGAACGTGGAAAGGTGGGAGATCTCTCCCTTTTCTATAGATATTTCCATTGTCAGTGTTCATCAGAAATCTCGTCCATTACGAAAATTTTCTCGATAGGTAGACTAGACGAGCTCAAATCAGTCACCCCTTCATTGTCAAGCTCGAGACCTGCCGAACTTTTTCCTAAAGACTTCATTTTTCTATCGAACAACAAAGTTGTGAAACTCTTTACCTAGTGAGATCTTCCCCTATAGCTATAATCTCCAGACAAGAAAAATTCGAATGCCCATCTCCTCTCCCTACATTCCACTGCTGGCTCACACGATGTTCTTTGAATATCATAGGTTTCCCTCTTGTGTAGTCAAAGTATAAAAAAAGAGCGCTCTGGTGCTCATGCTTTCATATCTTTGCAGTTGATGCAGTAGATTTGTTATTGTGAATTTTCGAAATGTGTGAATTCCAGAAAACTAACATGCGAAGAATGTAATAAACTAAACTGCGATAGCATTGCTGATTGATATTTCGAACCTACGCTATAGATCCAAGTGGCAATATAACCTCCCAAACTTCAAGAACAATTCGAATGCCTTTCTTCTCTCTCAATATTTCACCGCTGGCTTACACGATGTTCCTCGTATTTTTATTTTTATTAATTGTATTGTAAAATTGAAACCACTTTGATCAACATTTCATAATAAACTAGCAGAAAATACCCACACAAAATTTCTTTTCTCATACTCCACTCAAGCAAACCAATCGTCACTTCATAGACCGAAGCATGGATGCGATAGTGCCAAACCCACAGAAGTCCTTATAACCGAGAGAACCTACTGCGAAGACAAGGACTCTGGACCACTTTTGTAGGTCGAAGCCAAAGTTAGATTACTCTGGGTAATACAGTCACCCGGAGCCTAACTGGATTAGACAGGAGAAGTCAATATTCATAGTATAAAAATCTAGAGGATGCCCAGACATAATGTTTATATACTGCGGGTGGTGATTCTACATCACCAATAATAACGTTCCTTTTCAACATGGTCCCAAACATTTTTCCTGTGAGCGTTAGAGATCCTCAGGAATTAAAGTCTCTTCTTCCTTATTTTCTAAGACACGATCGACACCAACGAAACAAAATTTGGTACCCGCGGTATTTTTAGTTTGCGAAATGTAATGGTTCCTCAATTCATGAATAATGCTCATAGGGGTGCGGAAAAGGGTGCTATGTAATAAATTCTTAATATTTTCACAATTGAGCGGAATCATTACTCCAATATTGAGCGAATGTAATCAATCGATCACTAAATTCCCGCACTTTTGTTAGCAAAATATGTTTTGGGATACTTCTGCGAGTCAACTGTATGATAAAATCATACAGTTGAACAGTATAAAATATTGTGTGCGGCAAAATATTTCCAGCCATAGAATATTGCTTTAACTGTGTTATCTCTTTGACAACTGTTAGAAGTGAAATTTTATATACAAGTATAGAGATACAGCATTTTGATATGGAGCGTTATTCATCTTAAGAACGTGAAGAAATTGTTAAATTGTATTTCGAAAAATTTTCATCGATAATTTTAAATTAACGCGCTTTTAGGAGAGCGTATCTCGGTCGAAGAGCTCCGCAAGGAGAAACAGTTCGTCGCTTAGCAAATGCGTGTTTACAGAATGGCACAGTAAGTGCTGTAAAGCATACTGGAAGAACTTGTTCTGGTCGTTCAAACGAAAATATTGAACTTGTTCCGGCTGACGTTCAGGCAGAACCAACAACCCAGAAGAAGACGTGCGGCGCAATTATGGTTTTCTGAGCGGACATTAAGAAGAGTTTTCCACTTACATTTGCATATGCAGCCATACAAAATTCATACTGTCTCCAAAATACAGCCAATTGATATCCAAAGACGTATGTTATATGCACAAATCGCTACGAAGTAAGTAGAAGCAACCCAATTTTTGGCGAAATTTGATAATGAGCGATGGAGCAAATTTTTGTCTTTCTGGTCCTTGAAACAAGCGAAATTATCGTTTTTGGGGAACAGAAAACTCTCGTTTTATTCGAGAGAATGTGTAGTTTGATCAAAAAGTCGTTGTTTGGTGCGGAATATGCTCCGAACGAATCATTGGACCCTTCTTTTTTGCTAATGCCTGCAATGCAGTTACTGTCAATGGAGAACGGTATCGAACAGTGATACGTGAATTTCTGCAAATATAGTTGAAAGAACTTGGCATGGAAATCTTCTGGTTCCAGCAGGATGGCGCTACAAGCTACCCAGCGCGTGAAACGGTCGCTCTTCTTAGAGACATTTTCCTTGCCAGGCTGTCTTGTTCAGTGGCCGCTTCATTCCTCTGATTGGACGGCACCAGATTTTTTCTTGTGGAGATACTTAGGAAATAAAATCTTCATTAATTGCCCATAAATGTTAGAACACTTGAAGGCAAATATTTGTGAAGAAATTCCAGCTGAAAAAAGTTATGCTGCACGCTCAAAATAGAGTTGGTCATTGTCTGGCTTGTCGTAGCGGTCATTCACACGATGTAGTTTTCTACAAATAAGTTTACATGTTTTAATGAATAGTTCCCATGAAAAAAAGTTTTTCGTGTGCTTCATTTTTTTCACTTGAAAAAACTTGGCTGGGTATGTTTTGCCTCACCCTGTATATTGGGAAAGATGTAGAAGCCGCTCATGAAAGATGATAAAATCTATTCTATGTTACATTGAAATTTTATTCAAATAGTGTACATAATGCATTTTATGTTTTACACTGATTTACGAATTATTCACGTCATAATATAGCATTGTTTTATGCTGACACCTGATCACATGAACTATCAAAATTTGCAACTGGGTGAACGCGTAAAATAGACTGCGACTTTACGTCAATCTTAAAATGAGAATTTCGGACCTTTGTGCAGGTTAATAAACATGTACATGTGTGATATAATGTTTATAGCCAGAAAAATACGGTTGTCATTCTGGTTAAATAAAATATGTGAGTATCGTGATAGTTTGTGAAGTTAGGGGAAAATAACTAAACATAATAACGGCGCTTTTTTTTTGTATAATCCGGTAGCGTTGAAAAAATTTGATATACAAGGTATAATTTTGTGTTATGGCCTAAAGTTTGTATTTTTTTGAATGGGAATCATAGTTGCTATGAATTAGTTAGAACGGATTCTCTTTCTAGCTATGTATCATATGTGGGGTTACTTTAATAGCGAAAATAATATTTTACTATATTACTTTTTGCTTTTTTATATTTATTCCAAGTTTATCATTTAGTCAGTTAATTGCATATTAACGATTTTGTTTCCGTCATAATAACAATTATTCGTAAAAGGGGAGATATCTTACGGAAATTACAAGAAACATAATACATTAGAAAGATTTATTCAAAGTATTAACAATTGTGATATTGCATCTGAAATATATCAATCGCTATCCAGAAAGAAAAGCTAATAAAGCTATTTTCAAGAGGTTAAAGGAAAATCTTATTAATTATGAATCCTATAACAGGTAGCCACATAAGAAAGAATCTAGTTGCGTTAAGTCAGACTATCTCAATGGTCCATTACTTCCCATCCAGTTATTTACAAAATTGATATTCAATAATTCTGAAACTGTCCTGATATTATAAGGTGGTGCACCATCTTATTCTGATTTCTTGTCACAATCAAGAGTTGATTGTCCATAAATTGCTCAATAATTTTCCAGTTTAAGATTTCGTAGTACAGTTGGCCATTAAGATTCTCTTAATATATGTGTTATATTAAAACGCGATTGCCCGGTAGAGCACAACAAACACTAAAACCAAAGCGTCCCTTAGATCGAACGTCGACAGTACAGGGAGGGTTCATATCAGACTAATAGTGCTCGTTATGCCAGTTAAAAATTCCAGCGCTGCAAATGTAGGCTTCATCTGTCCAAAATACATTAATAATGGATCTTGTTGACATTTTTGACGATACCATATGCAAACTCTAATCTTCGTTAGAAATCAGTTGGTTAGAGGAGATGTTGATTCCTTATTGTATAACAATTGAATTTGTATGTCTTCAAAATACCCAAAGCCTAACGTCTTGAAATTTCAGATTCAATTTCAATTTGACGACTTGAAATTGAAGGATTCGCAACCGTTATTCCAATTACAGATACACTAGTTTCTACATCAGCATTCGATGTTGTAATTTTTTGGTCTTCGCTTGTTAAAGGATACACAATGAATAAGATTTTTTTTATTAGCTTTACTTTCTGGATAGCGATTGAAATGTATTTCAGATGCAATATCACAATTGTTATTACTGTGAATAAAGCTTTCTAACATCATATTTCTAGAAGTTTTCGTGAGTAAAAGTCATTTTCTCCTAACTTTACAAACAATCACGTTATTTACAAGTGTCTAGAAGTCGAAAGAATGGAAGTTTTGTCTATAGCTCAAAAAAGACGATAGCAAATTTATGTTTCCGCCAATGAATTTGTTTGAAAAAAGAAACCAAAAATGTGACTTCCATTTTATTGTATCTCCTATAATTACCGAGTTACCCCATATGAACATTGAAATTTGGCCACCCTATACCTACATACTATCAGTATAATAGTGTGGCATATTGATAGATTTTCGGGTCCAAATACAGTAAACCTCTTTTGTGGAAAATTCAGTGTAGTATGATTACTGAATCGATCATACTGCTAATCGGCTTCAAGGCAACTAAACCTGAAGCTAATTTGCATGCTCAATAAGTAATACGGTTTGAATTTGACTAAAATCAATAGGTGTCAGGAACTACGTTCCTGCAAATTGTGAAGTTCTAATATCGCACAAACCGTTGTAGCATAAATTGACATTTGAGGGGAAATTTATGTTTTCCGTGTCTATTTTCTACAGATATAATAGTTATAGGAAGGAATTAATCGAATCCTCATTATGTGTTACAAGTTTTTGATCTTCTACCTAACCTAATCGATGCAATTTGCATCAATCCAATAGGATCCAATAGATGGATGTAAATCACGTCACTTAAGCATATCGTTGGAAGAATATAATGTTTTGGATGGTTTTGGTGCTTACTTGTTGGAAATTCATATCTACAGTTTTAATAAAAAATACACTTTCGAAAAATTTTCACAAACTTCGTTTTTATTGAACAAAACGTGACGACATGTCTCACCATACGGTGGCTTTATCAAACAATAGTTTTAAAAACTGTGGTTTATTCCTTAAATATTAAAATTAAAATAGAGGAGATGAGTGAGGTATGTGTACAGTGAGATAGGAGTTACTCACAAATAGATTCAATAATGGAGAATTGGTAACGTATTTCTGATCATTCAGAAGGTTACCTGTATTTTTATACTTATTAATTTCATTTTAATTTGAACAAAGGAGATTCAAAGGCTGTTAACCATATTGAAGAAACTATTCATCATTTCAAAGATGATTTTGTAATTCTCCATAAGTCAGTTAAAAGTAAAGTGTTGAATAACTTAATGAAATTAAAAATACAGGAAACATTTTGAATGATCAGAAAGATTTTACCAATTCTCCGTAATTGAATTTATCTGTAAGTAACTCTTATCCTCACTCATCCCCTCCTTCTTAATCTTAGTTTTAATATTTAAGGGATAAACCATATTTTGTAAGTTTGTGAAACTATTGTTTTATAAAGCCACCGTATGGTGAAACATGTCACGTTTTGTTTAATAAAAACAAAGCGCGTGAAAATTTAGTACCAGTGTATTTTTTATTAAATTGTTAGAATGGTGTAAGTTCAACATTAGTCGAGGAATAAAGCATACCACTGATGTTAACTGATCAAGTTTTGATATAAAGGTTGCTATTGATGATGACGACGTGAAAAACTCCTCTGCAATACCTGGTGCTACCCTGAGGCCGGGTAACCACGACATCTTCTAGGAATTTGTAAATTTTTCTTCATAAAATATAACAAATTCTGACTCGGGGGTTTTCAACCATCTTCTAGGAATTTGTAACTTATTCTGTCTCTCGGGAATTTTCAAGGTCGCTAATCACGACTATGACACTCACAATGTTCTGCAAATTACCTGGAGGTGTTTCCGGTCTCTGTGTATCTACGTCATCTTCTGGTAATTTGTTCATTTTTCTTCGTTAAAGGTAACAAATTCTGGCTCCCGAGGGTTTTCGAAGTCGCCGATCACGATTATGATACTCAGAAAGTTTATGGCTAGAAGATGACGTAGATACACAGAGACCCGAAAACACCCCCAGGTAATTTGCAGAACATTGTGAGTGTCATAGTCGTGATCGGCGACTTTGAAAACCCCTGAGAGCCGATATTTGTTACATTTTTTGAAGAAAAATTAACAAATTCCTAGGAGATGTCGTGGTTACCCAGTCTCAGGGTACCACCAGCTATTGCAGAAGAGTTTTTCCACGTCGTAATTATCACTAGCAATCTTTATATCAACTCTCCAACAGTTAACAAACATTAAAAATGATTTTTTAATTAATTTCATCGATATCTAGGGCGTCAGGACGCCCGGATACCCCGGGGAAGTTCAAGGGAACCTCGGGGAGTTTTCTTGATAGCATATTCGTGTTCAACGACCTCAAAAACCCCCGAGAAACCAATTCGAGTCCGTTCATTTATTCACCTAAAACAGTGCACCCAGAAAAATGTATTTTTGGCTGTAGAAATGCAATAAATTTTTTCCGCAAAAAAAAATACCAGACAACTTTTCTAAATCACATTCTGAATTGAATGCAGGAAACCGCATCTCAAGTCATCCAACTGCGCCAAGTTTGGAAGGTTTGGCCTATTTTAGTGCTTCACGAAAAATTTCCGTACATAAAAGTGACGTATAACCACACGCCTCATCTCCAATAAAATAATCCCTCGAAAAAAAATTTCAATTTATGCACCACATTCGATTGATAATCAGTTATTTATTCCCGTGAGGGAATCAACAATTGAAGACAATAAACAATCAAGAATGTGAATAGCTTCCTGTACAATAGTTTTTCTCTTGATACCATTCATTGGTATCAAATATTACAACACGTATTAGTATTATTGATGTTGTAGTTAATTTTTATTATATATAAATTCTCGGTAAATAGTTCACATTAATACTTATGCTTTATATTTTTTTGTCTTTACGTACGTTTCGGTCTCACGACCATCATCAGAAGACTTATTATATCTAAAACTGGATTACTTAAAACTAATTGTATTACACAAAGGGACCTTATCGCACCAATCTCAATTAAAATGCCCAAGTCGCCGAAACGAACAGAAACACGAATAATCGAAACTGTAACACCTCAATGTTATAAGTATAATATATCAAGAATCCACTGTTAAGCAGTACTTTTAATAAATGCGTGTTCATGTCAACAAAGTCTGTGAAAGACTAGAAACGGGAACAATAATCAAGTATTCACTTTCAAACCAGATGTTAGATTTACGAGCTAATAGAAAAAGGTTTGTCAGTTATTGGAGAAATACTTGACATTCTACCTAAAATATACTTTTAACATTATAAAGAAGCATATTGGAATTCGCAAGAAATTTTATTTAATTAAGTTAGTATAAATCTGACTTAGTGTCTGAATATCTGCCTATGTTTTACAGATTTGGAGTCACGTTTTATGTGAATCATCTCCAGAATAGATCTGTTATAACAATTGGTTTCTTTAGTTTAAATATTAACATTATTGTAACCAAGGGCGGTGGAATTTTCTAAGTTTTTGTTTCTTGTGCTAAACTTATGGCCATAGATTCTTTTTTGTAAATATTGTTCAGAGATTCTAGTATAAGTCCCATCGCAATCTAAACAATTTAATTTGTATACTGTGTGGGTTTGTTTATCTTTCGGTATTAACGGTTTTAGATTTGTGAAATATTTTCCAACACAGTAAGTTAATGCGCGACATTTATATCATACTTCATATAACACTTTTTTTGGAACATGTTGGGAACCAATTATTATAAAAGATCTATTCTGGAGATGATTCACATAAAACGTGACTCCAAATCTGTAAATCATAGGCCAGATATTCAGAAACTAAGTCAGATTTATACTAACTTAATTAAATAGAAACTCTTGCAAATTCCTACATGCTTCTTTATAATGTTAAGAGTATATTATAGGTAGAATGTCAAGTATATCTCCAATAACTGACAAACCTTCTTCTACTAGCTCATAAATCTGACATTTGAAAGTGGATACTTGAACTTAATTGTTCCCGTTTCTAGTCGTTCACAGACTTCGTTGACATGAACACGCATTAATTAAAAGTACTGCTTAACAGTGAATTGTTGATATATTATACTAACATTGAGGTGTTACAGTTTCGATTATTCGTGTTTCTGTTCGTTCCGGCGACGTGGGCATTTTAATTGAAATTGGTGCAATAAGGACGCTTTGTGTAATACAATTAGTTTTAAGTAGTCCAGTTTTAGAGATAATGAGTCTTCTGATGATGGTCGTGAGGCCGAAACGTACGTAAAAACGAGAAAATATAAGGCATAAGTGTTAATGTGACCTATTTCCCGAGAATTTATATATAATTCATACCTGGGTCAAGAATCTTTAAGTTAATTTTTATTAAATATTCGGATTGGGCGGATTTTCCAAAACGCCAAATTCAAATTAAATATGATTTTTACAGGGCATTTTAAATTCGCTTTTCACCATGTAAAAGATTTAATGCATATTCCAGTTGTGAAAAATTATAGCGTTTGGAACTTTGAACGAATTGAAAATTTGCAAAATTATGTGACGTCACAATGTCTAGATTCTAGTAATTCATGTTGACCTAAGTTGGTGATATTGAAACTGATATAAATCTGAGAACAGTTGAACCTATCATATTAGACATTGTTTTTAAAGTTTCGATTACCGCAAAAAGCGTTTAAATCATCCATGAGTAAGTTAAAATTCAAGAAATTAACTTATGTTCCCGTGAGAAGCACATAACACGCGAGTTAGAAATGTGCAAAACTGGTATCAACATTACGGTGTTATATCGACTTTTCGCGTGCCGTTTTCCCTTCATGTCCTCAGATTAACAATCAGTTTGTGACTTGGGCTCCTTCTCCGCCACCTAGATGACGATTAAATACGAAATTTTAATTCGGGAAATAAGAGGTACTCTACGCCAGAGGAATTTTTTATCGCGAGGTACATTATACAAAAAGCGGTTAATAGATAATGGTTCATAGCAAAAACACTTTATTATAGCTCGCACCAGCAGGAAAGTACATAAGGCAACCCCAAAATTACAAGACTGCGGAAAAAGTGTCAATATTGTAAGTAACGAGCCTTGAGCTCCTCGACTGAAACGTCAAGATGCTTTCGTTCGATGAGAAATAAATAGAGCCTCCGACCGTCCTGTAATTATGTTTTTATATAATCCACAACGTCTAATAACGATATGATACGTGAAAATCCCGGAGCCTCATGGGCCAGCAAATTATGAATGTAACAAGATTCATCGAAGATTACGAAATTTAATACATCGAGAAACGTCAGATTAATTAATTCGACACGTTGCGCTCGTGAACCATTCCATAAATCCTAACGTTGCCAGATTGTGAATGTGACGTCACAATACTGACACGTCATTGAGAAAAAACTCTTTTTAAATCCGAAGTACACTTCAACTCGTCGATCGTCCAATATCATACCATGGATTTTAACGACGATTTCTGCCATTGTAGTCCAGTCATTATAGGAGATCTTTGAGCAAATAATCGAAATTTTTGGGTACAGCTCAATTTTTGTACCAAAGAGTAGGTTTTGGTATCTGAAAACATGTGTCAATGACGCGCCTGCGCGCGCATATTAGCATTCGTCAGAATAGATATATATATACGTTTTTTTGCCATTTTTTGCACAAAATGGAGAATATATCCAAATGTATGCATTTTATCGAAAAAATGAAGAGGAGTAAAGTTGTTCAGAATTAAATTTCCTATAAAAATGCATTATTTGATTTCCCGATTTTCTTCGCAGTTTTCCCGGGCGCGTGAAAATAAAATGCATATATATATATTTTTCAGTAAAATCGAATTTTCTTGAAACAAAAGCGTTCTATCAAAAAAAGTTTCAAACAAAAGTTGTTCAGAATGTCATTTTGCATAGGAAAGCACTATTCTGATTCCAAAATTTTCCACGAATTTCCCATTTCAAAGCCTTAAACAAAAAAATACACGTATAAGTCGTATTTTATATATAACAAAAAATTTAAAAAACAGTTCTGGAGCTTATATAGAGCATTTTAGCGAAAAAATCAATGGAGAAAAAGTTGCTTAGAATTAAATTTCCTATAAGTACACACTATTCGATTTCCCGATTTTCCAGTCATTTTCAAAATGAAAAACAGACGTATCGACAAAGTCAATTTTTCTCAAAATCGGAGCGTTATATGAAAAAATGATCCAAACAAAAGTTGTTCAAAATAGGATTTTGCATAGAAAAGCACTATTGTGTTGATAAAATTTTCCACGAATTTTCCATCATGAGGCTGAAACAAAAAATGCAAGCACACGTGTCTTTCTTAAATAACATAAAATACTAAAAAAACGTTTCACAATTTCATAATATTGTTTGAATGGTAAAATGAAAATAAAAAGAGAAACTAACGTTGAAAATCATGGGAAAATTAATTTCCCGCGCCCGGGAAAACTGCGAAGAAAATCGGAAAATCAAATAATGCATTTTTATAGGAAATTTAATTCTGAACAACTTTACTCCTCTTCATTTTTTCGATAAAATGCATACATTTGGATATATTCTCCATTTTG
Source organism: Endomychus coccineus (assembly GCA_958510875.1). Taxonomy (NCBI): domain Eukaryota; kingdom Metazoa; phylum Arthropoda; class Insecta; order Coleoptera; family Endomychidae; genus Endomychus; species Endomychus coccineus. Next base: position 139,077,328 of record OY294069.1, on the reverse strand, counting down.
TGCAAAAAATGGCAAAAAAACGTATATATATATATCTATTCTGACGAATGCTAATATGCGCGCGCAGGCGCGTCAGTGACACATGTTTTCAGATACCAAAACCTACACTTTGGTACAAAAATTGAGCTGTACCCAAAAATTTCGATGAAAATCTCCTATAATGACTGGACTATTGTAACCTCAATCGGACGACAAGTATGTTCGTCATCCTTTGTGGTCACACTACCACAACGAAAATTAGTAAGCCACCAGTGGCGGCTGGTACTAAAGGGCACAAGGTCACGTGCTCACCCAACCACTAACGTGCCTACTCAACCACCAAGACAAATACAGAAAGAAATTCGCATGTAATTCAGTGCATTTTTTCCCGCAAGTCAGGCGCATGGAACGTTAATCCTTAAAACCATGTTCCGGGGAATGTTCTGAAGTGTACCTATTCCAATTATGATTCGGCTGACTACGGTTATCTTCGCCATACGCGCTTATACCGTCGGTTTGAGGCATACAGAATCGTATCTCCAGTAAAATCTTGCTTTCATAGTGTACAGTGTGTGAATTCAATTCGAAGACGTGAAGTCTGATGTGCGTCTATTATCAATGATGGATGTTAATTATGTGCGAAATCTGTCAAGAACCCCGTTATCATTTGAGGAAAAACTTCAATTAAACAGAAGGGAAGGCCTATTCCTGATCTTCAAATAAACTACACTTCCACAAATAAAACACGAACTTAAAATAGAGTATTCAAGAAGAATATCTATGTAGAATATGAATGGATGTGCGGATGTCCGGTAACAAATAAACTATTTTGTTTTATGTGCTTAACTTTAAAAAAGAGGTTGGTGCGTAAACAAGGGTTGAATGATTTGAAACACATCGTAGAGAGGGCAAAGACATACGAAAATTCCGTTTCTCACATAAATGCATACATGGATTTTAGTGTTCTAGACAAAGTGAACATACGTGAAAAGTTAGACAGTGCTTATTTGGGACATAATATTAAGTGAAACGAAGTTGCCGGTCAATTATGTGTATAAAATTTTGCGGAGCCTTCGAATTGGCGTTATGAGGCCATGATGAGATATTGACGTTGGAAAATCCAGGTATTTATGTAGGCTTCATCAACTTTACACCTGAAGTAGACGCTGTACTTGCAATACCTATGCAAGGTTCGGGTTCACAAGTGTTCAAAGGCGTCTCAAAAACTATTCAGAACGAATTGCTAGATGCAATGTTGCAAATTGACAAGCAGGAAATATTAAAAGAAATAAATCTGCAAATTTCATTGCTTTGGTGGCCGTAGAAACTTCACACACCTCTAATCATCAGCAAATGGTTTTTATTATTCGATACATGTTTAATGGACACATTTTTTAATGCTTTTGGTCTTAAGCCGGGTGGACCTAATGCTGATGTATTAGCAAAAACATTGCTGAATGAATTTCAAACTATTTTAAATTCTCCCTCTGGGTCTGATAACAATAAACTAATCGCTCAAAGTTACGATGGGGCGTCCGTGATGACTGGTATGACAAATGCTGTCCAAGCCATTATCAAAAAAATATTTCCACATGCACATTATATACACTGTTACGCGCATCAATTTAATCAAATTATTGAACGAGCGGCACAGTGCCATAGAAAAGTAGAAATTTTCTCTGCAAATTTGCAATCTGTTTTTTTCTCGATCGCCAAAACGAACGGTAATACTTGATGAAATAGTCAAACGTAGATTACCACTCGCTATTCCTACACGCCGGATTTTGAAAAGTCGAACTGTGAAAACATTATTTGAACACCAGGATTCTTTCAAAGAATGCTTAGACAAAATGATTGACGACGATGGGATGGATTCAGTTACTATTAGTGAAGCAAGTGGTTTTATGGCAATTGAAGAATTTCAACAGCAAATTATTCGAATTACTTATTGTACTGACAATGACAATCAGGAACGCAATAATGAAGAACCTGCTAGAAAAAGACAAAAAACGGCTGGAGATAACAGAACTGTTATTGCAAAGGAAGTATGTGACACTATTTTAAGCCAAATTAGCGACCGCGGCAAAATTATTTGATTCTCAAAATTTTTAACTTGTAGACATGCATTCCCACGAAAACATTTTGATGAAACTGTGAAATCTTATCCTATGGTGAACAGTGTAAAATTAAAAAGTGAACTTTCAGCAATTTATGAGCGCGATGACATGTATGACGTAGGCGGTATTTTGCCACTTTTAATGTTCATAGCAGACAACAACCTAAAAAAGGTTTCGACAGAAACATTCAAACTGTTGCATTTCATTCGTCTAACTTCCATATCGATAGCATAATGTTAACGATGTTTTTCCACACTCAAACGTATTGAAACTTTTATGAGCAGCACAATGTCAGAAGATCGACTGAACGCATTGGCAGTCCTATCAATAGGGAAGAATTTCGTACCGTCCATCCCGGATTCTGGCTACAAAGTCATATACGTTTTTTCCAGTATGGAAAATAAGAGAATGGATTTTATCTACAAAAAATAGGTGGGTTTTTTCTTGTGTCCACCCTCTTCCATAACAAGATCAAGACGCAAAATTCACTTTTTTCCATGTTTCCAAAAATCATAAAGATTGTTTGCTTTCGATGGGTGTCAAAACAGAACTGAGTGACATATTAGTCGGAAAATTTTAAATGCGTTCTAGTTAAAGATACATCAGAAATGTTACATGGGATTTTCGATTGTAGTGCCATCTGTTTTATTTTTCACCTTGCCCTGGTATGATACATATTCACTTTTGAATGTATGGTTGAAATTTAATCCCATACTTAATACTCATCTCGAAATGCTTTCCAAAATTTGAATCTTTTGAATAACAACAATACTTTAATACTTTTTTTTCTATTCCTGGGTTTGATTTGTATGGGGAAGGAGCGTCTGCCCTGTCTGACCAGAGAAGCTGCCACTGGAATGATCTGATCCGAGAATAACTAAAGCGACCCCTCATATCCTTGTATGATCGTTTTATCGAACGTTTGGCAAACCAGAAAATAATAGCTTGACTCCCTCTGCTTTGTGATCAAGACAGAGTAATAGGAGAATGTCTTATTATCCTGATTGATGGAACTTATAATGTAACAAACGGTTTGGTGATGTATCTGAATGATCGGTTTCAAGCCTGCAAAGTAATTTCTTATATCAGATAAAGCTTTATAACGATCTGAAAACTTTAGCAAAGGGCAGTCAAGTAGTTGACTTTTCCGAATAATTTGAACACAACGACAAATTGTTCTGGAGATATATTAATTGCTTCTTCGTTTCATGTAGGTTTATAGTGAATGCTATTATTCAGACAAAATTGTTCGTTATCATGATATATAGGTATATGAATTGATACTCAGAAATTTCAACAGATGTGATTGCATCATTTGTGCAAATCTGACCCCTCAAATTTACATAGACAAGCAAGGGATCAAATAAATAGAGTCCCAACTCGTGACAATCTTACAACGTAGATGCAATCACTTTTGAGAATTGTTTTCTTGTTCGCGTAGAACCGTGGTAATGACAAGAATAAATTCGAGAAAAATTGACTGCACTCGATTGGTAGCCCTTGTACATCCAATCAATATAATTATTAGCTATGTAATTTTCGGAGAGCTTTAAGAAATGTATATTCCAATGAAATTTGTAAAGTCACTTTACATTACTGGAATTAAACATGATGACAATATTGCCAAATGAAGTACTGATTAAACTTCCGTGCTTTTTCCATGCATTCCTATCACATTTGACCAATTCCGGATGGGTGTTTAGTATTTAATGGTTGTTGTTGTTGTTGTGAGATTGAATGCAATTTGTCACACTTAAATACTTATCAGTAGAGGAAATGAATGCATAAAATGTCCCGAACCTTATGTTTTTTATTATATTGAAGAATTTTCATGAAACCTTCTGCATTCGCTTAATATTTTAATTAATAAAAGATGTCATAGTTCAGATTCTGGCGGTCGTACCCCCTGTAATTGTAATTGCTACAGGGGTTGATAACACCCCTATTTTGTATCTCGCTGAGTTCTCAACCGAATGACTTAAAATTTATACACAAGGGGTTTTAGGAGTCGCTGATTACGAATCCGTTGAGAAAATTGGAAAATTCAAAATGGCAGCTGAAATGGTGACTTCAAATATAAAATTACATTTTCTATTACAAAATTTTATACAAAACTGAAACAGTTCATATACATCTATTGCATAGTAAAATACAAACACGTCTCGTATCAGCAGTGAATAGAAAAAGTTTTGGTTCACCAGGTTGAACAGTGACAACACGTTCTATAGTCCTAAGTAGCGGTTTCGCTCTTCTCAGGGACTCGTCAGTGAGGCGAGGAAGACGTGTAATCACCTCCAAGAGTGATATGACGAGCTCATGAGAAGGACGAAACAGCTGTCTGAGACTATATGACGTATTGTCACAGTTCAGCCTGATGAACCTTAACTTCATCTATATACCTGTCTATTAGATTTATAGTTGTTCATTTAACGCTGGCAACAGTGTCGCGCTCTGCTGTTGTGTTGTCAAATTTACAGTAACATAAATAGCGCCGGTGCAATTGCTTAGGGTCCCCAATTGTAAGGTTCTTTCTTGAAATAATGGTCTAACCGAATATATCATTTAACACAACTAAAAAGCTATAAAAAGTTCACACTGTGGATACTCCAGAAGACTATAAATAAGTAACAATTACCCTTATCCACTAAAAATACTGTGTATTGGGAACCTTTCAATTACCAAGAAGTCATCATCAGAGTAAGCTAAATTGGAAATCAAAAAGTGCCTGTTTGAACAGATTTGGGAGTGATAATGTACCAATGTGTTACCCTCAGCTGGAGATAATAGACAACACATTTCTAGGAACTCTATATAAATGCTTTGAATTAGTGAAACGATCATTAAAATCATGTACCACTCTAATCTCCGATAATTTAAAATACAAACCTTCTTAAACTGTATTGCTTGCCTAGGATTCATAAGCAGGGTACGTGAGATCAATCATTTCACACATTAATTGTTCCACGTATAATAGCAAAATGGTTTGTTAAGGAATTTAGTTGCTCCCAAGCCGTATCAAGTTTGTCTATGAAAAATTTTTGGAACTAATTGCAAAATTGATAGATTTAAAACTTGAACCTGGTGATACTCTCGTTTCATTCGATGTTGTTTCACTATTTACAAATACCCCAATTCCTCAGTTTATAAACATTCTGAAGAAATTGCTTTCGAATATTAATATGCCCGATACAAACTGCACAAATTACGTGATCATTAAGTATGGAGCAACATTATTTCAATTTCAACAAAACCAACAAGGCAATCCACTTTTCCTTTTTTCAGCCAAGTTTTAACTTGAAACCAAAATGAAAATTAAATCAATTTCCAAAAGTTTGATATGGATATCTCGATGATATTTTCGCTGTTATAAGTAAACATTTTGATTTAGATGGCTCGTTGAACACATTTTATAGTCAATTTGATTTACTGAGATTCACTGTAGGAATAGGAACATACAAGCAGCTTCCTTTCCTTGATATTAACATTATAAATGATGGTAGTCACTTGTAATTCGATTTATACAGAAAATCGAGCCAAACAAATACTCCTGGAGATTCAGTTATGATTATAAAACAGCTCTATAGACCCTTTGAGCCAGCCAAATTATAACAACGAAGTTGAGAAACTGCAGGCAATAGCGTTGAACAATGGTTACGACAAATCTTTGACCAATAATTCAATTTCTAAACAAAAAATAAAATTTGAACGCCTACTTGGTTGAAATTAGAATGACCACCTTCAGATAGTTCAATGAAATTCAGAAGTTTCACTTATCATCCTTCAGTAATTACTAAGTTACATAATTGGTTTTCTAAATTTGCAATACAGCCCGTTTATAGATGTAAGAACAAGATAAAAAACCATTGGGCAACACCTTTGATGAGGTATCCGACAAATCCGCAGTTTACAAAATCGATTGTGACTCGTGTTTGAAATGCTCTGTGGGTCCAACTAGATGGAACATTTCTACTCGATTTAAAGAACATTTCGCCCATATAAAGGAAAATAACGTTAGCCGAACATATTATAAATATAGCTCAAAAACAATTTCTCAAGAAAAATTATGACTTTTAAAACACAGTAGATACGGACAAATATCTAGGTTATTTATAGGAGAGATAAAAATGTAAAAAAAATATTTGCATTATAAATCTCAAATAGTATTTCAACAGGTACTTTTTGATTTCTAATTTTGTTACCCTGAAGATGGCTTCTTCGTAGATGAAAGGTCCTCAGTACATTCTAGTATTTTTAGTAAGTAAGGGTGAACGTTTTTTATTTATAGTAACCCAACTAATTGATTCCGTATTTGTATACGGGTACATTTTTGCTTGGAAGTAGGATGAGCAAAGTATATCAGAACACATAATCCCACACATACACACACATGTACCCGCACACGCACACGTACACGCACATGCATACGCACTCACACACGAAAACACACCTACATACAGATACCCACACCCACAAACAGACACACAAACATACAAGCACGCGAACATACATTCACGCAAACACACAATCCCGCAAACACACAGATTGTCAATTTCATAGTATTATAAATAAGATACAATCATATTAATGTAATAGAATGAAACGAAATAATAAATAAAACTACTTTGTTATACTATCACTGATATTTAATATAGTCGTTACTATAGTTTCAACACTAAACGTGTCATCTTCAGACGAAAACGAAGGTATTAATTTAACAAATATTATATCTACTATATATAGGTTGAAGAAGGAATACAAACAAATTTTATGACTATAGCAAATAGTTCTAGCAAAAACCAGAGAGGGGTAAGGTGATTAGGTAATTCCGTGAGGAACTTAGTGTAGCGGGTATATTTACTAACGGACTTTAAATACGAAAATCAGGTTAATACATTGAAGAGATTACTGTAATATAAATCTAGTTGATCGTTTAGGATCTTATTTCCATACATCTTCATTCCTTTGAAAATTTCCATTGACTCTAATATATTTAGTTTTGAAATTTTATCTTGACTATGTAAAATTTGGACATTATTTAAATTAGGAAAGGTATAGCCTGTTTCTAAAATATGATTTGCAAATGAAGAATCGGTTTTATTATTCTTAAAGGAACGAAAATGTACTTTATATCTAACTGCCATGTTACGGCAAGATCTACCTATGTAAAAACTATCACAATCGAACAAGTTAGTTTATAAGCTCCGGGTGTCTTAAATTTGTCAGCTTTATCTTCGGCATTGAACAGAATATGAGATAATCTGTTTGGGGGTTTAAAGCTGATGGTCAAGTTATGATGGGATAACATGTTTGCAATTTTTCCGCTTATAGGACCAAAATAAGTTAAAGAAACATATTTTAATGAGTCATCTTTGTCTTTTATAAAGGAATTATGCTATTGTAATTTAATTTTTGTCTGTTTCTATTTATCGATTTAGAACTTGAGGACCGGAACCGTTATTCGTAGCAATGACTTTAATTGTATCTAATTCTTTACTAAGATTTTCTTGAGATGAGAGAAGGGAAAAGGCTCTATGTATCATTCAATGAAAAGCAGCTAGTTTATGACTATAGGGGCTATGTGAAGAAGTACAAAATACTGTATCTGTGAAAGAAGGTTTTCTGTAAATGTCGAGTGAAATGCTATTATTATGATGTAATAATGTTAAGTCTAAGAAAAATATTTTCTGATCCTATAAGCGAAAAAATTGCAAAACATGTTATCCCATCATAACTTGACCATCAGATTTAAACTCCCAAACAAATTATCTCATATTCTGTTCAATGCGAAAGATAAAACTGACAAATTTAAGAGACCCGGAGTTTACAAACTAACTTGTTCACAGTGTGATAGTTTTCATATAGGTAGATCTTGCCGTAACATAGCAGTTAGATATGAAGAACATTTTCGTTCCTTCAAAAATAATAAAACCGATTCTTCATTTGCAAATCATATTTTAGAAACAGGCCATACCTTTCCTAATTTGAATAATGTCCAAATTTTACAGTCAAGATAAAATTTCAAAACTAAATATATTAGAGTCAATGGAAATTTTCAAAGGAATGAAGATGTATGATAATAAGATCCTGAACGATCAACTAGATTTATATTACAGTAATCTCTTCAATGTGTTAATAACCTGATTTTCGTATTTAAAGTCCGTTAGTAAATATATCCGCACCACTAAGTTCCTCACGGAATTACCTAATCACCTTACCCCTCTCTGGTTTTTGCTAGAACTATTTCCTATAGTCATAAAATTTATTTGTAATCCTTCTTTAACCTATATATATAGTAGATACGATATTTGTTAAATTCATACCTTCGTTTTCGTCTGAAGATGACACGTTTAGTGTTGAAACTATAGTAACGCCTATATTAAATATCAGTGATAGTATAACAAAGTAGTTTTATCTATTATTTCGTTAAATTGATAAAATATCACAAAGTAACAGCTTCCACAATTCAATAAAATGAAACACTTTTAATTTGTTTTCTATCACATATATTATAGAAACAAATCGTGACTATAGTTTCGAAACTAGCGTGTCATCTTAAAACGATACTAATGTACGTTAGTGTCGAAACTATAGTCACGATTTGTTTCTATAATATATGTGATAAGAAACAAAGTAAAAGTGTTTTATTTTATTATGTTAATATGATACATTATCATAAAGTACCACTAGAAATACTGTTGAAGTATTGAGGACCTTTCAGCTACCAAGTAGGCATCTTCAGATTAGATTCCTTCTCACTTATAGTGTCATAGTTTATCCATAGTGTGAACTCTTTCATAGTTTATTCATAGTATTGTTCATATTCCTGTGACTGTCTTTTTCAAATCGTCCCAAATGTTCACGAAATCAAGTTCTTCATACAATTTTCCTTTTGTTACATCTTTTTTATTATATATAAATTCTCGGGAAATAGGTCACATTAACACTAATGTTTTATATTTCAGTCCTAAGACTAAAATATAAAACATTAGTGTTAATGTGACCTATTTCCCGAGAATTCATATATAATTCATACCTGTGTCAAGAATCTTTATTATATTTTGTTACATATATGTATTATGAGATTATGACAATTCTGGTAGAAGGCGCATACAATAAATAAATTTATGATAAAAATGCGGCACAGGCGGGACACTTTGATTCATGCCGGTGTCTCGGTGGGCCTGTCCGCCCATGGTTGCATTCACTCTTGATTAAAATGAAGACGGTTTTGATAAATTCATTGATCGGATTTGGAACGCGATACGTGTCAGCTATTCCAAATATTTCAGCGTGTTCAGGTCAATACTTTCGAGATATAACATCATAAAAAAGAACTTTAGTTTTATTGATGACCACGTGCCGAGTTTGCCAATAACTTCTCTATTGGTTGGGATTGGAAATTTGTAGGAAGTATATCGTATTGATCATTATTTACGACAATGCAACTCCTTGAAATATTTGAAACAATATTATACTGAAATCTACTATTATAATGTATGGTAATTTGAAAAACGAATGGAACAGTATTGTTACTTAATAATGCACGTTGGTTTATACAAATAAACATAGAATTGTTGGCGCCAGTAGCTATTGGCGCCCTGTTTATTCAATTCGCACTTCTACACCCAAGCTTTATAATAATGAAGTGCAATTGCACTCACTCCTTACCGCAGAGGCGTGAGTAGGATAGAAATATTTTTTAATCTGGATTTCGTTCGAGAGTATAAAATAATCTCCGAGATATCAGTATTTCGTAGAACCTGAATCTTTTTATGTGATATCGACGTCGATGTAAAGGCATTTCCTTTGAATTTCACCGAGATTATGTTTTGGTTTTTTCCATTTCCTATTCTGATTTCTCATGAACTCAGCAGCGGAGAATACTTTTATATACACACAAAAAATGAATCGGAATAATTACTCTTGAAATGTTCAATATTCCGTGTACTTGATGATAAAATCGCGTGAATTCATTACAAATTAAATAAGTTGATGAACAAAGCATGGTATATAATCATTTAACTAGGTAGAATCCATATATACAATATAAGGTTTCCCAATTAACGCTTCAGAATCTTCAGCTGGGGAAGTCGGGGCGAAGGGAGATAAGAGCTTAAAAATCAATTTGATAATGCATGAGGGAATTAGGAAGATGATTTCGCGAAGACCACAACACATAACAATGATTTTCGACGCAGGTATGAATTATATGTGAATTACTGGGAAACAGATCACATTAACACATATGCTCATTATTTTCGTTTCATCATACGTTTCGGTCTCCCGACCATGAGCGGAAGACGTTTTAAAACTAATTCACATCAACTTAAGCGCAGGATTCCTTAAACTGACCATCTTTATCGCATTGATTTCAATTAAAAATATATACATCAACAATCAACAACGAACGAAACACGAAAAATTTAAATTGTAACACATTAATGTGTAAATTATATTCTGAAAATATCTTTGCTCGAAGTATAGGTACTATGTTAAACAGATGTGTTTGAAATTTTATAGCTACGATAGTAAATATCTTAGCTGTACCAAAATCACTGATTTATTATACCTACTTTCCAAGCTCTACACAATTTTAAACATTATGAAGAAGTGTTTAATTATCTAGCTTTGCATAAATTTGACTCAACAATTTTACATCGGTTCTATGATTTACAAACTCAGAGTCACCTTTTATGTGAATCATCTTCAGTGTAGATCTTTTATGATGATGATCTTTTATGATATCTTCAGTTAAAATTAACAATTTTTTCATCGAACTAATGGTTATAATCAAAATAATGTTATTTTTTTCTGAGGTCTCCGGAATGTATGACAATGTTATCAAATTATCTTATTACTGATAGTTATATTATTTATATAAGATGTACCATTATAGATTTTGCTTATTCTTTCTTTGCTGATAGGGTTAAAAAAGTTTTTGAGAACCAATCATTTCTAGTGTATTATGAACTTTCTTCAAATTTTTGGGACGGTTTTCTAGGTGTGACAATTTTACAGCGCGATCTGTAAGGCTGAGCACTTCAATATAACTTATTGGTGCAACTGAATTGAAGTGAAGATATCGTGAGACCAAACCTTTTTGTAAGCCAACATGTTTTTATTTCTCCGTCCGAATCATGCCTAATGTTTATATATTAGTCAGAGAGCTGTAGGCCAATTTCCTTACAGGTATTCAAAGCTCCTGCTTCAATGATAGTACATTTGTCAAAAATGCCCCGAACCCCCTAACGAATTTTAAAAGTTTCCTGGGTGGTATGTAGGGCACCCTAGGGCACCCTGAAGTGTAGTTAGTGTTTTACAAGTCTGGTTAGTTTCTGAGTTTTTTTATTTAAAGTTAGATATGGTCAAGACCATACTCCCTTACAAATTGCAGACACGCAGATGGTCCAGATCCTGAGATATGGCCCAAAAACCGCGAATTTTAAATTTTTCCTGATGACAGTGGAAAATTTTGTTGGTGAAAAGTCCGGTAAGTGCTTCAAACTTTGCCTACATATTTTAGGCTGATATGTAAAAAAAGGGAAAAAACACAAAGTAGAAATGTTAGTAGTCATGGAAACTTTTGGCAGTAGTTCGAAAAAATTCAAATTTTCAAAATTTCGGAAAATTTGTATATATTTTCAATACATGTGAAAAAACTTATGGTTTCGATTTCTTCGAATACTTACATGTATTCAATAGTGGAAAAATGAAAAGCAGAATTTTTCATCTTTCCACAGTCGACCTATATAGGAAAATTAACAAAAAATCTACGTTCAACGTCAAAATTAGAATCTTTTCAAATTAAAAAAATATATACGAAGCATATCGATGTTTTTTAGATCAGAAAACATCCTCCTAGTTTTTGCTCGATGTTAGGGGAGAAATTTGAAACAGTATTTTGATAACAGTAGACTGAGTTGCGATAGCCTTCTAGGATTTATGCGCGGCCGTAGATAGACTAGGTTACCAGATATTGTCTCCTAGTAGTCAACATTTAAAGAAATACAGCATAATTTTTATGACGAAGTGTAGGCTTTGGGATCCAGAATTTGTATCCATTTGTATTAGTATTTAATATAATGTATGTATTTTCATGAATATAATCCGTAAGATGCAGCTATAATTGAATTCAGTGGAGAATACAAGCCGAACAGTGCTTTTCATGTTTTTTTTTGCGTTCCGTTGATAGTTGTTGTTTGTATTACTACATATTAATAAATTATCCGAATAATAGTGGTGTTTCATTCTATTAAGGTTGTTCACCAGCCTCCGCTCCTGAACAAAATATATAAAATATAATTTGACAACGCTGTTTAAATAATCAGCGCGCGCAACCATGCAACGATACATATATTTGTGTCTTTCTATATACAAGGTTTATATATTTCTACATCTAGATCACACCCGTCTTATATGAATAAAATAAAAAAAAAGGTAATAAAAAGCAAGATATTGAATGGAACATTCTTCTGGAATGGAAAAAGGGTTCCTGAAAAAGTTTTTAATAACAGAAAGAATCTGCAAAAACGTACAACGAAATTGCACACATGAAAGTTGATAACACCGGCAATGCTAAAAAACATTCCCTGCTTAGTGAAGTAACTCGAAGAAAAAGATTGAACGCTGCCATTAAAATTGAAGGTCGTCGTATTAATAATATTGAGACTGTTTTCGAAAACTTGATTTATGGTGTTTGTAAAGAGTATATATCTCTCCTTGATCCTACAAAAGAAATTCGATATGAATTAGCTTCAAAATATTTTTTGAAGTATAAAAAATGCCTGCGTACCAGCACTGTAGTTTCGGATGAACAATACAAAGCTGTGGGGAATGCACAGAAAATTCACTTCGACTGCAACAATAAAGGTGTTATTGGTATGTTCATACCAATTTTAATTTTTGTTCATAAATAATCAAGTAATTGCATATTGTTTATTTGTTTTATTTTGTTTCTTACTTAGGTGTAATAGAAAGTAGTTCTGGTCATATTCATTTAGATTAGATTCTAACGTCACTGAATGTTCTCTCTTCATCATCCGATAGCTGCTGTTGCGGATAGTTTCGAAAAGCAGCGTTGCCAGATTTCATCCAAATGATGGTTTTTAAAAATTATTTGTTATTTAAAACTATCCAAATTGAATTTAATTTTGTGTAAGCGATTTGTTCGTGAATTCTATATATTCTAACAAAATTTCATCAAATTTTGTATCGGTACTTTGGGAGCAATCTGACATTAAAGTCATTTTTCCATAAGAGATAATGTTCATTTTACTGAATTTATTTCATTCATAACTTTTATTATATCTACCTTAGCTCTCTGAAATTTGTCATGAATGTTTATTGTATTTTCCTTCAACGAATTTCAGAATTTGGTGTGATTTGTATCAGCAATAAAATCCCTGGTGAACAACTTTAATTTGTTTGTAGCTGTTTGGACTCATGTTACATCGATAGCAGATTGTTTGAATAGCTAAGGAACAATCACTGCAACCAGCAATGTATAAAAAAAGTACGAACTGATTGGATTTCTGAGATTCAGGTAAAATGTACACTTGCCGCAAATGAATAAATAAACTCAGAATGAGTAATATGTGTACCAGAAGTAAATATGTAATTAATTAGAGCAGGTACATATATTTAAGTTTATTAATGAAAAAAATATTTGTTTATTAACCCCAGATAATATAGTTAATATGTTGTAAGTAAAATGAATCTATATATCGTTAGTAAACAGATTTAAATAACGTCGTTTACTTATATGATATAAACAGTATACTGATCAAGTGAACTCTTTATTAGCGTTGAATACAATTTTGATTTTGGTTAGTATATTTTTCGCTCAGTGTTATTCCCAAGTTTGATAACTGGTGACTTGATGCAGAAACAACTACAGTCTACAGTCGAGTCAATTTAGAAAAAAAGCTCGGAATTTTTTCCAAACAGACCAATCAACTTAATTTTTTTTGTAAATCGTTCCTGGACGGATACTGAACGATATTGAACTTTTAGATCTAGTCGCTCGATCATTTTTCACCTGTTAAACCGGAAATTCGCCAATTTTCATGGGAAAATTTATTGTAAAATTTGTAAAATTGGTAAGTTTTGCCAAAATTGGCTGGAAAACTCAACTCGGGGGTTTTCGGGGTCGCTGATCACGATTTCGAAGTTAGATTCACAATTTTCGACCACAGTATCTAGAAATTGGCCAATTATATGTCTGAAAAATAGCCAAATTCAATAATTTCGTAATTTTTGTTGAAAATGACTAAAACATTCTACTCGGGAGTTTTCGAGGTCGCTGATCACGATTCCGAAGTTAGATTTACCATTTTCCACCAAGGTAGCTAGAAATTGGCCAACTTTATGTCCCAAAAATGGTCAAATTTAATAATTTCGCAGATTTTGTTGAAAATGGCTAGAAAATTTCACTCGGAAGTCATTTGATATTGGATATCAAAGAAATGATTCACAGTCACGGATAAATCCCCTGAAATAAATTCTTACAGTGTCGCCAACAAACTATGTAAAACTCCTCAGCGACATTAAAAAAAATTATTGTAGAGGATGGCCAGTTTCCTAAACTGCAATCTCATCCTGAAAACAGACGTCATCACGGTACCCTCCGTGTTCATATTCGTATGAAGTTGAACTTTAAATTTGCGGCATGCTGTACTTTGGTTACGTAGGAGTCATCGCCTTGACGTCACTGATGGGTAAAATCAGGCCCTTCTTTGTAAATATTGTTGAATGTCCTTCAGACCCCGTATCTGCATGTCAGAATCGAATACTTAAGATGGCCGAAATGTAACTTAGTTTGTTTCTGTAATAACCGATTCAAAATAACGTTGGAATAAAAACTATACCTCTTCAATAATGTAGAAGATGAAAATGAAAATCAGTCAGAGAGAATGAGAACTTATTCTAGGCTGATATATTCATAAATCATTCTTTGCAGTCAGGAGTTTAGAAGAGTCCTTTTATTAATAGTCGAACTTTTCTCATGTTCTTAAATAGCATAAATAACGAGTACATCCGAAGCTCAATTTTCTTATTACTTTTACGTTTGAACATAAATTTTATGGGAAACTCTACGTATAAAAGCGGTGAATAAACTTCCGGAAATAGCCTCTGATTCACCCTATAAATTAGAAATTATGTTTTTTCATAATATGCAAAGGTTAAATACAGAAAACTTAAAATGGCAGAAATATATAGGTTGCTTTCAAAATATTCGATTCAATTATAATATTGAAATTGAATCTATATCTTTTCGATAACGTAGAAGACGAAAATGAAAATTAGCCAGAAAGAATGATAACTTATTCTGGGCTGAAATATTCATGGGAATCTTTCATTGCGGTCAGGAGTTTTGAAAAGTCCTTCTTTTAATAATCAAACTTTTCTCATGTTCTATATAGCATAAAAAACAAGTACATCGGAAGTTCGATTTTCTAGTTACTTTTACGTTTGAAGAGGAAGTTTGTGAGGAATTTTACGTATAAAACCGATGCATAAACCGTCGGAAATAACCTCTCATTCACCCTATAAGTTATAAATTATTTTTCTCATATGCAAAGGGTAAATACTGAAAACTCAAATACGATCGTATATTTTGCTCACCCTCCGCTTACAGTTTACAACCTTTGTACCAAGACTCACATTGACGTTTTTCCTTATTTCACCATCAGTCGGCATTCCCACAAATTCAGTAAATTTGAATTGGTTTATAACTATCAATGCCCTTCAATAGGCGACAATTGTCTAGATTCTTCGATATTGCTTTTTCATTCAAGAAATATATTGGACGAAATTGACATTCGCGAAACCATTGAGAATTGTCTTCATTCAAACAGCAATGATTAAATATCTGAACTGAAATGAAATGGTGAGATGTTGATTTTGATTCAAAAATATATGCTTCCGCCCTATATCATAATATCGACAAAATATCGATTTCCTTACACGCGAAACAAATTTCAGCTATTTCTGGAACTATTGTTTATGTGTAGAGTGTATCTGTAATTCATACAATTGTTTTCATTCGAGAAGTCGTGTGCATTTCATACATACCTACTTGAAGCTGCAACAACAAGGTTTATTTTTATCGGAATTTTCGCTGTTTTAACTATAAATATGGTAGGTATTGTCTCATTCATAGAAATATGCAGATTGCTTTTCTTCTTAAATTGGGAACACACATTAGGCAATCATCTACATACGGGTTGAAAATCTAATGAATTTATCACAAATTCCTCTAGGCATTCCGTAACTAGGTCAGATTTATACTATTTTAATTAATTAAAACCCTTCCTGTATGCGTCTTAATTATGTTAGAAGCATATTTTAGGTATAATGCTCAAATAGCAATATTTCTAATAAGATCTGACAACCTTTTTCTATTACCTCATAAATGATAACATCTGGTTCGAAAATGGAAACTTGAGCGTTATATTTCATGGTTTTACTCGTATTTCAAACAGTGCTTTAAAATGACTTCGAATTTTATAAGAACATTTCTAAGCAGTGGATTCTTGATACATATTCATATTCTCATAACATGAATGTGTTACAATTCCGATTATTGGTGTTCCGGTTGGTTTCGGCGACGTGGGCATTTTAAATTGAAACTGGTGCGATAAGGACGTTTTGTGCTGAGAAATTAGTTTTAGGAAATCCCGTTTTAGACATTGATACGTCTTCTGATGATGGTGGTGAGACCAAAACGTACGTAAAGAAAAAAATAATAAGCATAAGTGTTAGTTACCTATTTACCGAAAATTTATATATTATTCATACCTGGGTCAATAATAATAATAATAATAATAATAACGTTTAATTATCTTACAGGTCAACCCAATTACAAAATAATATATGGTTCTCAAATTATCTTAAACATATACATTGTAATATTCAGTGTAAGATTATATCTGTTAATGATAATATTAATCATTACAAATTCTATAGATCTGCGAGGAGTGAAATAGGTTTAACTTGAGCATTGATTAATATTCATCAATGGGTTGAGTAGTTCACAATTGAATGTAAAGGGATGTCTACTGGATATTCTAGGAAGTTGAAAGTTCAACTTACTGAGTATGGACGGAGAATCAATCGTATTATGCATCAGTTTGTATAGGAATGTTACACTGATAATTTGTTTCCTGCAAAACAATGAAGGAATGTTATAAAACTGTATTAAAATAATCTCATCAAATCCTCTCTGAGGATATATATTAAATGTTTTAAACCATAGATATTTCAAAAACTTTCTTTGTACAGCTTCTGGTATATGTTCATGTTGATTATATAAATGTACAATATTATAGTTTTGACCGAATACATAAGATACATTTGCTTTTAAAATTGTTGAATTATTGAAACGCTTACAATTTCTCGTGATAAAACGCTGCAACTAGTTTGTATATGTAGTTATTTAAAGAAACATTGTTTTCATCAATTTTATCTAAATCCTTTGTAGTGATACATCTTTCAAGTAGAATATTGTTGACTTTATATTCATAAGTAAGTTTTTAAGAGTATAAATCATAACTGTACACTTGCTTATATTTAGATCTAATAAATTTATATTACACCAATTGGTTATAGTATTGATATCAGACTGTAGCAATACACAGTCTTCGGCACACTTTATGAATCGAAAATTGTCAGATCATCGACAAAATAGTAAGCCCTCATTATTAGTATTTTCCACAACATTATTTATGTATTACAAAATAACAAAGGCCTCAAATTAGAGCCTTGTGGAACACCAGATGTTGCATTACATAACGTAGAGATATATCCATTGTACGTAACATACAGAGATTTATCAATTACGTATGAATGGGAAAATGTTGTTAGGTTATTATTGAATCCAATGTTTATTAAACTGTCAAGTATTACAGTGACCCACCTCATCAAAACCTTTTGCAAAATCTGTATATATCGCATCAACTTTCGTTTATTCAAGACTTCTGGAATATATTGATTAAAATTTGAAAGATTTGTTGAGGTAGAACGATTATCCATGAATCCATGTTGGTTTCCAGTAACATAGTTTTTCACCAGTGGATACATGTTAGTGTACAGGGTGTCCCATTTTGGGTACTTTTGCGGGGTATCTCCTTTATTTTTAAAGATAGAGAGTTGCGGTTTTCGCGACACTGTGCTACTTTTTCATAAAACTCAAGATGCCGTCAACAGAATTTTCATAGCCCTTTTAGTTTTTAAGATACAGGGCATTTCTGAAAATGTTGCATTTTGTGACCCCCCTCGTATCTCCGTTATCCTTCAACTTATCGAAAAGGTAAAATAACATTCTAATAGATTTTTTTCCGTAGAATGCAGTGGTGTAGATAACTTTTGTTACATATTTACTGTTTTTGAGTTATAAAGTAAACTTATGTTTTTTTAAATGGAACACCCTGTATATTTATAGACTATAAAATTTGTCTTTTTTTACCTTTTCAAAAATATGTGATAGTATAAACTTTTTTTCAGAAACACGCAAAGACGGCATCTTGAGTTTTACGAAAAAGTAGCACAATGTCGCGAAAACCGCAACTCTCTATCTTTAAAAATAAAGGAGATACCCTGCAAAAGTACCCAAAATGGGACACCCTGTACAAAACAGACTCAAATATATTTTTTTAATACCTTTGATCAAAAATTAATTCAAGTAAATTTACTGACTTGTCCCGCACTAATTCTGCACTAATTCTGTATTATGACAAAAATGAAACGTCTCTGAATCTATATAACTACCTCATAACACTCTGGTACTTGTATTTTCAAATCTACAGCTGTGTGTGGTTGACTCACTACATTTTATAACGAAGATTGATTTATATCATATATATGTCATATATCAAGATTCGCCTTCGTCTTTCACAACTTACAACTCGACAAAAGCTGACTTTTCGAATGTTGATAATAAACCAGTCTCTATTAAGGGGACTGAAATATTGAGCAATAATGATTCAGATCTAGATGCACAACAGTGACAAATCTTATTTCTTAAAATGAATCCATTGCGGATGCACCGTTGAAGTGAGCTCAAGTTGATGCATCGTGTTTTTCAGAATAGAGTACAACCTAAATTTTTTTAATTCACCATAGAACGTTTGGCCACGTATTTTACAATAGCTTCTGAAATAGCTGAAACTTCTTACACGGTTTGAAATCGATATTTTCGACGATATTTTGTGTAAACTTGAGAGCAAATTGTGTTTCTTGACATAGTATGTAGATCCCATCAGACGACTTCAAAATGGCAGACGAAAGTACCTTCCTACTATAATAGTGTGCTCCACATTGGCAATGTTCCCAATATTATATTGAATGTACTCAATATTATCATGATGCATGTGAATAGAATAGAACAAAACAATTCAGATATAAATATGTAGTTTTACTTACGTGTTAAGCTCGAGATCTAGACGAAACTTGTGGTTGAATGCTTTTATGAGAAGCGAGGTACGGTGGAAATGCTTGCCCGTCTGAAACAAGAACACCTGTGTCAGATTTTAATCATCCAATCGTGGAGTTTATCCTGAAAATATTTCTGGATAGTTTATGGATATAGCGTGCCGTGCAGTGATGTAGAATGCAATTCTCTGCAAGCTTGACATTTGATTTTCATATCACATTACCACACGGTAAGCCATTACTTTTTCTCTGAAACACATATCAAAACCTATATCAGAAGGAAATTTCTTGTAACGGTTGAAAATATTATATTGTTCTTCCATTGCACTTTTAACAAAAACCCCGATAAACAAACAAGCGGATGTGCAATGAGCAATCCACTCTCTCCTCTTTCGGCCACTATTTTTTAAGCGAACTTGAAGCCTCTTCAAAAATAAAATTGAAACTGTACCCAAAACTTTGGCACAGATGTGACTGATATTTTCGCGATTATGAGTGAAGATTTTGTTTTACAATGGCTTTTTGAACACACTTAATAGACAAATTGATACCCTCAAATTGACTGTAATGGAAATAGAAACAGATAACATCTTCATTTCTTTGATATTAACATTATCAAAGATGGTCATCACTTAGAACTCAACTAATAAAGAAAACATACTCAAACAAATAGGTATACTCTTGCTAATTCAGTTACACCAATTAATTATAAAATACTTCTATTTAATAGTCATAGTTCATAGTTTATCAAACGTCACTTTGAACCAGCCAAATTATAACAGCGAAGTGGGAACATTTCAACAAATAGTGTTGAACAATGGTTACGACAAATTTTTGATCAATAACTTGATTCCTAAAGGAAAAAGGGGGGCCAGATAGTTCAGTGGTGAAAGCATCGATCTTCTCATTACTTGACTATATTCGATTACAACGTAGACGGTTCCATCCTTAAGGGACTAGCAACCTATAAAGACCTCGGCGTAATTTTCGATCCCAACTATCCTTCATTTCTGATCTGGAGTCTGTGATGAAGGCTGCTAACAGTCTACTTGGGTATATTGTGCGAAGCTGTCGTGATTTTTCAGACATAGACACGCTCAAATTATTGTTCATAACATTTGTGTGATCGTGGCATGAGTACGCACCTATGATTTGGTTCCCTGGCTATGCCGTGCATAGAGATGCCCTGGAATCTGTTCAGCGCCGCTTTTTGAAGTACATGTCCTTCAGGACAGACGGTTTTTATCCTATCATGGGCATTCCTAATTCTTTCCTGTTAGATAGATTCAATGTCATCCCTTTCCCGCAGAAATAATTATGTACTCCAGGCCAGTCTGTACAAGTTGCTTGATAAGCTAATTGATTGCCCGATGCTGCTGGAAAGAGTCAATTTCCTAGTTCCTCGGCTGAACTCACGGTCTGTAGATACTTTCTACCTCCAAACTCCTCGTACTAACTTACTTAAATTATCTCCATTATTTTGCATGTGCCATGCCTATAACACCAATGACACTACTACTTAATATGATATTTTCAATTCTAGCCTAAAACAGATTGCTCGCCTACTGCGATGAAACAATATTCATACTTTTTCAGCTCTCTCTTTCTTTTTTTCTCTTTGTTCATTGCTGTGTTAAATATTTTTGGCTATTCTTTCTTTTTCTTTTTGATTTTGTCTCCTCTCGGACTAGAGTATAGTTTTATTTAGATTTAGTTTAGATAATAATTGTTAATTCATATATTTTCTTATGCATTGTCCTGATCTTTAATTGGGTTTATACCTGTTGATCAGTGTAAGATTAAATAAATAAATTACGGTCGATTCTGGTCGCGGGTTCGAATCTCAGTGTTGGCCGAATTTTTTCGATAGCTCTCGAGAAAGTGGTGAGTCAAGATACAATGGGTCGTTAGGTCTAAGTGTTATCGAGACTACCCTGGTTGCAGAATCGACCCTACCACACGAGGAGGTGGAGTGTTCAGTGGGTATATCTGAGTTGATTAAATTCGGACTCAGGGACTCCCATAACACTACTTTATGGGATGTTATAGGCCAATAAGGTGCCCATAAAGGGTTTCAACCACCTCTTAACAAAAAAAAAGAAGGATGGAATTCAATCAATTAACCAAATTAATGCCACTATCCTCAAATTTGTGCATTAGAATTCAGAAGCTTCACTTATCATCCTTCAGTAATTAACAAATTCCATAATTTGTTTTCTAAATTTGCGATACCACCCGTTTATAGAAGATGTAAGAACAAGCTAAAAAACTGTTTAGGCAACATCTTTGATAAAGTTTCCGCCTTCGACAAATGCTGTATTTACAAAACCGATTGTGATTTTCATATTACAGTTGAATTTCTACAATTCCCAATGACCATCTATATCTTAATATTTAATTGGTAGTGTAGGATTAATACGTATCAAGTTTACTTCTCACTGATATATTACAATGTTTCTCGAATTTCCGGGTTCTAGATCACCTAATTCATAATAATGCATTTGAATGACATATTTAATGAGAACCATCATTCCCCTCACTAATCATAATAAATGAACATTTCGATTATCTACAAATAGCTTCCTCACATAATTGATAATCACGGAGTTGGTGTACATAATAATAGTATTTATTCAGCACTAAAAATCTCAAATTACATAAACACAAAATTAGGGAATGAATAATAGGTTTACCACAAAAGGAGATCCTTGAATGTGACTTTTCCAGGTATTCAAAACCTGTTAACCTGTTAACATACAATAAATTTTACCATGCAAATAGTTTTTTCTTTAAACAACGACATGATTATTTTCACAAAAAATTAGAAACTCACATACATAGATTTATATAAGGTAATAATTATGTAATGTACAAATGGTAAGTATTTTTTATATCAATATACTGGTGAATCATAATTCGAGGCACAGTGAGTATCCATTTTTTTATTTTATTTTTGAACATTTTTGGAGAATTCAACTGTCTTATTTGAAGGGAAACAGTATTATATAGCTTTGTTCCAAGGTAGATATAGCTCCGTTGTTGAATGTTTTTCCCAGGCTTTGGGACGTACGATGAGGTTGTTCTATATCGAATTCTATGTTCATGTTTTATCTTGATTAGATCATTTTTATGTCTATGTTGTCTAGTCACCGTTGCAACAAAAAACAATTGCCGTATATCCAGGATATGGGGTGCAGTATTTCGAATATGATGTGAATGGAAGGAAGTGTGTTAGTGAACGGTCTTTGAACCAATTTAGAATTTTGGTCAAATCACTTTCTGCTTTAGTTTTCAAGGAATCCCAGTTGTTGTCCTTTAAGATGATAACCGTATCATCTGCAAAACTCACTACCTCTCCATTTAGTGGTATTTTGAACAAGTAGTTCATGTATGTGTTGAATAAAAGTGGACCAAGAACCGTCTCTTGGGGTACACCATATTCCACTAATTTCAAATCGCTTTTGGTATAATTAATTACATTACCTCTAGTTTTCGCTTCAAATTTTATTTTCTGGCATGTCAATTGAACTAAATCTGGTAAGAAAAATTAACAATCTCAAGTTTTGTGATAAAGGATTTGGTCGCCTACACATTTCTAAAATTTATGTTATAACATTAGGTTAGAGTATAAAAGTATTTCAAAGAAAAGTATACCAACTTTTGTGCCATGAATCACCAAAATTAACAAATATCTGAATAGTTATGGATTGCTTTAAAAAAGCAGTACCATGAAATGATTCGACATGTGAAAGGCTTTTGATAAATGAATTTTCAATGTTATTCACAAGGTTGAACGTGTTAGATCGATATCATGATGAATCTGTTATTATAAATTGCTATAATTACGCAAAACTATTAACTGAGCTATCAAACTAGTCCAATTACTATTCTGTTTGTTTGGTTTACTGATTTGATGCCGCTATACGATTAGTTCTTTAATGATAAAGTGCTTCAAACGAAAATTTATGTGAGCTTAGTTCGATATAAAATTGGCATTGCGTTCCGAATTATGTTTACCATTAATTTTATCATTAATTAAACCTAACTTGCTGTACAACACAGACACGTGATCGTTTTATTATAGAAATAATAATCAACGTAAACAAACAACAACAATACTCAAGTGTAGCTACGTTTCCATTCGTGCTCATGCTATGCAACCGAATATACATATCATAACATGTAATTTAATTCCAGGGTATATTATAATTATAAAAAACTGAGTTAATTTACGTTCAGCTATGAACGGTGGGAATAGGAATTGTCAGAGATTTCAAATTCACTAGGGAGAATACATAACTACCGCATGTTTCTATAATCGACCGACAACTCTCTACTGTTTACTGCAGTAAGTTTCAAGGGCCAAAACAGTTTTAATTTCCCTGCCTTTCTAGACTGGTCGCCGACTACGTGCTTTGAGCGAGCACAGCTAAATTCGCTATTTCAATTACTATTGTATACTAACTGTACTTTACTATTACGACCGCGACACTCCACGACACTTGATGATCACACAAGGAATTAGGTAGTGGTAGTACCCTTTATCGCTAACAGATAGCACTAGTAGTACTTTCGAAAGCGCAGGAACAATTAAACATTCGCGAATAATGTCGTTGCTTCCAGAAAGTTCTGGTATATTCCACTCACTTCTAGATGGTAGTAATTGAAGTATAAAAAGGCTAACGGCGTGACCGTGAGTCAGGTCATCACGGGAAGGCAAAGGAAGAGGAAATGTCTGTTTGTGAAATGAAGTAGTGCGTTACTCTATAAAACGTGTTTGTGCGTCTTCAAAAGACATCTTCGTAACAGTATTTTGATTTGACTTGTTGTTTTTGTGTGTAATTTACTGGTATGGAAAACAAGCGAAAAGTAGACAGTGTATGCAGAACATTCGAAGCGATTAATGGAACTTTCAATATTTCGTATTTGAGTTCAGTAAGAAAGCACTATGTTTGATTTAGAATGAAACCATAGCTGTTCTCGAAGAATATAACATTAAACCTCATTATGAAACAAAACATTTGCAAAATTACTCAAAATATGCAGGAAGTTTGCGGACAGAAAAATTTGAAGCTTTGAAGCGTGGATTGAAATCATCTTTGTTTACAAAACTCAATACTGAACAAGTGGCTGCAACTCGTGCCAGCCTCCTTGTGGCTCTTGAAATTGCGAAAAGTGGAAAATTATTCACCAATGAAAAAATGATCAAAGAATGCGTAATTGCAGTAGCCGAAGAAATGTGCCCCGAAAAGATAAATTTCTTTAAAACTGTCAGTCAGTTTGTCAGCTCGGAGGGTAGAAGACATCGCAGAAAATATATCGTTTCAACTGTCTGACAAAAATGGACATCTTGAGTGGTTTTCTCTAGCCTTTGATGAGTCAACGGATGTGTCAGATACAACTCAGATTTTTATCCGAGGAGTAGATAAAACGTATGAAGTGTATGAAGAACTTCTTAATTTTGATAGTATTCACGGCACGACTACGGGGGGAAATATTTTCAAGGGACTTGGAAATGCGAATAATAAAAAGAGCCTTCTATGAAAAAACTTGAAATCTATTACTACTGATGAAGGAGGCAAAAACATGTGTGGTAAAAATGAAGGAGTGGTTGCTCAAAGGCGATGGTGGTTCAAAACCATTAGTCTTACATTGTATCATTCACAGTCCTTGTGCGGGAAGTGTTTGAATATGTCCGAAGTTCTAAAACCAGTCATATCAGGTGTTAATTTCATCAGAATCACCGACAATTCGGCGAGTTTATTGAAGAGATTGGACGAAATGACTTACCACATCATACTGCCGTACGCTGGCTTAGTTGAGAAAAAGTCCTTCGGTGCTTTTTTGAACTTCGAGCAGTGATTGAGAATTTTTTGAAAGAAAAGCATCGCTTCCTCACCGAATTATAATATAGCGAATGGCTGCGGAAGTTAGCATTCTATGTCGATTTGACAATATATATGAACGAACTGAATTTGGAATTGCGAGGAGAAAACCAGCTTCTCCCTGATTTATACACTAATATCAAATCGTTCCGGCAGAAAATAATACTGTTTGAATCACAATTAGGTAAACAATGTTTTACTCATTTCAAAATATGTGAAATATTCAGCCACAATATTGAGACTGAGTTTTCCGTCGATTTTGCAATCGAAGACAAGACTTGAGTGCTTTGAAGATAAATTTCGATACGCGCTTCTAAGACTTTGATGTCATGGCGAATGAAATTAAAATTTTCCAAAATCCTTTTGATATCGACATTGAGACCATAGCCTCGGAACTTCAAATAGAAAATATTGATCAACAGTGCAGTGATATGATTAAGAGCAGATATCAAAACCAATCTTTGTTGGAATTTCATTGTCTTCCACTGACACAATATGATAATTTGCATACATTTGCTCGTGGGCTCTTTCCTGTTTTTGGTACTACTTACTTGTGTGAGGAAACATTCTCCAAAATTAAGTACACGAAGAATGTTCACAGATCTGAGTTAACGGATGAGCATCTTAAATCTCTTTTAATAATAGATTCAAAACTACAAACTATTGTCAGTGGAAAATCACAATTACATAAATACATTAGTATTTTATATGTTATAATGTTTATAATGTTAGTGGGATTCATTTCAATTATCTGTTAGTTATTATGCTTAAGTTAAATTTTCTGCATATTATACTCGTCATTAAGCTCTACCTAGCAAGTAAATAAAACCGAGTTATTATCATTCTGTGTCTTTTCATCCAACTTGTCACAACAACAATAACAACAATAAGCCATCAGCTGTCACGGGCCGCATTGATGACACTGGCAGGCTGGATTTGGCCCGCGGGCCGTAGTTTGAAGACCCCTGCTGTACCCCATTGTGTTCTTGTTAATTGATGACTTTAAACTAAAATGCTTCTAAAAATTCTGATGTTCACCAATTTAATAAATAAATGTGACTATAGTTTCGCTAACACACCAGCTTCTTCCAACAAAGATTACAAAGTACTACTACTTACTACAAACCGTTTCAACCGTTCAAATAGCTGTGATGAAGTTTCCGATTCCGGCAAATCAGGGATTCAAAATGTTACGCCTAGTTTCGAAGATACAAGGTGTTAAAAGTTTGAAATGGAAGATACAAATCTAAATCTGACATAACCTGTGTGGGTGGGTATGATTGAAGATTGTTTAATTGTAGTAATTTACCTGATGAATCCAGTGGCGCTATTATAGACACGTTGACTGGTAGAGATTTTGGAGGAATTGTTGGAAAATGTACCGTATGAGTATTAGAAGACACATGTGTTTTCAGCAAGATAGGCATCTGTTTATTTTGTCGCATGGCCAGTTTTCTTATACATACGTTTTAGAAAAGAGATTTTGCTAATCTATCTCGACAAAAGGACTATAAATAATTTGAAACTTCCGAACCTATTACTTCGGCTGATGTTAAAATACAAAAGATGTATTCAACAAAGCTACAAAACAAATCTTAAGAACTGAGAAGCAGAAGATAAAATTTCGGTATAATATGAACCTACAGTTGGACAAATGTTGTGTTTTTTTTTACTTTCATCTAACGCACTTCATTTTCACTACTATGAGACTAGACCCATATCAGGCTTTGAATACTACCAAGTTTTAATCTGATATAATATATTCCTCGTTCTGTTTTTCTGTGATTAATTGAGAATATGGAATGGGATAGTACAATTCAGAATAATGAAAAAAATTGTCCACCTAATGCTGTCATGGGAACAATATTGACCCCGATCAAGGAATGTATATGTGTATGTGAGATGAGTACTTATTCTCGTTCACTGAAAAACATATACATTTTCTGATAAAATAAACATATAATGTTAAGAAAATTTGAATACCGGCAATTCAAATAAAAAGCTCTTTGGTGCTCACTCTTACATATCTTTGCAGTGATGCAGATTATGCCTTACACAATATGTGCTCTTCATATGGTATGTGAACAATGTTGACACACAATGGCATATTTTTCGTCCAATTTTATGGGACAAATGTAGCATCTTTTGCGTTTGATCTATTATGTGGGCACCTGTGAATGTTGATAAGCTGAAATAGATCGTTTCTTTTCCTAAACAGGAATGGATTGTCTGGCAGTGTTCCGTAGATAAATTTAGAATAGGGGCCTGGTATCTCGAATTAACTTTTATCAGTTCTTGTTCAAGTAACTTGATAAAGTTCCGGCAAAATGATTTTACATTATTTTGCCCTCAAGCTTATGTGACCATTTACGCACGCTATATTCCTTACTGCGAACCATATTGCCAAGGGCCAATGATGACATCGTATTCCAATAAATTCTGTAGAAGTTAGTTACATTTCTGATCTAGTTCATCCAGACCTCATTTCGTGGTGCATTAATGACAACATAACTATAGAATTACCTTTTTTGGTACAGAGGAGGTGATAGTCACAACTATACTAAAACCAAACTAGTATAAGCTATGCAAATGTCAATAATTGAACAATCTCTCTCTAGAAGGATTAGTAACACCATAGTCAAATAGCTCCAGATAAATTTTCCGCATCCGCTGACTCATCATCTAGAGAGGCCTATAATACCTTTGTAGATTAGATTAATTAACAAATAATGTTCAATTATTGACTTTTACCTATTTTTGTGCCGCCCTCTGGTACACTTGGTCTTCATATTGCCCGTCGAGACATTTATTAAGTACGGAACATCAGTTTAGTCAATATTCACAGTTAGTTTTTCTACGCTACATCTTCTCGAGAGTAGATGGCGTTACCTGTTCTATCCCTCTCTAGCACTTTCTGTGGTCGGTTCATGTATAAATGAGCCGAGATATCGATCAGTGGCAGTATAACCCTATTCGTTTCACTAATGAGCCAGAGAAGACGGAACAGCTGTCTGGAGATATCTAGCTGTGCGGTCACTGATCTATCTAGAGAGACCTATAATCGTGTAACCTATTTTGAAAGTTTTGGTCGGTAGGAAGTCGTTGGTTATCTCCCTTATTTTTTCTCATAGTGCCTACGTAAGTGAGACCGACTTTTCCAATTTTCTGGCAAGTTCAATCGATGAGAAACTGTTCTCACCGGTAACATTACGATTTGTATTTTTAATAGGAGTTATCAACTGGAAACCAGTACACTCAACTTATGAGAATTAGAATTATGAGTTATACAAAAGTTCTGCTCATCTGGGTCCCAAGACATACCAGAGTTGGAGGAAATGACATTATCAATAAGCAGACCAGCCGGGGGTCGTCTGGTACCCTTGTTGGACCAGAGCCTAAGATCGCTTTATGAAACTGCATGGGAGGTCACGCCCCCCCCCCCCCCCGAGGCAGCTGAACAAACAGTGGTCTGACTTGAGAATTGCTTGAAATTCTAAGCAGAAGGAACATTGGGGAGATGACTGGCATCCTCAAGGGTCACTGTCATCCTGACAAACACCTTCATATCATGGGCATTCCAAATGACCCTATAAGTAGGATATGCAAAGAGGTGCAAGAAACTCACTTACACATCATGTAGGAATGCCCAGCTTTGACAGGCAACTGTACTTCGGTGGAGCAAAATTGCTTGTAGAAGAACTTATGGAAGCCTGCGTGAGCAATATTCTGGGTTTCTGTTGGGTTATAAGCGCACAATGAGCCCAATCCAGTCTGAGTGCATTTAGAGGGTCACATTTCTACCCTTCACATGATGATAGTAAGACTCAGAGACTGGAATATATGTATAACTAGGGCGCTGAGGTCTTGACTTTTGACTGGATGAAGAAAATACTGGAACTAGCCCCCTCCATACAGTAATATGAAGGACTGCGAAAAATATTATGCTTGATAGGAGAGATGAATCACAGGGGAGTATAAAACTTCGATGGACTTATAAAGACTCTCTGGATAAGATGTTCGTGTTCACACAGAACTTCAGAATCTACCTTTAAAATAGAGGAGGCACAATATTCGGAAAGCAGCAATCTGTAGCTATAACTATGAATCCAGAACAACAGAAGGTACGGGGATCGGATCCTTCGACCCCAGAACCAAATGCTCAACCCGTGGATAAATACACAAGTATATATTCTTTGGAAATCGATGCGTTTGAGAGATGTGCACACATCAATCTGGATGAAGCAGACACAAAGAAGGACATACTCATCATATCTGATAGTCTAGCGGCTATAAGAGCGCTGATGGTTCTCACCTGAAAAACTGAACCAAACACCCTGGATCCCAGGAACCCTTCTGTGGTATAGGAACACACATTATACAGGAAATCCTCAGAACCGAAGACAAAAGAATCAGTACTAAGCACAGGAGTTCTATTTAGGGATGTATACAGTCCAAGATGGTAAATTGGAAGTAGTTATGACCTAAGAATCCTGATAGGGTTCATTAGTCCAGGTAATAAGCGAGAAAAAAGACCATAATGAAACAAAAAATACGGTAAGCTAGAATTTCAAGTTTTTTTTTGCATTTTGTTCCTAATACCCCATAGATCATTCATTACTATCAAGACCGCAGGGGGCCGACCTTCCTACGCCCTCAAAACGGGGTTTCAACCCCTCAGAAGAGCATTCTTATAAAAACAGACCAAAATTAATGAATTAAGAGTCGAAAATGACCTCCAGTATGTTTTTTTGGGTCGCTGATCACGATTCCGCAATTAGTTTTGTCGGAAAACTCCCTCCAGATTTGGAAAATTTATATATAGTATATAACTCATAATTTTGTTGCAAAAATGACCTCTGGTAAATTTTACGGGTCGCTGATCACGATTCTGCTGTAATTTTTCCCAAAAAAGTCTCTCCAGATGGGAAATTCGGGAAATGTGAGATTTTCCTTAGACTGTTATGAATAATAAAGTATTATTTTGTTGCAAAAATGACCTCTAGTCATGACCTCCAGTCATTTTTGCAACAAAATTGTACTTTATTATTCATAGCCGTCTCAGAAAAATCTCAAATTTCACGAGTTTTCCATCTGGAGGTTTTTTTTGGAAACATAACAGCGGAATCGTGATCAGCAACCCAAAAAACCTACTAGAGGTCATTTTCGCCACAAATTATACTTTATTATTCACAAACGTCTCAGGAAAATTTCAAATTTCCCGGATTTTCCATCAGGACAAACTTTTTTGGAAAAAATTACAGCGGAATCGTGATCAGCGACCCAAAAACCTATTAGAGGTAATTTTTGCAACAAAATTGTACTTTATTATTCACAATCGTCTCAGGAAAATCTCAAATTTCCCGAATTTCCCATCTGGAGAGAGTTTTTAGGGAAAAATAACAACGGAAAAACCTACTATACGTCATTTTTGCAACAAAATTATAAATTATATATTATATATAAATTTTCCAAACTTCCCATCTGGAGGGAGTTTTCCGACAAAACTAACTGCGAAATCGTGATCAGCGACCAACAAAACATACTAGGTGTCATTTTCGGCTCTTAATTCATCAATTTTGGACTGCTTTTATAAGAATGCTCCTTTGAGGGGTTGAAACTCCGTTTTGAGGGTGTAGAAAGGTCGACCTCCGCGATCTTGATAGTCATGAATGATCTATGGGGTATGAGAAACAAAATACAAAAAAATTTTTGAAGTTCTAGCTTACTATATTTTTTTTTTATTTTCTGGTTCGTTGCCTGGACTACATGATTGAAGACTCCAAAATCATTGGGCATATGAGAAAACTTGTCCTAGTGAATGATGAGAGGCGTAAATTCTGGAGAGAAGCGGATTAAACACCGCTGGATTTGCTCACTGACTGCTGAGTTACACACCCCACAGCATCAAATACTTTCAAATCATATTTATTCGAAGTATTTGAAAAAAAAAAGAAATCCCTTAATCCCATTAGATACAGAAAAAGCGATGTATATAGAATTGAGTTTGAATTCCAGAAGGAGCCTACAACACTAGCTATTGGGGAAACAGGGTTAACGTATTTAAAATGAATAACTCATTCCAGTACTGCCGTTAGAGGTTCACAGTTTTCAGCGATTCAATTCCGAATCAGATTTATTCGAAGTATTTGCAGAAAAAACGAAATCCCTCAGTCCCATTAAATATAGAAAATGCGATGTATATAGAATTTCGAGAGGAAAGTAAACATTTGTATAATTTATTTCATAGCGCCGCACAAAATTTAATCGCACATGTGGGTAACGCGTACGATTAATCTTTTAGAAGCAGCACAATTTATGGCTCACGTCAGAACGGTCGTTGCGAATTCGTTACGCTGAATTGAAATCATTATATTGTGACCATAATCCTCATTGCTCATACCATTTAATGGTGAGGATTGTTAACACTGAAATATTCGTGTCGTTTTGCGGAAGAACTAATCTCATCAAGCGGTCAGACAGAAATTGGTCAGCATTTTTAGTACCGAATATTTAGCATTAAACGTATAATTAATGCAACTGACATCGAGTGCAAGTGGTCATGTTAACTGGAATGTTCATTCAATTAGTGGTAATAACTTTGATTTTATACTTAGGAATATAGACCACTAACATAATGGATCGACTAATCACCAGTAAACTTGTTATTTTAATATCACTAGGTGGTGTTACCACACGACTTCCCGAACATAATAATTGAAGTGTATATTTACTGGAAAAAAATGGTTATTACAGGTTCGGATTAGAAGCAGTGCCTGATTTAGCACTACCCATGCTCTGGTGTAATAATCGGGGAAATTATTACGAAAAGGACAACGAAAGTTAATGGCAAGTTAATCAATGCAATTACCCTGAGTATTCTCTTGGCCTTGCACATAATGAGGAAATCAGTATCTGACATACTGTAACTTATAGATCGGAGTGGGCGAAAACCCCTGGAGCATTTTACCTAATTGGAGCGATGCAATAGCTCCAGAATTCTTATTTAGGGTGAAGTATTACCTATTTATTTTATTTCAACACTTGTAAATCTATTCATATTTGAATGAGAATTTGACAACAGGCAGTTAGTGGCGACGTTGATCTGTAGTCCGATAGGTTTCCGTCTGCTACGTGTTGTTAAAGAATTGAGCCGTCCTATTGATATATAGTCCATTGGAATTGTCATTTTTTTGTGTAAAAATTTTCAGCAGCATACAGACCTGTTTTTTAGGGAAGTTTCGACTTCTAGAACACTAACTTCACAACCCGCAGATGAACGGAGGGATGATTCTCAAGATATTTATACAGGCTGTCCGAGATTTTAGTGGTAAAATTTTAACAGTCGATAGAAAATTCAATTTTGAGAAGAAAGTTCTCATTAACATGTATGAACAGGCGCTTACTTTTTGAGATACGTTGAATTTTATAAAAAATTTGTTAATTTTGTTTGCATCTTCGAAGATTGGGATGTCACAATGAAATTTGGTACAGTGGAGCTTACCAAATTTGCACATAAGTTGAGACTGGTATTACGTTCAGTGGCCTAGGTATTTAGTAAAACACTAAATTGACCCGAAAGATGTTATCACCCTTATTAGGAACAAACTTCTATGCAGAATTCAAGCCGAAACAGATACTCTTGATATTTCTGTGTACCTGGCAAATTTAATTTTTGTGATTTAATAACCATCACCATGAAAATCGGGTGAACATTGGAAAAAGAGAACCTTAAATTAAAAAGCGTCGCTGACCGACAAAAATGAAATGAGCTATCTTTTCTAATCTCTACAGCGTATTACAAATTTTTATTCCCAAACATGTTTAAACCAGATAACTACAATGTACTTTAATTTATAGTAACTCCACCAATAAGAATTAACAAGACAAATTTACTAAATTAGGTGGTAATTAAATCACAAAAATCAAATTTATTTTTTTTGCTAGGTACAAAGAAATATCGAGAAATCTGATTTGTTTCGATTTAAATTCTTCATCAAATTATGTGCAAATGTGGTAAACCTACCACGGTACCAAATTCTATTGAGACATCTCAATTATCTTCGGAGACACAAACAAAAATCGAAAATTTTTTGTAAAATTCAATACCGTATCTCAAAAATTGAACGTCTGTGCATTTATGTTAATGGGAACTTTTTTCTTAGAATCAAATTTTTTATCAACTGTTCTACCACTGAAACCTTTATATAAATTTTTTTGCGTTTATGGCGGTTTTTTGCAATTTACGTGAAAAATATGAATTTTGGTGTGAATTATCAAGAGAGCAAAGTTGTAGAGCGGAAAACTTTTTTTGAAATTGCGTATTTTCACGGATAGAAGGTGTGCGGCTGTAGATAATCAGCTTTTTAAGTTTTTCACATTTTCAGTGTGAAAATTATTGAGAGAGCAAAGTTGTAGAATGAAAAATTTTCTATTTTCGTGTTGCATGAGTTTTTCTGAAATACGTATTTTCATAGTTAGAACACGCCAAAGAAGGGGCGCGGATTATAGATAATTTTAAGTAATTTTTCAGATTTGAAGTTTCAAATACAAATTTTTGAGTGTGAAATACTAATTTTGGTGAGAATTATCAGGAGTGCAAAGTTGTAGAACGGAAAATTTCCTATTCTTATGTTGCACAGACATTCTTTCCCTGAAATTACGTATTTTCACCGCTAAACCCCGCCATAAAAGGTGCACGATTATTGATGATCAGCTTTTGAAGAGATTTTTCACATTTTCAGTACGAAATACTAATTTTGGTAAATATTGTTAAGAAAGCAAAGTTGGAGAACGGAAAATTTGAAACTATTCAAAATTACTTATTTTGGCCGCTAGAAGGCGCCATTGAGATATAAGA
This sequence comes from Endomychus coccineus, assembly GCA_958510875.1. Lineage (NCBI taxonomy): Eukaryota > Metazoa > Arthropoda > Insecta > Coleoptera > Endomychidae > Endomychus > Endomychus coccineus. Next base: position 139,043,060 of record OY294069.1, on the reverse strand, counting down.
TCATACATATTCTACAGTTTAGACAATTTCTTGAATTCCGAGTATTTTTTTTTCTTTCCCCTTTTTTTTTCATTCAGATTATTAATCATCAATTTTTGCGAATAGGTACAAGGAAGGTTATAACAGGAATTTTTCTAGTGTCAATGAAAAATATTTTTTGTAACCAAAATAATAAATTTTTATTAGCATACTGAATAATCATATTTTAACAAGAAAATAATTTTTTTTTATAATTTTTTATCGTACATAATAATTATAATTACATTTTATAGCAGTCTTTGCTCTTTTCACCTTCATATATCTCAGACGATGATGCTACAAGTGGATTTATTCAGCAAACTCATATCAATATCAGGGCAAACTTCAATCTCTACTTCTACTTCTACTCATCAGGATAATCCAGTTCAAAATGTGAAAAATCGCTTAAAAAGCTGATTATTCATAGTCGCGAAGCTTCTATGGCGCATTCTAGAGGAGAAGATACGCAATTTGAGAAAAAGCTTTTGCAACATAAAAATAGGAAGTTTTCCGGTCTACAACTTTGCTGTTTTGATAATTTTCACCAAAATTGGTATTTCAAACTGAAAATGTGAATAATCAATTAAAAAGCTGATTATCTGAAGTCTTCTATGGCGCGTTCAAGCGGTGAAAATACGCAATTTCAAAAAAAGATCTCGGGAACATGAAAATAGGAAAATTTCCGCTCTCATGATAAACTCCACCCAAATTCATATTTTTCACATAAAATTAAAAAAACTACCAAACGTACCAAAAAAATGTATATATATGCATATATATATATCTTAAAAATAACCCCATCATTCATCTGTGCTTTGTAAAATTAGCGTCCTAGGAGTCGAAAGCATCCCAAAAACCAAGTCTGTATGTTGCTCAAAATTTTTACGTTTCAGACGATTTTTATGTCTAATTCCGGTGAACTAACACTTCAGCTGAATAGCATTTTCTTGAAATGATGCAACATACACTCCGTCAGCGGACGAAAAACCGCTGAATGAAGAAAAAGCTCGCCCGAATTTCATGAGGAGTTGGGGCTTCTTGAATTGAAGCAAAGGCAACTTAACGTACATCCAGTCGAATGGGGAGAGTATTGTGTGACGTAGCTAGCTAGTTGTTCCCTCCCCTAACAGAGTAGGAATAGAAAGGTCATATAAGTCAAAGGACTTGGAGCTCTGTGGAGCTCTCTAGTTTTTTTGGTTAGAAGTATTCCATCACTTTCTCTTCTTATCTTGTCAATAGGTTGGTCAACAGTCATTAGTAAACTGATCAAATTTAAGCTTAATTTCTTCAGAAAAATAAAATAATAATTTTTAAAATACTTATTATTTGAAATTTAAATCACCAAAAAGAGGAATAAGAGAGGACAAGTTAGTCTCAAGTTGATACTTTTTGTTTGAAATTAGTTAATAGATTTCTCTAATTGAGATTGAAGTGTTTTCTCTTTCTTATATTTTCTAGTGTTTAATCTTTTATTTTTTTGAGAGATTAAAGTAGTACAAAAGTAATAAAATTTGGCCTGTTTGCTCAACCACTAATGTTAATTCAAGGAAGTCTGCGAGTCTATGGGTTGCCTTGGAATGGACCTAGTTCGTTCTGAATTCTAAGTAAAATAGAGCCTGTACATTCTCTGGAAATAATCTTAGGATATAGTAGAAGTAAAAGAATTGTTTGATGAAGTCCCCGTATGGTGAAACATATCACGTTTTGCTTAATAAAAACGAAGTGTATTCTTTATTAAGACTATAGATATGAATTTCCAACAAGTAAGCACCAAAACCACCTAAAAAGATTACGACATTTCGTTAAATTTGTTATTGTTATTTGATTCCTCAAAATACTCCATGAATTGTTTATACTGTTATTATTTCAAATACTACCCCATAGTGATAATCTGAAAGAAGAGAATACTATAGATCATTATAGTCAGTTTAGAGAGTTTTGAAACTAGTAGTTCTGTCATAACTGGAATATACGGCTAAGTGGCCCGCTACAAATTAACTTGTGTTACACAAATATTTAGACCTTGGGTATAGTTTCACTTCCTCTCAATCTACCCTTCCATTCAAAAAGGGGTTTCGAATTCAACATGAGGTGGTGGCAGCTATAGGACTTACTCGAGAAAATCCTCAAAAGGAGATTAGCAGCGTACATCTCGAAGTATAATTTAATATCCGACCGTCAGTACGGATTTCGGGAAAAATTACCAACACAGGCTACACTATTAGCACTAATATTTGTTGCATCATCAGCATTTGTCGAGCCCATGTGTTTTCTTGGATTCATCGATAGCGTTCGACACAGTCGACCATGAACTGCTACTACAAAGTAGATGTATTGGTGTAAGGGGTGTTGCACTTAATTTACGTAGGAGTTATCTCACCCACGGACTTCAAAGTATGAAAATAGATGAAGTATTAAGCATCACTCAAGAAATTGTTATGGTGTTCCACAAGGCACAGTCCTCCGGCAATATTATTCAATAAATACACGAATGCAAAGGGAATTCGCAGACACATGGCAACATTTCACAAGGCGAAAAGTTCTTCGTCTTTCATTAGCGATTTCTAAATCATTTCCAATATATTTTCTATTTCTACAATCATTTACTACTGACCTGCAGGACTGTCCGAAATTTATTTTGCTAACAAAAGTGAGAATAATCACCTGATCAATTGATCATTCATCAAGTATCATAAGTAGCTCCAAGGAAATTTATGTTTCAAAATTGGTAGTTCATTAAATAATATATCACAATGTTTTTTAATACAAAAATTGACTTTGATCTAATGAAATTTATTGAAATTAAGTATCATGTTTTATTTGATAAAATCTCAATGATTCAATTTTTGTTGAAAATCGACAAACTGATATTGGTAGGTCAAAATTATTTTTTTTATATTTAATACTTACATTCATTATTATTGGTATCGAATTGAAATTTAACCTACCAAAATATGTTTGTCCATTTAAAAATAATTTTTAATCATTATCATTTTATCATATAAAACATATTACCTAATTTTAATAAATTTCATTATAATAAAGTAAATTTTTATATTAGAAAACATTGTGATATATTATTCAATAAACTATCAATTATTGAAACACAAATTTTCTTGTAGCCACTTATTATACTTGATAGTAGGGTGTAATTGTAAGCCCCGAAAGATTTATTTGATATTTAAAAATATGGATTGTGAGAATCAGATTACAAATATTCAAAATTGTTGAAATGAATTCGCCCTTGAGTAATACAAATCTATCAAATTAAATTATGTTCATGCCAAAATTTCACTACTACTACTATTTCTAAGTATAGGAAGGGATCTTCAACGTTCAGTGAGATCCTACAGAAAAAAGAGCCTTTCCCATCCGAACGGAATGTCTCAATCTTGATATAGGAAAGAAACGGGTCGCCAGAAGGAGTGGCCATCACTACACTACCGAAGACGGTAACAAAAATTTAATAGAGTAATTTTTGGAAAACATTTGAGACATACGTCATTTCAAACTGTTGGATGCAATTGCGAACTTTTTCGAAAATGAATGCACAAAGTGATATTCGACAATGTAGGTAATTGACTTGAATTGAACATCAATAATTTATACAACTGATACATATCAATAATTTATTTTATGATAAAGTAAAGTAAGTGAAGTAAAGTAAAGTAAAAAAAAAGCATTTTATTCAGCATAATAGCTACATATAAGAACAATTTGCCTTATTACAATATGAACAGGAAAAATCTGGCTAAAATGTATAAAATTAAAGTAAATAAAATAAACTACAACCACTAACACTTATCTAGAACAAATTTTCTCAGGAGCCGTTTGAAATGGCTTAGGTTGTCACAGTTTTTTATTGTAACAGGTAACTTGTTGAATTCAGATAGACCCTTGTACAAAACCGAGTTAAGCATTTGAGTTGAATTGCAACGTTCAGGCAAAATAAAGTCTCTTCGATTTCTGGTGTGATAACTATGTATATCGCTAAAGACCTTTAATCTGTCACATAGATAGTTGGGTAACAAATTATGTTTAAGCTTAAAAATAAACAAATACACAATAAACATAACCCTTTGATTCACAGACAACATATTTAGAACACTCAGCATATATTTAATTGGCGTATACCAGTTACATTTCAAAATCTGTCTCATTGCTCTGTTTTGTATTTTATCCATTTGATTTATTTTATACTGTGGTAAATTAAATAATAGGGTCAAACAAAATTGTAAATGTGGGAGAGCTATAATATTGTAAAGTTGTAATTTTGTGTGCAAGGATAAATTTTTACCTATTCGAGTTATAAAACCCACTTTTTTTGCAAATTTTCTCAGTATTTAATTTCGTTATTATAAACAATATTTTCCCCATTTACCGTAATTTGCATATTTTGGATTTCATCTTGACTAAGTTTTGATTTTTTTCTAAATACGCAAAATTTAGATTTATCTGCAGTTAGACTTAGTTTATTAACACACAGCCAATTGAATATTCTCTCTAAATCATCATTTAAATCTTTTATTATTTGTTGTTAGTTTTTACCTATGATATAGAGCATTGTATCGTCAGCAAAAAGAATAATCTTGCACTTTAAAGCTACTCCAACCATATCATTTATATAAAGCAAAAATAAGAGTGAACCTAAAACAGTTCCTTGTGGTACACCATATTTAACATCTAAAAACTCGGACACATAATTTTTATAAGACACACGTTGTAATCTTTTAGACAGATATGACTTAAACCACTTTAAGACAGTATGCCTGATTCCTAGAATCTCTAATTTGCTTAATAAAATATCCCTATCTACTGTTACGAAAGCTCTCTTAAAATCTAAAAACACAGCTAAAACATAGTAATATAAACATATATCATTATACTGATTGCAGTTGTGTAATAATGTATGAATAATATAGTATATGTCCCGAGAAATTGGTTGATACATGCTACTTCATTAATTATAAACCACATGGATTTGAGATATGATATGTATGTGAGTAATACATGTTTAAGTTTACAAGGTACAGAGCATGAAAGAGTTCGTTGTGGCTAACGTTGTATTCAGGAGATCTTTTAGTGCTTCTTCTATGTCTGAAGGGAACGAGAAGTGGGTAATGAGATTTGTTTCTTTTTGTATGCTCTGAATTTTGTGTGATAATCATGGTCCACGAATAGATATCTCATTAGACCTGAGACTGAATGAGAGTTTACTGTTTTAATGATTAATTAATTTTGCAAAAACGTATTTTCTTAGACGCGATCAATGGCGTACGGCAGTTTGCCGTATACGGATAATACAGACATAAGCTAAAAGAGGATTGAATAAACTACTTTTGGAACTTTTCAATAGCAGGTTATTGCTTCAAATGATTTTCCTAAGAAAGCTTACAGAATAATCCGTATAACTTAAACCTTTCTCATTAGGATGGATATGCCGAAATCCTTTACGATAACAGATGTAATATGGATAAGCAGGATTGGATCTCTAACCAGGAAGCAAATTAAATTTCTTTGAGTGTTGAAGTGAGGTGCATAAAAGCAGGATTTCAATCTGAAAATAAAATACTTCAATTCAATTTGAACAGAAACGAGATTTTCATTTTAGACTAGATGTGCACATCATTGTACGTAATACCAAATAGATAGCTGAGTGTTCTATTAAATATTTAGGACTATTTTCAGTCGATGCAAGGAAGTAATGCTTTGAAATAGAATTCCACTATCTTTTCAAGGGTGTTCTCTCATCGTTCATTCTTAAGGTAGAATACTCATTAGTGGGACATCTATTCATAGATGGCGTTAAATAATTTGGTCTCTTTACCAATTATTAGTCAGTTGTATATACCTTCGATAGAGGACCGTTCAGTAACGTTACAAACTTTCTCGTTCTAGTGATGAGCTCTATGAGAAGAGCGAAACAGCTGTATAGAACTATTAGTTTGTAATGTTACCGATCGATCTGGATTGGAAAGACCTCATCATTGAATACTCATTTGTTATAATTAGACGCTATGCTTAGAAAATTTTGGAAGAATTCGCTAAGTTAATTCAGAATATTCCATATACGGGGAGAATAAGATGAGTTGAATGAGTAATAATAAAAATAGCAGCAAAACACGACTTTTTCTTAGGTTCTCTTAAATAAATTTGTACATGTTTTATCTTCGTTCACTATTTGAAAAATAATTTTTTCTCGAATTACAATGAATTCATACCGTGAAACCGTCTTGATCAGGTTTTCCATAACAATTATAGTTCTACAAATTCCAAGTTAAACTCTAATAGTGTTGTCGTCGCACTCCCACCACTCACTATCGTAAGAATTTAAAATTCCGACTAGTAAACACTAGTAAACAACTTTTCATTTGATATTTTTTTTTCGCTGTTCTACCTCTACCTTCACCTTTGTACAAACATGATTATATTGTTCTTAAATATTGACAGAAATCATTGAATATTTGTTCACTCCAATCAGGCAATCAATTTGTGTCTTTGATCGACTCATACAGAAAGGACTTCGGAAAAGACCAATCTCCAGAACTATTTTACTACCAAATTATCGAAGATACAAATTTCAGAGCTACATTCCCAAACCTTGAAATTGCATTGAGAATATATTTGGTTTTGATGGTATCAAATTGCACTGGAGAGCGCTCATTTTCAGAAATGAAAATTATAAAAAATAGGCTTTCTCCTGAGCATTGAAAGTGACTTACTTCGGGATCTGGATTCCGGCGAAATCATCAACTATTTTTCGGCGAAAAAAGCTCGGAAGGTTCCGTTCGTTAACGCTAAAATTTAATTTCAGCTAATTCTTGTTTCCGATTATATTTATATATGTTTGTTAAATACTAAAAGAATTTACTTGGTTTCATAATGAATTATTTATTGAAAAACTCGACTAAATAAATTCATTTTATCTGGAAAATAATGTGGTGCCAGGGGGCCTCCACTTCGACTTGCAATTGAAACTGCAATATAATAACTATAAAAACAAGTTGACCTCCTTGATAAAAATTATAACCAAACGAGAATATTACAATAGACAGATAGAAAACAACAATAACGATTCGAAAAAATTATGGGATGTAGTAAAAAAAATCAGCAAAAATAATAAATCACAACGAAACATTGACGCTGTTAAAAATAATACTGGTCAACTCATAACCGACAAAAAAGATATTACCAGTGAACTTAACGGAGTGTTTGCATCCATTGGAAAAACACTGGCAAACAAGATAAGCAAAACACCAACCTATAGAACAGCAAATAAAAACATGTGTAATCCTTTGGTTCTTCTTCCAATAGATTCTAAAGAGCTGCGCACCATAATTCAAGATCTGAAAATCGAAAAAGCTGCTGGTATAGACAACATCAAATCAGAAACCCTCAAATCAAATCATATTCTGGAACCCTTAAAAAATCTTATCAACAGATGTTTCGAATCAGGAATATGGCCGTCGGACTTTAAAGAGTCACTCATTATTCCACTATACAAAAAAGGAAACCCAACCACAATCACAAATTACCGCCCTATTTCGCTTATAACACACATTTCTAAAATTTTTGAAAAGGCTTTAAAAAATCGTTTAGATTCTTTCCTGAAGAAATATAATATAATTTCTAACAATCAATTTGGTTTTAGAGAAAATAAATCTACCGAGGATGCGATATCAACCTTGACATCGAAAATAACCACAGCCCTAAATGATAGTTAACCGTGTCTTTGCGTTTTTATAGATCTCTCCAAAGCGTTCGACACGGTTCACCACAATTTGCTTTTGAAATCACTTGAAAACAGGTATAAGAGGACAAAGTCTAAAGCTGTTCGAAAATTACTTATCAAATAGGTACCAGCGAGTGAAACTCAACGAAGTCATCAGCGAAGAAAAAAAAATTGAGTTCGGAATACCACAAGGTACAGTCTTAGAGCCGATTCTTTTCAATATTCATGTGAATGAATTATATCCTCTTGAAAATGATGGATACATTCTTGGTTTCGCTGATGATACGGCAATTGTCTATACTGCTGACACCTGGGAAGCACTAAAAGATAAATCACAAAACGATCTTAGTAAAATAAAATCTTTTTTAAATAGTAAATTACTCACAGTGAACTTGGAAAAAACAAACTACGTCCCTTTTAGCTGTAACAGAACTGGATTACCGATTTCAGATAACTTAACTATAAATATAAATGACAAGCCCTATCATATTTCACCGCTTAATAAAATTAAATACCTAGGAGTCATCATTGATTCACACTTAAGGTGGGACTCTCACATTAAATATATCATTAAAAAACTACAAACTATTTTATTCAGATTCAAATACGTTAAAAACATTTTACCAACCCACCTCCTAAAAATACTATACTACGCACTAGTGGAAAGCCATCTTCGCTATAGAATACTGGGATGGGGAGCTGCAGCGAAAACCCACATACACCTTTTAGAAATATGTCAGAAACGTTTTCTCAAACTCATTTTTTCTAAGATCGACAGTACAACTCTGACCAACTTTACCTAGAAACAAAAATTATGGACACCAGACAACTATACTTTTTTCACACACTCATAAAATATCAACCCACAAAACAAACAGCATTAGTAGCTAATCATTCATACAATAAAGGAAATCGAAATCAACACCTAGTTCCCTATATGATGAAAACAATAACACAACGTTCCTTCAATTACTTGGCACCACAATTTTATAGTAGTTCACCTGAACAAATAAAAACATCAATATATCCACCGCAATTCAAAAATGCATTGAAGAGATTCATTCTTGGGAATCCAAGACAATTAATTCATTGCCATTTTGATGCTTACGTAAGCTGAACAAATCCTAGTCATAGTATGTTATAATGTACTGCTTGCATAAACAAAAAGAAACTTATTATAATTCTTTATATTATGCATTTATTCTTAGTTCTATTGTTTATTATTTATAGGTATGTTTTTATCATCTCTATTTTCAGGTACTATTTATAAGGATAATTTTTATTGACCTTTTTATACTTGTGCGAAACAAGTGGAACAACACTTATCGCTCATCAGCTTTATTAATTTTTTATTTATTGTGGAATACTTCTTTGTATTTATTGAATAAAGATTATTATTGTTATGATTATTATTATTACTCCTTTGTTGCCCCGAGGCCTCCAGACCTGTAAATCCGGCCCTGCTCGCGTAGTACGTCACGGGTGGCGCATGAGTCGAGGGAAGTTCTCTGGCAATCTTTGCATTGTGGGGCTTGAAATTTGAACCATATGGCGCAATTTTGACAACATACTTAGATCCATGCGCCAGTTGATGGCTGAGCGAAGGACTACGAGTTTAGCGACATGTAAGATACTCATGTCAAACAATAGAGTTCCCAGACCTGTATATACGACCGTGGTACTGACTCAGCTTGAGCCATTGTAGTGGCATTGGTAAGATGCTTGCACTATGAAGTAATAAACTATGGAAGAGTTCACACTGTGGATACACTGTTACACTATAGATGAGGAACAATCACCTTTATTCACTGAAAATACTGTTAAATTACTAGGACCTTTCAGCTACCAAGTAGTCATCATCAGAGTTAACTAAATTACAAGCCAAAATATGCCTGTTTAAATAATATATGGGGTTATTGATACAAGCGAAGGGTTACCCTTAGTGGGGGATCAATCGAAATTTCATACATTGCTTTTAGTTTATACATTTCCATCCCTTCTAAATTAAAACTAAATAAATAAATAAATAAATTAGTCCGTACTGTGTTTTGAAAGTGATAAACTTTCTTGAGAAATGGTGTAAGTATGACATGTATTTGAAATGTGATTTTTTAACATTATTTTCCTTTATATGACCAAAATGTTCTTCATACGGTTTTTTTGTTTGTTCTCACATTTATAAACTGCTTGTATTGCAAATTTAGAAAATAGCTTACGGAATTTATTAGTAACCGAAGGATACTTTTGGGTTCCTTTTGAACTATTTGAAGGTAGTGGCTCTCTCATTTGGTTAATTGATTGCGTTCTTATTTGCGTTATTGCTGAAAAACTGAATTATTGATCAAAGATTTGTCATGAACATCGTCCAACGCTATCGTTATAATTTTGCTGGCTCAAAGGTACGTTTAATAATCTATGAACGAGGGCTATTTTATAATTATTGAATGGTTTAATTAAATCCGTAGGGGTATTCTAGTATTCTGTATATATCTCGACAAATATGTGATCAATAATTTGACAAAAAAGAAAATGGATCGCAATCAATCAACTAAATGAGAGCCACTACTTTCAAATAGTTCACAAAGCACTCAACAGTTTCACTTATCATCTTTCGGTTACTAATAAATTCCATAATTTAGTTACACCAATCAATGATTATAAAATAGATCCATTTAATAAACAAGTACATAGATTATTGAACGTCCTTGAGAAACTTCAGCAAATAGCGTTGGACAATGGTTACGACAAATCTTTGATCAATAATTTGATTTCGGATAACGGAAATTGGAATGCAACCAATTAATCAAATTAGAGTCCCTACTTTCTAATAGTTTGATAAAATAAAAGGTTCACTTATCATCCTTCAGTAACTGATAAATTCTATAATTTGTGTTCTAAATTTACAATACAACTCGTTTATAGATGAAAAAATATGCTAAAGACCCGTTTAGCCAACACCTCTGTTATAGTTTCTGACTTAGACAAATCCGGGATTAGCATAATCGATTGTAAGTCGTGTTCAAAATGCTATGTGGTCAAACTAGAAGGAACATTATAACTCGGTATGAAGAATATTTTGCCCATATAAATCAAAATAATGATGCAAAATCAGCGTAAGAGAACATATTTTAAATGCAGGTCACATCATTTCTTAAGAAAGTATTACTTTTAGGCCAGTCGCTCAGCGTTTTAAAAACGTTTTATTCGCCATTTAAAAATTATGGGTCGATTTATATGAACATTGGGGCAGCGAACAAGACATTCATGAGAATACATTTCTGAATACCTTCATTTTAAGCTCCAGTCCATTAAAATCGGTTCAGCGAAATTTGAGATATGCAATATTAATGTTTTCCACCATAACCTCAAAATTATTCAACTTTTCAGTACAAACTTTGAATTATTTTGAAGAAAACCTTCTTCCAAATTCAAGGTTCAAATTGAGACTTCCTAGTTATCATATTACCTACTTTTTGAAGTATTAATTTACAAGCGCAAGTTCGCGCATACGATTATTTATAGTACATAAGTTGGGCGAATATGAAATTTCCTTCGCGCGCTTTTCTTTTTACTGCGTTTTTACAATAAATTACTCATGAGTGGATGATTGTAGACTCTATTTAATATATTTCCTTGATTTTAAGATTTTTTTCAAAGAAAATTTTTCATAATATCATATTCAACCAACCCCCACAAAAAAAGGAGCTATTAATTTTTTATTTGCTTTAATTATAATATTTTACAATAAAAAAATTATCAGAATAATAAGATATATCAATTAAGAAGGTTTTGATAGGTTGTAACAATAATTGTCATTAATTCTTACATCTCTATTTATTTTGTCTTCTAAAGAAAAAAAAATTGAAAGAAAAATGACAATTATCATTTTTACAACCTGTCCAAACCTTCTCGAATGATATATTTTATATTATTCTGAGATTTTTTTATTGTTAAATATTATGATTAAAAAAATAGTAGCTGATTAAATATGATGTTATGAAAATTGTTGAATAATTTTGAGGTTATGGTCGAAAACATTAATATTGCATATCTCAAATTCCGCTAGACCGATTTCAATAAACTGGAGCTTAAAATGAAGGTATTCAAAAATATATTCTTATCAACAATGTTTGATTGCTATAACTTTCATGAGGTCTCTCAGAATCAGGTTTTAGGATAGTCAAAAAATGTCAACTGTCCATAAAATGGACATAAACAGGTTAGAGTGAGTTTGACATATACCATTCGATAGGTATTTGTGATACGAACATTGTAAGCGTATACACGACCCTCTAAGTCCCGTAGTTTCCTTAGTTTTTGAGTTTTCCTTTTCGTTACCACACCTCACTTTTTCCTCAAAAAAATTACCATGGATTAACAACATGTTAGTAGTAAGTTTTACTTCATTTTTAACCCGAGGCCCGAAACGCGCATACGCTGTAGGTGTCAACTTGTTCATAATACTATAATACTAATTTTGTTTTCGTTGGTCTTCAATAGGGTCGAAATTAACAGACTGACAACCAATTCATTTACTTTTATTTTCAATTCTGACGGGCGAGCGAAGTTAGTGATCACAATTAACTCCAAGTTTGCCGCAGTAGGTACATAATATTATGATTAGTGGTATTTCCAGAATACCTTTCCACCCTCAACACACTTCCCATTCAACTTGTAAAATTGGAACTAAAACTATCAACAATGCATAAGCGAAAGCTTCAAAATATATCATATATGCATATAGCATAATTGGCCAATAAAATTATCATTTATTGAAAACAATTTTGCCAGTCTTAGATCCAGACTTCTGCTTTTTCTAATAGTTCAATCTACATAAACATGATATAGGCATCTTATCCTTTGATTTGGTGGAAATTATGTACATCATGTCCTCAGCAGACACCAATGAAGATGTGAATTATATATATTATGAAAATATTATATTTCGTGCGTGTATATAAATTAATTAACTTGTGAAGAGATAATGATTGGGGAATCGCTGGCTGAGCGCATTATTTGTCAACATCCTGAATCAGTTCAATTATCTTAGAAATCCTTAGTCCAGTTGTCAAGGCGATAAATATTACCCAAGGCAGCGTAGCATAATTAATAACACCTGTTTCCACGGCGTTTTTATATACATTCTTGTTGATTTCCAGTAGATGGAATGAGCGTAAACGTAAATTGGGCGTGGTGCGATGGTTCTCTTTATTGATTCGTCATCAGGTTGATTTTCAATTAAGTGCAAGTAGTTTCCACGGGAACGAGGTTCTACCGCCCGTGGTCTCGAGCTGGAAACCATCCACATGTTTTGCATGCTTTGACTCATACCCTTCACGTTCGCTCGCCCCGAGCTTTTAGCTTTTAACAAATAAACAAATTCGATCAGGGATGTAATTGAAGCTGCTTTTACGTCAACGTAATTTGATAATAATTGTAAGTCGCACAAAGCTCACATTGAGCTCTGGATTACTCCCCAACGGGGTTTTGAAACTGCTTCTAATATAACCATTTGTATAGATGTATTTATTCTTGGAATTCAGTTACTCTACTTCTACAAGAAATCAAATTAAAATTAGATTTTAACGTTTCGACAGTTCATTTCTACCTTCCTCAATGATTGTTACATTTATCAGTGTTTCCATGAAATTTAGGAAACAATAGATGACTGGTTAATTTGAATCGATTTCAATAGTTGGCTGCAGCAATACCCCCTATAGTAGAAGACTTGAATGCTCAGTGTGACGTCCTCAACAAGAGGCTTAGAGAAAAGACGTAGCATACGACGGTTTAGTCCTAATGGCGATTTGCCGGTATTGACTGTGATAGGTGATAAATATTAGAACTGAACACAGTTTAACTCTTTCTTGTGGAAAACTTTATGTAGCACCTGCTGCAAAGGTGTCCTCGTGTGATTGGAAAACCTTTTTATCGGTAAATAAGCGTGTATAAGAGTATTATGCTGCGTTTTGTGTCGTAAGTACAGTTTACTGACATTTGTAAGTTGACTACTTATCCCAAAAAGATGTTGTGCTCCTGGATTAATCACCCTTATCCACTAAAAATAGTATCAAAGTACTGAGGACCTTTCGACTACCAAGCAGCCATCATCAGAGTAAGCTAAATTATGGATCAAATTGTGCCTGTTTAAATATTATTTGGGGATAATAATGTAAACAATGAATAACCCTCAGCTGGAGATAAATGGGCATTTAATAAATTGCTTTTTCGTTTATAGATTTCCATTCCTCCTAAATTACCTACATATTTGTCTGTACTGTGTTTTGAAAGTGAGAAATGTATTAAAAATATATTCGGCTACTGCAGATTTTTCATCATTATTTTTCTTTATATGGGCAATATTCCTTATAACGAGTTAAAATGTTCCTTCTAGTTTGTCGAATATAACATTTTGAACACGACTCACAATTGATTTTGTAAATCCCGGATTTGTCGAAATCGAAAACTTTATCAAAGATGTTATCTAAACGGTGTTTGAGCTTGTTCTCACTTCTATAAACTGGTTGTATTGCAAATTTAGGAGACAAACTATGGAACGTACTGATTATTGAAGAATGATAAGTGAAACTTTTGATTTTATTGAAGTATTTCGGTTAATTTGGTTAGTTGGCTACGTTCCAATATCCTTTTCTGTTTAGAAATTGAGTTATTGGTCAAAGATTTATGGTAACCATTGTCCAACGAAATTTGCTGAAGTTTCTCAACTTCGTCGTTATAATTTTGCTGGGTCAAAGGGACGTTCAATAATCTATGAAATAGACTATTAAACGAACCTATTTTATATCTTAATATTGTAGCTGAATCCACCAGGGTCCACTATTTGTCCCATCAAAAGGCAAAGATTGAGTAACATCTTCTAGAAACCTATCGTAAAATGTAACTCAGAGAATCTTTCTCAAATCAAGTTTTAAAGAAATTTATTAAATTGGTTAGATACGTGGAAGTACAGTTCGAATTTAAACAAACACCGAACTGTATGTGATCATGCAGTATGCTCGCAAACAGTTCACGAAATTTTATAAATAATTTCGTATTGTTTCAATGAGCCTAATTCAAATTACATTTAGTTAAGAAAATGTCAAACAGAACCATTAGTAGACAGGATTTTTACATTAACAAAATCAAAATTAGTGTAACTTATGACTCTCTTCACGTCTGGAGAACCCGTTTAAACAGAGAGTACTTATATATTACCTAGAAATAAATGAAACTTTCGTTTTGCTGTCGATATTGTAAAGTACTATTCCCTTCTAGATTACATGGAAATACGAATAAGATTTCTGAGGAAACAGGAATAAACTGTCAAGTCAAATATATTACGGGTAAATAACTAGGTAACTTAGAAGGAATTTTATTTATATTCTGACTATACGGGAGGGAAACCTATATAATGTGCTAAGAACATCGTGTGAGCCAGTGGTTGAATGTTGGGCGAGAAGATAGGCTTTCGAATTTTTTTTGAAGGTTTGGGGTTATAGGCATAGGGAAAAACCTCACTAAGTAAAGAATTCCACAACGCTATTCGATTAAAAAATGAAGTCTGGTAGGAGGAAGTTCGATAGGTCTCGTGCTTGATAATCAACGGATGACTAGCTTGAGCTCGTCTAGTCCGCCTTTCTGGAATCTCGTGGTGGAACAACAGACGAGATTTCAGATGAACACCGACTATGGAAATATCTATAAAAAAGGGAGATTCCCATTTTTGTGCGATGTTCTGGAAGGCTCAATGAACTTGTAAGTGTGACATCATCAATCAGATGAATATAATATAAGCAGAAAAACAATTTAATGAATTCAGATCTATCTCAAGCTTATTCAAATGAATAATATCATATAGTATTCAAGAAGGCACCTTTTGTGTTATAATTTAGTTTATTCTGATCAAGTGATTAATAATGATTCTTGACGCAATAAGAATTATATATTAATTCCCGGGGAAAAGGTCACTCTAACACATATGCTTATTATTTTCGTCTTTACGTAGGTTAGTATGTAGACGATTGCCTAAAGTGTGTTCCCAATGATGAAATTCAATACGTGATTAATAGATTCAACAATTTCCACTGTAAACTTCAATTTACTTGTGAAATAGAGGTGAACAAAAACATAAATTTCCTAGATATGAACATTAGGCATGATACAGATGGAAAAATAAAAACTTTGTGGTTTACTAAAGAAGTTTGGTCTCAACGTTACCTTCACTTCAATTCCGTTGCACCAACAAGTTATAAAAAAAGTGTTATAAACAGCCTTACAGATCGCGCGGTTAAATTGTCCCACCCAGGGGACCGTCCCAAAACTTAAAAAAATTATTCGTAATATACTGAAAGAATGGCTACCCAACAACATTTTTCAATCCCAGTATTGAATAAAGAATAAATAAAATCTATAATGGAACGTCATATATAAATAATATATACGGTAATACAGATAATTTTATAACATTATCATACTTTCCGGAGACCTTCAGAGAAAATTGAGAAATGTATGATATAAATGTTGCGCTTAAACCTACTAACTGTGTTGGCAAATATTTTCCAAATATAAAACCTTCAATACCTAAAGATAAACAAACCGACACAGTATACAAATTAAATTGTTTAGATTGCGATGGGATTTATACTGGATTCTCTAAAAAATTTTCACAAAGAAAAATATATGGCCATAAGTATGGTAAAAGGAACAAAAATAAATTTAGAAAATTCCACCGTCCTTGCTAAACACTGCTTCGATTATAACCATCAATTCGATTACAAAAATGTTAATATTTCAACTAAGGAAACCAATTACTATGAAAGATCTATTCTGGAAGTGATTCACATAAACCGTGCCTCCAAGTCTGTAAATCATCGAACAGACATTCAATCATTCAAGTCAGATTTATACTAATTTAACTTTAAAACCCTTGTAAATTCCTACATGCGTCTTTATAATGTTAAAAGTATATTTCAGGTATAATGCTCAAAAGCAATAGTTCTAACAAGGTCTGACAACCTTCTTCTATTACCTCATACATCTTCAACATCTGGTTCCTAAGTGGATCCTCGAATGTTATATTTTCAGTTCAGCTCTTTAGTCGTATTTCTAACTGAGATTCGATATGTTCATAGAGCTTATAAGAATATTGCTTTGCAGCGGATTTTTTATCTATATATTCAAAACATGCATGTGTTATAATCTGGATTGTTCGTGTTTCTGTTTGTTTTGGCGACGTGGGTATTTTTAATTGAAACTAGTGCGATAAGGACGCCTTGTGTTGATACAATTAGTTTTACGAATTCACGTTTATACAGCTATACGTCTTCTGATGATGGTCGTGAGACCAAAACATACCTAAGGACGAAAATAACAAGCATATGTGTTAGTGTGACCCATTTCCTAAAATTTTATTTATATTTTATTCTGACGATGGCTACTCAGTAGTTGAAAGGTATTTGAAGCAGTATTTTTAGTGAATTCTCACTTATTGGTATTATAGTTATCTACAGATGTGAATTATTTCAGTTCATTTTTATTATTCAAATTCAAAATTATGCTCTATTTAGAATGCATTATTCAATTTGTGATTAATTCACACGTAGTAAACGCCAAAACTTTAGAATTATTTCATAACTTTGTCCAATTAAAGCAGCTCTGTATTTCATTTACATTTCAACAACGGAGAAAGGTTTATTTCTGCATTCTATTGTTCAGTTATATCAAATTGAACCGAACACGCTGCGTTATTTTGATATATTAATTTTAAATAGAAATGAGTGTTTTTGATTAGTGACGTACCCTTCTGCGCAATATGTGATTACACAATGAGTCTCAATGCACAGAATTAATATATGGTACGTTGACGTTGCATTAATTCATTGGACGAAAATGTGAAATTTTCTTGATGCGAATAGTTTTTACCTGGGTATTCAATTTATGAAATGTACATGTATTTTACTGAATGGCACTGTAGAAAGTATGAAATTGAAAATTATTTGAAATATTAAAAGCGAGACACACTTCTTCGTTATGAAGCTCTCCTTTGTTTAGTATAATATGACAGTCTACATTCCTCAAATAGTATATTCCTGTATTCATTGTTATTCATGGAGTATGATTTGAAAAGGTTGCGTTTCATTTATTTCCTGTGAAATTAATTTTGAACATATTTCATAATTCTTATTGCACTTTGAAAAATAATTTGCATTAAAACTCTCCGCTATATTCTCAATATAACATATCCGGGGACCTAAAAGAACTAATTTTCTGTAGATTCATCATTCCATCAACAATGTCTGTTACATTTGAGTGTGGCAGTAAAAGAGGTGAAACAAAATCAGTAACTTAGGTGACACAATCTGTGGAACATGATCTCAATTATAGATTTTGTCAAAATTATCCCACGAACGAATTCAAGGAATAACATCTCAGCTGTTCGCTGTTAGTAAATTATTCTGAAGATGCTGACATGTCTGTTGTCGGCACTTAAAAGGTCATAAGTCAAAATTTGGCAAAATGCGGATTTTCATATCATTTGTTATAAAATGTCAGTTCCTTCAATCCCTGGAGACGTTATGAGTTTATATAAACTGTTTTCTTGGTTCATTCCCACCCTCAAAATCCTGAGTCCCAATAAATTTATTCTTAAGACCTGCAATAAAGGCATTTTTGAGCTTATATAAGATAATTGTGGGCATCTCAACCGTGCTATATTATTTATTAATTGACCCAGGTATGAATTATACAGGGTGAGTCAGTTTTTTGTAGACAAACTGCAACAGGAGATAGAACAAGTGTTTTTAAGAAGAAAAGTTCCTATAAACATATGTCGTAGAAGGCTTCGTTTTCGAGATACAGGGTGTTGAAATTGAAAAAAAAATTTGGTTTTTTGCGAATATCTCCGGTACCTTTTATCGTACAAAAGACAGCTTTTGTAAGAATTTTCTACTCATAGTAAGCTATGTTTTGTGTAATAAAAATTTTTTTTTACGCTTAATTGGTGAAGATTTTGAAAGGACAGTGGGTGTTTTTCTCCCCAACTTCTAGGCCACTGAAAAAAGTACGGTTTTGAGACCATTTGAACCGCCAATGTTTTCTACACAAAAAAGGTACTTGTGGTCATAAGCTCTAAAGTTGACCGTTGACCATGTTTTTCAACATTAAAGTTGATTTTTCTCGAAAACGGTCAACTTTAGAGCTTATGACCAAGAGTACCTTTTTTGTGTAGAAAACATTGGCGGTTCAAATGGTTATCTCAAAACCGTACTTTTTTCAGTGGCGTAGAAGTTGGGAAGAAAAACACCCACTACCCCTTCAAAATCTTCACCAATTGAGACTAAAAAAAATTTTTTTACCGCACAGAACATAGCTTACTAGAAAATGCTCGCAGAAGCTGTTTCCTGTACGATAAACGGTTCCGGAGATATTCGCAAAAAACGAATTTTTTTTTTTAATTTCAATACCCTGTATCTCGAAAACGAAGCCTTCTACGACATATGTTTATGGGAAGTTTTCTCCTCAAAAACATCTGTTCTATCTCCTGTTGAAGTTTGTCTACAAAAAACTGACTCACCCTGTATATAAATTCTCGGGAAATAGGTTACACTACACATATGCTTATCATTTCCATTTTTACGCACGTTTCGGTCTCAGGACCATCATCAGAAGACGTTTCAATGTCACAAAGAGTCCTTATTGCACCAATTTCTCTTAAAAATGTCCATGTTCCCGAAACGAATAGAAACACGAGTAATCGAAATTTTAACACATTAATGTTTTAAGTATATGAACACGTATCAAAAATCCACCATTTCCAGTATATTACGAACAATTAAAAATTTTTTAGGACGGCTCTCTGGATGGGACAATTTAACAGCGCGATCTGTAAAGCTGTTTATTACACTTATTATAATGCACTTATTTCCAATACGTGACCAATATTTTGGACAAATATTCGGCATAGCAACAGCTCCTATTTCAGCTACTATTACTAACCTAGTTTTGGAATGCCCAAAGGAATCTGTTATAGATTTCTTAGATTCTCAACTCGAATTCTTTAAACGGTATGTAGATGGTTGCCTAATATGTGAAACCAAGTTTTTTTGTAATCGAATTGATGGTTTTAATTAGAGATGGAACGGACTACCGGACACCGGAAATCAGGCCAATCTACCGGACCGGACCACGGACATCCGGCCGAACTACTGGGTTCACCAATTACTAGTAAAATTCGATGTTATTTTGGTTTTTCCCGCTCATTCGTACCCTGTACTATTATAAAATCTACAAACAGGGACAATCCGTTCTTGCCTTACGGTTCTTTAGATGCGACAAGAGTCGGTAATCGATGTTTATGGCACACTGCTGTGATGCGAAGCGCGGGGATATACCGACCTTGTATCTGTGAATCCCAGAATGTTAACAGAGCGATACAGCAAATGGAAAATATTCAGTCGCCTATTTAATTTTCAATCGTGCCCGTAAGTTGCTTCGTGTTTTGTGTAATAATGTCATTTAACAAAAGTAAAGTTTGAATTTTTTCATAATTTGTGATGACAATAAGTCTTTCGCAAAGTGTAAGCTGTGTGAAAATAAGTTTTCTTGCGGAGGTGAAGGAAAAACTTTGCTATTACTCAGACATCTAAAAATATCACATCCAAGCGAGTATAACATTTATTTTACCAACAAAAATGAAAAACATTATTTTAATTTTTTCAATTACCTCATAAATCTTTAACATGTGATTCGAAAGTGAATACTTGAGCGTTATATTTTGGTTTCAGTCTTATTCAAACATTGGTTGAAATTACTTCGAATATTATAAGTAGATTACTATGCAGTGGATTCTTGATACATATTCATATCTTCAAAACATTAATGTGTTACAGTTTCGATCAGTCGTATTTCTGTTCGTTTCGGCGACGTGTACATTTTGAATTGAAATTGGTACGATAAGGACGCTTTATGTTTGATACAATTAGTTTTAAGAGATGCCGACTCAGACAGTGATACGTTTTCTGATGATGATCGTGAGGTCGAAACGTATCTAAAGACGAAAATGAAAACATATGTGTTAGTGTGACCTATTTCCCGAGAATTTATATATAACTCATAATTTATATCGTTCTTACTTCTGTACTTAAAATTACATTAGTCTACATTTATTGATTTGATAGTTTTGCAATATGTTAACCTTAAATCATATTAAGTCAACTTATTACCCGAGGAAGTTTAAATTTTTGAATAAATTAAATAACGTATACTTACGCCCTTTTTAGATTTTGGTTTTGATCACGGAATTCCAATGACAAGTCGACTTATGTCTTCCCAAGGATCTTTAATAATAGAATCAAACAAAAGTGATTCTAATAAGACGCGGACACCTCTCATGGGTCGTTTCATCCTTTTTCTACTTCTTAAACAGACAGCTAATTTGTCTCACATAATGGTTTACGTAGAGGCCAGTTCCAACCGTCACTTACTACGCATTCTATGCTACGCATATACGAAAGATGACAGTTTGTTCTTTGCATCTATCCGCTTTTCTATATCAGCTATTCGATTGATCAAGCAGGTGATATTATTATCTTAGTAATAATTTTAATTACAAGTCTCTATTGCTTTCAAGGTAAGAGTAGTATAATGTCGAAGACCAGAGGTGGTAGGACTGACAGAATCTTAGCTGCATGTAAAAGTTACAGCATCTCTTGTAGAGGTAAGCTTGTGTTTCATGTAATTTTTCATGGTGAGACTTTCCAATTGAAATACTAAAGAAACAAGATCTAGTTATATTCTGAAGACTATATTATGCTATGCGTACTTTAATATACTATTCAAATAGGTACTTAATTATATTTTTAGGAGGTTTGATGAACATAACAAAGGAAGAGCCGGATAAGTGTCTGGAAACCTTGTTTAAAACTTTTCACTTTGAACAAAAGATTAAATTCCTTTCTACAGTACTAGGACAACATATATATCCTTCTACTTCAATGATTCTGATCAATAGTGTCCAGACGGGGTTGTTCAAAGGTAAGCAAGAAACTGTGTTTGAGCGCGTTATAACACATTATTTCTTAGGTACACTTTCGACAATGAATAATAATGAAGTTGAAGATGAACCAGAATCGGTGGCCCATGAGTTGCAGTTATTGTGACAACAATGTTTCATAAATTCCAGAATATATAGAATTCTTTTCTAGGTTCATTTTTTACAAATGTGAATGGCAACGAAGAAATAATATTAGAAACCATTTATCAGTAGTTTACCAACAAATACTGAACACGAAAACATGGGATGTCTGCAGGAAGGTTACCAGAATTATATGGAAGAGAATCAATATAGGAATATAACTTGTCCTTGCGACTTTTCGGTAAATTGCTTACTCGTAAGCTTCAAATCCTCGAGCGCCAGATTTTTCCCCTAAGGTTTACTCCCTTTTGAAGACTTCTGCTAGGGTCTTCACCGCAAGGCTTGTCACTATGCTATCTATAGATAGCCTTGTCCCTAGGGTAGCTACAGTGAAGTATAACCAGAGTCCAATGCGCAGAAAACAGTATCACAATTGTAGGCTTTAATTACAATTGATACCTGGTTATAACTTACCTCGTTTGAAGATGGAGCAGAAATAATTCAATAAAACGGGGAATTCCAAATATTAAAATATATAATAAATATAACAAGTACATTTTCAGAATAATCAATATGAATGCAATTGAACGGTTTTATTTCACAAAATTACACCCAGAAGGAAAAATGTAATGAAGCTCAAACGGTAAATGAAAACTCTTTCAACATATCTACTCTACGATAAGTTCGGTTACTAAATTCAATTCAGCGCTACGGGATCGGTTGATAAATGATTCACAATGATCAATTTGCGGAAAAGTTCGAATCAAACAGGTCCTAGCGTCATGAGTGGTATTCGGTAAATTTTAGATAGCAGCACTAATAAATGAAATGTCCAAATCACACTACGATACGTTCGGTTATTAATTCGTTTGGTTCGGAAAATATTGTTTGCACTAGTTTTTCGATTGTACGATATCAGATTTTACTATTTTTCTGTTAATTACCTTAATTGAGTTTATTCTGTCACCTTACCCACCCTTGAACTATCTTTCATGGAGCGCCCGGTAATTGTATGGCAGTGTAGATTTCATATACTTCACAGATTCAGAATCTAGACAATTAGGGCTTATACTTCCGGTACAGGCACAGCGTGCACAAGCCTAACTATCGTATCTGCAATAACCCCTATATCCACGGCCGAGGACTTCTCATAGTATTAAGGGAATTATCACGATTCTCAATCATACAACCACTCCCGGCTTATACTTCCGCTACAGGCACAGCGTGCACAAGCCGTTTGGTCGTCTATGATATACTTATACTTCCGGTACAGACACGGCGTGCACGAATATACCAAAGACGCCCCTGTCGTTCAACATACACACTCTGTACACACTATACAATTACTTGAATATTGGAATTCACGCGCGAATTCAAATCGTGCGCGATCTGACCTATGACGGAATAAACTCAAATTCACCAATTCAAATTACTGAATACTACGGAACTCAGGTATAGTAAAAACGTTTACCAATTATAACGATAATCATAAATTACGGAAATCAATATATCGTAATGCCCAAAAAATATATAAACTTATTTGCTATCATTTACCTTCTGAAACAATTCACTTGCACGGAGAACTATTGTTAATTCAAAGTTTTTTAAATATGACTCGAACTCGGATAAATTCAAAACAACACAAGAGAGCTACTGTACTGCTCAAAATTCAAAAACACAAGAGAGCGATCTTTTGGTCGTCACGGCTTTTATATGTTTCCGAGGTTCTGGACAGGTCCGCTCCACCAATTCCTTATTTTGTGCCCAGGGTTTTTTACTTATGCCCCGAACAATGTATAAAAGTGACGCTACTTTTTAGATCTAAAATTCGCGCACATGACGCTCCGGTAGGTTCTCTCGGCGGACTAAGCAAGTGTTATCGGAGTTTTTTGGTTGTTCGCCTTTTTTATACATAAGGCTGTTCAAAGTTTGGTGTCTTAACTGGCCAGACCCCTGTTTTTGCAACATATTTTATCGGAATGAAATGCAATTTCGAACGGGCATGAATTTGATTCATCTATTTGAATAATTACACTTATTCGAAATTACGGAGATATAGAAAAGTGACAATCACGGAATACACATTCGGAATTCATTCATTTCTATTGAAATAATGAACTGTTCAAACTGAAATTACATGTAACATCCGTTTTTATTGCCTGATCTAAATTAAATAATCTTTTGAAATTTAAGCTTCGTTACAAGAACAATCTGCTTATTGCATTTAGCAAACCTGAACACTTTAAAAATAATTTACTCACTTTGGCTACAAAAATGTATGAGAACCTAAAGTTGTGTTTGAATATTCTCACGTACAAAAAAATGTAAGTGATATTTTGAATAACGTAATTTCCGGATCGACACCTTTTGAAAATCTTGTTATTAACCATAACGGAACTATTACCGATCAAGAATCAACATAGGAATAACAGGAACAGAAGAGTGAAAGCAAAAAAATACTCTAGATGACGAAAAAAAGATCGTGACTAGCTACGCTTCCCAATTAAAAACGTCAAGGAAAGGAAACAAAACCGCAACACAGGATAAAAGTACATTACGGCAAAAGTTAAAATTATTAAAAGTAGAAATTCAAGGTCCTTGCGTGATAATTGTCGCATGGAAAAACTTGATGAGGCAGAAAATATTTGATGAGTACTGGTCTTCGGGGAGCCCATGACAGGAGTGTGGCATATATTGCTAGTTTGATCCAATTTAGCAATAACAAGGCCTAAAGTTGACAATTGTAAGCCTATAAAAAACAGACTCTACACATAATTTACTTTGAAGTGAATGTGCCAAGGCAAGTAATTTGTAAGAGCTGTTTTTTAGCGACATTGGGCTAATCTGAAATGTTTATTACATGCACAGTGAGTAATAAACTCACGCACCGATCCATAAGACTCAGAAACCTCAAGCATATGCAATCCTTCCCGGCATATGAAACTCACTATTCGAGAGGGTATACACAAAGAAAGTATTTAGCGTCATGCCTTAATTCAAGAAAAATGTATGAGCTTTATTGCAATAGTTTCCCCAATGCACCTGTGTCAACTAAAATGTATACCAGACAGTTTCATAAGTTTGGGTTAACATTTGAAAAACCAAAGAATGATACGTGTGCGAAATGCGATGCCTTAACGGCGAACCAGAAGAATTGCGACATTGACAAAGAAAAATTGAAAATGACACAGGAAACAGACCAACTAGCTGCTACAGACCTCGCATATCAAGCAAAAGATAGTGAAAAACAAAAAGGAAAACTCGATCCTTCATGTTCAACATGCCTTTGATTTGCAGCAAGTTCATCAACAAGCAACATTTATTCACGACATCTAGCTACATACAATAGTAGAAGTGCTAATGAAATAGCGTCTTGTTCATTTCGTCATATTAAGGCAATTCTTAGCGAAGTTAATACTGGTGTATTTTATTCTGATACAATGTGGAGGCCTGAACAAAAATTCATTCATTTGATCGATGTTTCAGTTTGCTATGCACCAACAATCATCCTTGGAGATAATCGACCACAAATTTCTGGTGCCTAGTCACACGCATTTAGAGTGTGATGTTGACCATGCGGTCATTGAGCGCGCAAAAAAGAGAAGTTATTTTGACATCCTTGTGCCTAGGGATTGGTACCAACTGGTTCGTAAGGCGAGCAAGAAGAAAAAAATTACAGTAAATGTCATGGAACCAAACAATTTC
Source organism: Endomychus coccineus (assembly GCA_958510875.1). NCBI lineage: Eukaryota > Metazoa > Arthropoda > Insecta > Coleoptera > Endomychidae > Endomychus > Endomychus coccineus. Next base: position 139,017,474 of record OY294069.1, on the reverse strand, counting down.
TTTTGCTTCTCAGACCTAATTTCTAAAGGACCTTTACAAAACAAACCATTTGAAGAAGTCACCTTATATAAAAAGGAACAAAAACTTAGTAACCTAACGAGGTTATAGCCTCACAAAGTTGAATGAAAATCCACGTCGTTACGAGAAAGGAAAACTCACTAGAAATTTGTAAACACGATAGACTAAGAGGTGTAAGAGTGCTTGTTCAATCTGGCAGTAGATAGAAAAATAGACAAAGACGTCGATCCCGATATTGATCGATACAATCCTGATGGAGAATTTGATGTTGTTTAATGTTGGAAAAGTGAATATCTTCCATTGGGGTTGGTTTTCTGTTCACATTTTTCACACTTTCTACACTATTAAATGCCTTATCTAGGCTTACTGCTCCCGTGTATACTTCCTTATTTGTTGCTAAAGATTTTTTCCATCAATGTGTTTATGTACGAATCTTGTATTAATCTATTTATTCTGAAAGTAGCCTGTGTGACGCCTAGTGTTTCAAGTATTTATTATAGGAACAGAATATGGCTGTCTACTTGTTACATTCATTCATATTCCTTTTTTGTGGATAGTCTTTTTTCCAATCTTCATATATTCCTTGCGGAGTACAGCGCAGGTTCAAAAATTTGTTTCATATATTTCATGATTTCTAGTTTAAGTTCATCTGTTCTTAGAGATTGGTAAGTTCTCGTCCACTAATTTCCATTTCATTGCTTCGTTTTCTCGTATCTTCTTGTCATCTATATTTTGGTCTTACTCAGTAATTTGATTTTGGCCCGTACCTCAGCCTTGTCTATAGCTCATAGTATTCCTTCTGTCACTTTATCAGTTTGGTTTCTACGATAATTTTGCTCCCTCTATTGTCAGCTTGGAGTAGACATACCGCTCGATTCTCCGTTCTACAGTTAAATGTCTGCGTTCCATCGTAAACAATATTCCCAAATAAAATCGATTGAACGATTTAAAGTAGCACGTGAATACATTTTTGGGGTTTAAAAAAAACAGTTCTTCATAACCATTTCTATTGATAAATTGATATTATGATAAATGTAAAATTCAAGCGATAAACAATTTATTTTTGTGATATTCTCCAAATATCCCTAGAATTTTCCGATATGGTTTAGGTTTAGCAATTAATTTGAACTGAAATTCATTTTCTCCAAAGATATTAGATTTGATCTCAAGTGCCATTCCAGTTTTGAAACCTGGAACAAAATTAGAACATCCTTCCAGACTTTCCTGTTGTTGAATAACGTAATTAAGTTTACAGAAGCAAGTAGGTAGTACACTTCAATAAAACGTATTTCTGAAATAAACGGCAGTGCAGACTTAAAGAAGCACTTGTTAAATATGACGACTCGTTAAATTTAACGGCGAACGCTATTCTTTTCATTTAACTAATAGGAGTGGCCTCCTGTCTAAGTCTTCTGTTCGTTTAAATACGGCATATTCCAAATGAGATCTTGAACAATTTCTGTGTTGAATGTTTACAGGATGTGTCGGGTGAGTTTCCGTTTTCTTGACATAATCATTTGAAGTTTCGGTTAAGGCAGAAGTGACAAGGTGTTATTTTCTCTTTCAGCATACTTCATTATAATCTGTTCCGAGGCAATGAATCGCAATAGTTTCTAAGACTTTAAGAAATCCTTATAATTATAGAATAATTATGTACAGACTGATTCTGCGATAAGAGTAAAATTCTCATCGCTGGACACGCCCCATGCAACAAATATCGCTGCCTACCAAGAGAATAATAAGAGTCAGTTCAAACCATCAACAGTAACGAAGAGCGTGTAATCTAAGCCCCCTGCTATTACCTGGGAATGAATTATTTGGGATTCCAAAAATACTGTTTGATAAATTATTCAATTTCAAATACGAATGGAACAATGAAGATCAGGTAAGGTATGGAGATTTTTAACTTACCAATAACGTTGAGGAACAACAATATCTACGTTCAAAATGATGACTATACTATATTCATAATTGTTTATGCAAATACTCTCTGCCTATAACATAGTGTTGAATGTAGAGTAATAAGGAACTTTCGGGGGGATGGAATGGCGGTATAGCCCCACTAGTTAGGGCCCTGGTAAATCAAAATCGTATTTCAAATATATAACTAACATATTTTAGAAGAAATGCTTCATTAGTTCATAATCTGTGTATTCATTTATCATTTCTGTAGTTTTCTCAGTGAAAGACATTACAGTGCTTTTACTGATACTACGTTCCATGTCTTTTGTAATAAAACAATCATTGGATCATCTGAATCATGAGTTGGATATTTCCTTAATGCTTTTGAACGTGATCTTTCCAGTCATCCAATGGGGTTTAGAAATCTCAATGATCCATTTGGGCTCGATTTTCCAGAATGTTCTTTCTTTTAGTGAAATTTGTACCGAGAACCATCATGGTAACGTTTAGTTAGTGTAATTGGAATAATAAGTTACCGTGATGGTGGTAATTTATTACTCCAATAACACTGACTAAAATTTTTCGAAAAATAAAATAATGGAATAATACTCAGCGACCACGAAAAGATAATTAGACACGTTGGACGAAGACCGAGATAGGAATATGAAGGAAAAACGACTCAATTTGGTATCCTAAAAAAACTTTTCCACTCGCCAACCTTGCTTATTTTCTAGCCAGATTTACTCCACTATAGCGACATAAAAGTGAAATTGAATTAGATTAAACGGAATATATAGATGTATATTTCATAGCATTTCAGAAGGCAGTACCCTATGAATTTACAATTGTTGCTTTGATAAGGAATAAATCCGAAGTCATCCTCGAACAGCATATCTGACGATACAGGCGCGCATGATTGCAGGATGGCAGAGAATTCTACATTCTAGTTCAAAGATTACATTTTCAAAGGTTTCAAGTTTGTTCCCTCGCCGGAATGCCCAGAAGAATTTTATATCGCTGCAAGCGAAGGTATTTCTGCTGCAAGATCGAACAATTTCAGAATCATGCAATAGTTACAGTGACAAGTATGAGTCTGAAGAAAATTCATTGAATAACTCAGATTGGTAATGGTAACGTATAGTTGGGAGTAATCGTATTGTTTTAAATGAAGAGTATCATGACATATTGGTCATCGATTTTCCATATTTATCGACATCCGTTTTGTTTTCAGTTGGGATACCCTGGAATATTTAAGATTCAAACCCTAACTATTTGATAATGTGTCACGGGTGGAAATGACACTAAGAGTCATTACCTGATTTCGTCAGTTTGTTTCAAACTTTACGTAATATTTCAATCATCTCAGTATGTTGGTGCATTGCAATTTTACTGATTTAGGAAACGTTTGGTAATAGTTACTAATTTGTTACAATAATAATATCAACATGTTCCATTCAACTGTATATTACATAGAAGCTCATACTATTTTGTACCATAATTGAGTTAGTATAACATATACTGTATAACCATACTTCTATGTTTCAGAGCGGCGTTGTCATAGAATTCAATTCGTTCCTCCTATTTTTCGATGTATCGTTTCACTGAAAATTATTCATTGTCTTTCTTTCTTCTTTGCAACCCAGCTTCCGTACGTGTTGGTCATAAGTTATTACGCAGTAATTGTGCATCTGGATCTAATTGTTCGATCCTTCGATTTAATATCGGATTGAAAGCATTTTCTACTGAATTAAATCGTAATTTATCATTGGGATATAGTTTCGTTGGTATACGAATTATTTATGATTTTTACGAGAACCACGTTGTGTGGGATGTAATTGGAAACCTTGTGTAACTGACAAAACTTCTTTCATACGGAAAACCCGTCCATCTGGGTGAGTGGAATCAATTGAGAGGATCATTCTATTCAGAATTAATAATTGTTCAACTTTGTCAGATTGTTGGATCTCAACTTTGACAAGTTTGGTTAGAGTTCACTTTTCCAATGGGAGAACATGATTATAATTTGTCTGGCGCCCCTATCATTATCTTTCCACTTACTAATCTCGTAAGTTTGAGCTAGTGATTTTCCCCTAAAGACTTGAGACAATTTTAAGATCTGAACATATTAATTATGAGGACGTTATTTAAGCTATTCGCTGTGTTTCTCTTATTCTAGGTTCTTATGCTTAGCTGTGGTATTTCTGCTTCAGCTTTGGGTTGATTACCCAAAATTTTATTAACTACGTTATCATCTTTCCTTATCTGAACACGAACTTTTGAACCTAAACTATCAATTGGAATACTACATTCATCCTGAACTTGGATTTTGAAGGTTATATCGAACAGCTGGACATCTACCAGGACTGCGAATTGAAGCCTATGCCAGTCACCGTTTCATCGATATAAACGAGATCTGCACTCTCAATAACTAAGGCTGTATTAAATTTATTTGTGTCATTTTGTAATTTTGGATATTTCAATTTATTTGTGTCACTCTGTAATTTTGATATCATTACTTAACCATTAAATTTTATGATGTATGTAACTGAACTATTGATTCATCTTTTGTTGAACTGAACAGAATTTATCTTCATATAAATGCAAATATATATCTTTTCCTTTTTATTCATTCTATATCATTATAGATTATATTATATAACTAATTTTGTTAAATATATCATCTTTCTTTTCTCTGACTCATTATTTGCGCTAGTTATCCGGGCACTGTGATTATTGGAAGATAGTATTTCTTGAAAAATTCCATATATGCATATACCTTATTTTTTTTACCAAAAAACCTGGACGGGGCTGCTGCACGCTTCGATGACATCGCAGCAATCGCACGAGAAAACCTATTCCGTTAACTGAAGCTACTGAATGACTACCTTCTGCATCCTGTTTATCAAAATCTGTGCAGAGTTTTCGCAGGCTGGAATGATCATTGAAACGCCCAAAACACTGATAATTGGAGCCACCAATACGACCTTGTGACCCGGGTATAGCGGGCGGAGCTCGAAGAGGATATTTTGATAGTTTGTTCATTTTTCCTCCTCTTTCAAGACTATGTTCTTCTCTGCCGGGCCAGAGAATTCGATGACGTACATAGTCTTGGTTTGCTTATCGAGGAGGACAACGTCAGGCCTATTTGCTTGAATGGACCTAACGCTCAGAAACGGTTAATTCCA